>OX578276.1:7612039-7727950 GCA_951217055.1 Gerris lacustris | reverse complement strand
CCTCATCATACTAAATTTGGACCTCAGCCCGGAAAAACATCAAAACACTCGGCAGGCAGTTAGTAAACATACAGACGGACAAAATGCCAAATATAAATTCCTTGGCAGCACTAGTATCGTAGTCGTATATCCGATAAAGGTTTTCTTATAGTAGAACTCTGTTTACCATTTGGAGGGGGGTCTAAACATTTTTAAAAGATGGGAAATTTTGGCATCTTCCATATCATAAACACGGGGACAGGTGGATAACTCAAATAGTAGGCGGAACAAAAACACCACGCGGTCACTTAATAAAATAAAAATAAACTATAAACAACAAAACTAACTCAGACTGCAATAAAGCGAAACAAACATCACAAAAGCCGCGCCCGCGCTTATTTGGTTACTTCTTTTCTATCTCCAATATTTTGTCCCTCTGCAGGGGGGCAAAGATAGCAAAATAACCCTTCCAAAAATAGTGAAAAATAATATTTACATTGTTATAAAATCTAAACAGTTTGGAATAAATTAATGGAACTAGGGGGATCCGTACCATGTAAAGAGAAGCTTGTTTTCATGCAATCGTATAGTAGAGGCAACCACCCATTTTACCCCCCGGCTACCCAACTTAAAAATTTCAAATTGGAGTGTATATTTTTTTTTATAGTAATTTTGAATTCTACAATGAAAAATAAGAACATTTTACTTAAAACTTTTTTTTCTATCTCCAATATTTTGTCCCCTATGAGGGGCAAAAGTATAAAAATAGTAGATTTCAGTGCCTGAGGGCAAAATAGGTGGTTGCCCCTGGTACGCGAGTGGATAAATACACACTGCTCTTTACATACTATAGATCCCCCAAGTTCCATTAATTATTCCAAACCGTTTAGATTTTATAACGATATAGTGTGTTATTTTTATATTTTTGCCCCCCTATAAGTGGCAAAATATTGGAGATAGAAAAAAAAGTTCAAGTAAAATTTTATTATTTTTCACCGTAGAATCCACATATGGTATCAAATATATACACTCAAATTTGAAATTTTGAAGTTAGGTGGCCTGGGGGCAAAGTGGGTGATTGCCCCTAATTCGCGATTGCATGAAAACAAACTTCGCTTTACATGGTACGCATCCCCCAAGTTTCATTAATTTATCTCAAACCGTTCAAAAGATAATAGGGGGGGGGGGGGGGGGACTTTTGGACCACCCTGTGTATATATATATATATATATATATATATATATATATATATATATATATATATATATATATATATATATATATATATATATATATATATATATATCTTGTGTGTCATAAAGTGGGTTCAAAGGCCTTCCTTCAACATATGAATGAAAGGGCATTCTTCTTTAATATAGGAATAGAAAATAGAGGCCCGCTTATAAACTAGACACACACACATACATAAAATTAATATAAATGCAGGGTAAACATTTCTATTCATAGTTCACACTAAACACTACAGTGTGTAAGTACAATGAGTGTGTTCAACTTTAGAGTTAGTGTGTATATAAGTACAGACACAGATATAAAAAAAATTGTCTTCTCTCTCATTAACACACTCTTCCTCTCACCCGTACATACAGTCCTACTACACCCACAATGATGGTAAGTTTCCGGTTGTGTTTGTATAGTAGTCTTGTATAATATGTTTGTTAGTAGTAGAACAATAGGACTGAAGTAAAACACCCAAACTAAGGTGAGTCTTCATAACGATATTGTCACATAATTATGACTAGAGAGGTTAATAAAAAGTAACAACAATATTGTTACCATAATTTTATATTATTTAATATTAGATCTTTCATTAAAAAGTTCTTAACTAATGGGTCATTCCATGCCAAATCACCTAGGCCTCCTGCTTTAATGACATGGATATTTCTGACATTTTTTTCTAGCAAACAACTCTCTAAAAGAAGCCTAATATATATATTTTTTTTACATTTTTCAAATGAAAATGAAACCCAAAAGATTTTTTGAAAATTTTAATTCAAATCAATGATTACTCTTTGAGACTATATTAAGATTTATTTTATTTTTTTTAATTTTGTTTACTAGCCCTAAAAGTTGAAATTAAGGTTGTATATATGTCATACGTTATCTCAGAAGTACCAATTTTTTTAATGCACACATAGGTAGACAGGAAAAGCAGGAGTACATAAATATCTTACCTGAACGGTAATAAGCCGTCATATTTGACAAATTGTGGTGGATAGGTAAAGTAGAAGAAATTAATAATAAAGAAAAAGATGCTAAAATTACTTTTTGCACCCAAGGGGAACTTCAACTTCCTTTCACAGGCCCAGCCTAAAAGACACTTGTTGGGCCTTATGAATTGTTTGTAAAATTTATACCAGTACCAAGTGCGAAAAGTGTTTCTGGCAAATCGTATGAAGTTGAAAGAAAAATTCAAACTGAGATAAGTAAAATTTCAGAATCGATGATTAATTAAATTTCATAATATAAACAAACTAAATCTATAAGTCATAAACAAGGTAATAACAAAACCTTCAATAATAATTTAATAACATAATAAATATTTAGATACATTTTAAGATATAATTATTGAAACATAGATATTAGATTATTATTATTTTATTTAGATTATTATATTATATAGATGTATTTAAATTATTAAACTAATGTGTATTTTGTAGCAAATAATTAAAAATATGTTTAATTAAGCAAATTATTAAAAACGAGAGAACTTAAAAAAATTATAATTTAAAAACTAAAAAGAACACCCTTTTCATTTTTCTGCTGCATTATCTGGTAGGTTAGGAGGCTTTATTAAAAAAATAACGGCTATTAAAAATTTGTTACTTCTGAGATAACGTATGACATATTAATATATGCAACCTTAATTTCAACTTTTAGGGCTAGTAAACAAAATTTAAAAAAATAAATAATATTCTTAGCATTCTTTGTTCTATTGATTCTATAGCAATCTTGATTCTAGTGATTCTTTAGCATTCTTGATTTTAGTGATTCCTAGTATTCTTGATTCTAATGATTCTTAGCACTCTTAATTCTAGTGATTCTTTAGCATTCTTGATTTTAGTGATTCCTAGTATTCTTGATTCTAATGATTCTTAGTACTCTTGATTCTAGTGATTCTTTAGCATTCTTGATTTTAGTGATTCCTAGTATTCTTGATTCTAATGATTCTTAGTACTCTTGATTCTATAGCATGCTTAATTCTAGTGATTCCTATAACATTCTTGATTCTAGTGATTGCTAGCATATTGATTCTATTGATTCCTAGCATGTACTACGAGGTCAAGGTTACTTGTGTTACTGAAGTATAATAATACCTGCTAATAGATGAAGTATTTCTAGATGAAGGTCGCATGGCATCAACTAATATAATGCTGTTGAGAGAAAGTAGGCTGTAGGGACTTGTTCGACTCAGGTCGCATACAGAAACAAATTACATATTTATAACTACCTGACACAACAGGTTCACTTAACTGGACCAAATATCTGATCTCTCATTCAACCTGACTCATCTAATACTCAAGTACTAACATAATCTTTATTTATCTTGTTAAATAAAATGTTGACACTTTTTAATAAATAGTGGAACGGTCGATAGAAGGGTGTTGTGACCTAAGATAACTTTTCCTGCTTACTAGTGGTTATTACGGTGACTGTATTAATATGTAAATTGGTCAACTCTTCGGCAGCTCTCACACTGTGCAACTGAATTCTTCTAACAGGTTATAACCATTCATTACAAACAGTTATATCAGACGCATTATAAATCTATGTGGTTTTATGATACGATCCGACATCGCACGAGAACGCATCACATTGATTAATTGGAGGTGTTAAAATGGTTCGTTCTCTGATAGCCTATCTTTATTAAGGCTTAATAATAGATCATATATTTACTTTAAATTATTTATTGGTTTAAAAAAAAAAATGAAAAATACTCAGTTCAGGACAAGCAAATCAAATGCTTGTCCTGAATATTTTTGAAGAAAGAATTTTTATTATTATTTTTTTTTTTTTTTTTTTTTTAAAGTTTCTACTATAGTACTTTATCAGGGACACACTGTATATAACTCAACTCAACAAACTTCCTCATTTACAAGTTCATAATTAGTCAGGCTAGTGTGTTATATTTATTAGTTTTCGTAGGTACATTTAATTAATATTGAACATTTTATCAAAATATATCATAAAAATAACTTCTCCATAGCGGGGAATCGAACCCAGGGTAAAAATATTTTTTTCTGGGAAAACGGCATATTATATCGTTAGATTAGTATTTAAATGCACTAAATATAATTTTTTTTTTTTAATCTAAATCATCGGAACCGTTTTTGAGAAATATATATTTTTTCACGTTTTTTCAGTGTTTGGGGGTAGCGCCTTCAAATTTGAAGCTAAAATTAATTTTTCGATTTTACCTAGGGGTATGCTTTTTTCGAACATGTGTGCCAAATTTCGTCAAAATCGACGCAGTATAGTTTAGAGTCCAGGCGTCTGCACAGACAGACGATAGACGACAGCGACAGACAGACATTTCTTAATAACCATTTTAGACTCAGGGGACATCAAAACGTGTTAATGTATCAAAATCTCAAAATCAAATTTTCGCGCCATCACAATACTTTCTTTACATAAGAAAGTAAATATTGAAACCTTTAATAACACAGTTCCTTTTTATTCGGACAAAGCTATTGCGCAGCTGCAAACTGTTTTATAGTGTATCTATTTATAGTGAAAAATATGCGGGATTCAAGAGATTCTCTGCAACTGTGTTATTGTGTCATTAACTAACACTTAAAGAAGATACCTACTTTGATTATATTTCTTGTTTAAATTTAGTGAAAAAAAACTTTAGTTCAAATAATAAACATTTCTGAAGCATTTAAATTTAAAAAAAGTAATAAAAAAAAAAGAAATTAGGACAAAACAACAAAAATCTAAGTTGATATTTAATGTTAAAAAAAACCTAATAAAATGAACCTTTTTACTCACACATTAATAAAACTTAAAAAATGAATACTGTTTGACCTAGTTATATTAATTTATAACCATATTAATTTACACAGGATGGAATTTAATTATTCTACTTATTTAGAAATGTCAATGAACTGTAGTTATTAATCAAATATATCTTATCCATGATACTCGCACTTTGGTTTCGCATATATATATATATATATATATATATTATATATATATATATATATATATATATATATATATATATATATATATATATATATATATATATATATATATATATATATAAAAGGTAATTTATAAAAATAATAATTTTAATAAAAAAACTTATTTATCACATATATTTTATTTACACCTATAGCTTCAAAAGTACTCTTCAACTTAGATAAGTACAATTTATTACAACAAAAAACAAAAGTTATAACTGCCGGGTCTGTAAAATAAATTCACTATCTCTAAAATAATGCAAGGATATTTAATAAAAGGAAAAGGATTTTATTAAATTAAAGTCATGATGTTTAAAATAAATTCAGAATCTTACAAATATGCTAAAGAAATTTCTAAAAGAAGGATTTTTCAAAATAAAGTCAAGATGCCAAAATTAAATTTATGCTATACAAAATAAGGAGAAAAACTTTAATATAGAGGGAGGACATTAAATAAATTCAAGATCTGGAAAATAAGGAAAGTAATTTTAATATAAAGAAACGAAATTTAAATAAAATTGTATCAAGATGACATTAAAAAATGGCTCTATGCAAAATAAGGAGAAATATTTTAATATACAAATGAAGGATATTTAAGTAAAGTCAAGAAAAATTTCAAGATGACTAATTGAAATAACTTTAATCTATGCAAAATACGATAAAGATAACTAATAGAAATAACTTTACTCTATGCAAAATACGATAAAGATAACTAATAGAAATAACTTTACTCTATGCAAAATACGATAAAGATAACTAATAGAAATAACTTTACTCTATGCAAAATACGATAAAGATAACTAATAGAAATAACTTTACTCTATGCAAAATACGATAAAGATAACTAATAGAAATAACTTTACTCTATGCAAAATACGATAAAGATAACTAATAGAAATAACTTTACTCTATGCAAAATACGATAAAGATAACTAATAGAAATAACTTTACTCTATGCAAAATACGATAAAGATAACTAATAGAAATAACTTTACTCTATGCAAAATACGATAAAGATAACTAATAGAAATAACTTTACTCTATGCAAAATACGATAAAGATAACTAATAGAAATAACTTTACTCTATGCAAAATACGATAAAGATAACTAATAGAAATAACTTTACTCTATGCAAAATACGATAAAGATAACTAATAGAAATAACTTTACTCTATGCAAAATACGATAAAGATAACTAATAGAAATAACTTTACTCTATGCAAAATACGATAAAGATAACTAATAGAAATAACTTTACTCTATGCAAAATACGATAAAGATAACTAATAGAAATAACTTTACTCTATGCAAAATACGATAAAGATAACTAATAGAAATAACTTTACTCTATGCAAAATACGATAAAGATAACTAATAGAAATAACTTTACTCTATGCAAAATAAATTTAAAGAACTTAAATATTCAGGAAGGATATTTATAATCAAGATGTCAAAATAAATTCACCATCTCTAAAATTAATTTAGGATCTCAAAAATATGCTGAAGATAATATAGAACGAAATACATATTTACAGAATATAGTGAAGACGTCAAAATTAAATTCAGGCTTTTTCAAAATAAGGAGAGAGACTTTAATATAAAGGAAGAATATTAAATAAATTCAAAATCTGCAAAATAAGGTGAGAGACTTCAATACAAAGGAAGAATATTAAATAAATTCAAGATCTGCAAAATAAAAGGGACTCTAATATAAAGGAAGAATATTAAATAAATTCAAGATCTGCAAAATAAAAGGGACTCTAATATAAAGGAAGAATATTAAATAAATTCAAAATCTGCAAAATAAGGAGAGAGACTTCAATACAAAGGAAGAATATTAAATAAATTCAAGATCTGCAAAATAAAAGGGACTCTAATATAAAGGAAGAATATTAAATAAATTCAAAATCTGCAAAATAAGGAGAGAGACTTTGATACAAAGGAAGAATATTAAATAAATTCAAGATCTGCAAAATAAAAGGGACTCTAATATAAAGGAAGAATATTAAATAAATTCAGGATCTGTAAAATAAGGAGTGGCACTTTAATATAAAGGAAGAATATTAAATAAATTCAAGATCTGCAAAATAAGGAGAGGGACTTTAATATAAAGGAAGAATATTAAATAAATTCAGGATCTGCAAAATAAGGAGAGAGACTTTGATACAAAGGAAGAATATTAAATAAATTCAAGATCTGCAAAATAAAAGGGACTCTAATATAAAGGAAGAATATTAAATAAATTCAGGATCTGTAAAATAAGGAGAGAGACTTTGATACAAAGGAAGAATATTAAATAAATTCAAGATCTGCAAAATAAAAGGGACTCTAATATAAAGGAAGAATATTAAATAAATTCAGGATCTGTAAAATAAGGAGAGGCACTTTAATATAAAGGAAGAATATTAAATAAATTCAGGATCTGTAAAATAAGGAGCGGCACTTTAATATAAAGGAAGAATATTAAATAAATTCAGGATCGGCAAAATAAGGAGAGGATATTTAATAAAAACGAAAGGATTTCGCAAAATTTTGTTTAAATCAGAAGTAGAACTAAAGATGGGCAAACAGACAGACAAAAATTATAGCTTTTATTTAATTTCCATGTTTGTGGTGTTAAAATGTTGTATTTTTTTTTGCAGTGAAGTAAAAATTCTAAAATAAATTCATTATTTTTAAAATTAGGCGAGGAACTTTAATATAAAGCAAGAATTTTAAAATAAATTCAAGATTTCTAATATTTATGCACAAGTTTCAAAATCAGGAAGGATCTTTAATATAAAAAGGAAGGAAGGATTTTGAAAAGAAAGTCAGGATTTATAAAATAAGGAGAGGATATTCAATTTACAGGAAAGGACTTTCAAAATAAAGACAGGATCTGAAAAATAAAGGCAAAAATGAAACCAAACTTCTAACCTGGTGTTGGTGACCTGAATAGTTGAAAACAATGGTCTAAGTACATCCTTGTAATATTATAATTATATAAAATACGTAATTAGAGTCCAGGTTGACTCTCACCTTACTCTGTATCTCTTACATGTCGTCTCTATCTTTAGAAATTACAAAAGAGAAAACTGAACAAGTTAAATATTGCAAACAAAATGTAACAAGATATTCTGTCTCATTGTTTTAAATCAAACAATAAACTTTATAAAATTGTGTCAGGTTTATTTAAAAGCAAATACTAGTTCTCATTTTTAAGGAAGAAAATTAAAGAAATAAAAAAAACATACTAAAATGTCTATACATTTCTAATCATATACATTGATAAGAAATAATTAAAGCAAAAAAAGAATACTAAAACGTATATTAAGCAGAAAGAATTAATGGCAAACTTTCACTGCTTCCTGGGTACTCTAGAACTTATTCTTATCAACGACTAAGTAAGTTCTTTCTACAGATTGTATAATACTTAATCAGTTCGGTAATCAAAATCAAACAGATCAAAATTAATCACCTCATTTTAAAAATTTCCGGCTGTTTATCTACTCATTCAGGAAGTACACACAGACACATAGATATACACAAATACATACATATATATATATATATATATATATATATATATATATATTTGACAGTTATGATTAAAAAAAACTTCCAATAAAAGTGCCACATAGTTTACAGGGCACATATCGCGTACTATAATGGTGTTTCCTTCTACGACCTATGTTTGTCTAATTTATTTTATTTGTCTCCTCTTTTTTTAAATCTGGCCAAATTGTTTTGATTTTATACATTAATAAAAGTATAAAAATTACAAGATAATTAATTGGTAGTGCGTGAAGTCTCACGTAAAAAGGGTTTCGTTGGTGTTGTAAACATGAAATTAGTAGTTGGGGGGTGCAAAATTTGGATGTTTTTTGACAAAATGGCGTAGAAAATTAAACGCTTTCCACAAGTGTTATATGTTTTTGTAATCTACTCTTTAATACCTTTCACTTGATACCCTACTCAAAATTTAGAAAAAATATTTTTTCCCCGTGACAGCAATTAGCCGCCATCTTGGATTCCTAGTTAATCCGACCAAGTTGCTATTCTTATTTTTTCTTTGGCCCATCAGACTGCACATTTTTCATATTTTTCTATATTTTTAGTAAGAGCGGAAATATAGATTTAGGGGGGGGGGGGGGGGGCACGCTAAATTTTTATGTTTTTTGACAAAATGGCGGGGAAAATTAAACAATAAATTAATGTAACAATAATTTTAATGTTAACATAACAATAAAGAACATGATAGGATGCGAGGAAGCTATGTGCCACACTAATTGGCAGTCTATTTTTATTGTAATCTGATCACATTGCTTTAGAGGTTTTATTTATAAATTTAAATGTGTTAAATAATAAAATGAACTGAAGTTTAGCTTTAACGGTAGGTAAAAATTAAAATATATTTTAACTACAATAATACTAATTAAGTGACCTATATATTGAGTGAATCATTAAAATAAACAGTTAAAAAGATTACTGTTGTATATTACGATGAAAACATTCCACGGAAAATTCAACTTGAGTGCGATCTGCTTTTTATCTAATTATAGAAACATTAGCTGCTTTGAATTAATGATAACGTGAGAAAAGATTAACGGAACAGCTACCTTACACTAAAACAGCCACCTTACACTACAACAGTACATTATTATAATACAGTCATTTCAATACTGATAATATCTTTATCTTCTATACAATATTGTTTAATTTAATAATAACAACCATCATCATAAAAAATAATTACATTCCTACCTTAATCTAATTAGTTTAATTATAACAGCCTCCTGATACACATATAAATTGTAATGTACCAGAGAATATAAATGCTCTTTCCTAGTAATTAAATTCTAAACAAGAAGAAATACAGTTTCGAATTACAGATAGGCAAGATGTGAATGTTCTTCTTAATAGTTATTAAGAATTAATTTTGGCTTACTAAAGGTAAAGAAAGTAATTGTGATAATTTTGAAGAACCAAGTTTATCTAGCTCCAAATTCAAAATTCCCTGGAACAGAAATTTCGTTTCAAACACCAGCGAATATTTTTGGTCTTGTTGGAACCGGGAGTGAATCCGTTAAAAAACTACCAAAATCACCGTCACAAAATAACCGTCACGAAATCTACCGATGACGATAACTTGAGTAAAAGATGACCGAGTTAGTTGAAATTTGGTACACATGTTCATTTTACCAATGCCCAGGCTGAGTTCGTTGGAAATCGTTATCCACCCAAGCGTTCACGCGCAACGCTCGCGTAAACTTAAGCTTAAAATAGACGGGAAAAAATGTTATTAATGAAGCCTGTTCCATGACTTGTTTTGTTTATTTTTGTTTTACGTCAAAATGTCACTTGGTTTTGTAAATATAGAAAATATAATCACGGTCTTGTTAAAAGTAAAATTGATCTGTGCTGACGCTTATTTCAATATATTAGGTATATTATTATAATTCTGCGTACTAAATCCAAGAAAAATTCTAACTTCATCTATTTAATGAGACAAACAATTTTTTTAAATATTTTTTTTTTTAGTAAAACAAACACCGACACTGTTATGAAGTGATAAAGATCGCTAAATTTATTATTTAAGTGGACCCAAACGTTTAAAATAAAGAAAACATATTTTTTACCGATATCTTTCGTTCTAACGTATAACGATTTTAATAAAACTTCTTACACTTTGTCTAAAGTATAATTGAAACAGGCATGTAAAATTTCAACCGGATACAAGCAGAAGCTTTAGAGTAGGTGTACGATCCTCATCTCCCTACTGAAACCTTTCCTTTCCCTAAACGGAACTAGAGGCGCGATCTCTGGAGAAAGGGCGTGAACTAATGTATTCACCTGCCCCCACTCAACGGAAGTGTTATCTCCGGTCGCCTCTGCTCTTCCCGGCCAAGATCCGGTAGGAGTCCCGTGCTAGACCCGGAAGTGACAAGGAGCGTCTATACAGTAATTTTCGTGAGTGCCAATTGGTTTTTCTTTCTTAAACTTTCCTTCTTTACCTTTAACTTGTTCTTTACCTTTCCCCTTGCAGGTAATCTCCCTGATACAGTCCATTCTAATCCAGAGGATCAAACATACCATTTGGTCATTTGGGCCAGGGTGATCCCACTTGGATTTAACGTTAATTTTGTTAGTGATATATGGTGCAGTTTGGGTTGACCTTGACAGCTCTAACTGGCCTTTATCTTTCGCGCGTAAACTGTGCAACGGGACCCGTGGTCTTCTTGCATTGTTTACAAATATCTGGCTGCCTTATTATCTTATCTTATTACAATTATTTTAATTTTAAAATACCTTTTATTTACGTTTTCATTTTATTACATTTATATTTATTTACAAACATAACTGACACATTCTGTCATTTATCTAAACAGCTGAGCTGTGTTTATTTATTTTTTTTATAAGCTTTCTTTAACATTACTTTTATAAAATTATTTCTTATAATTATTAATATTCCTATATTCTATTACGAGAATAGTTTATATTTATTAATTATTCATATCATTAATTACTTTATGCTTTAAAAGAATTATTTATTTTATTTCAATTATTATTACTTATAATTAAATATAAGTTCTTTTCTTGAACAAGAATAATTATTTTTTATAATTAATTATCTTTTATTCTTTAATAAGAATTATTTTATAATTAATCTTTTAATCTTAAATTTATTTAATTATTATATCAACAAGAATTTATTTATTTTTTTTAAAGATTTTATTTATAATTTACTCAATCTTATTTTTTATTTTTCTTATTATTATTTTATAATTTTCCCTTTTTATCTAGAAGGGGTAAGAACCTTCTTTATTTATTTATTTTTACACTTTTTTCCAACCTTTCTTTTACTACCTTTTATTTTCCTTGGACTTCAACATGGCTTCATCAAATGAAAGTCAACTTAAACTTCTCCAAACTCGCCGTGCGAACTTATTTCAGAAGCTGCAAATCGCGTACGATCTTGGAAAGCAATTAGCTAAAGATAAAACTAAGTTAGCCAATTTCAAAATTCGTGTTGCTGACTTAGATGATATTTGTTTAAAATATGAAGAGTATTGCGATCGTATTGCAATACTTGAACTGGAGATTGACCCGAAAGCTGTGGTTGACAGTAAGAAACTACAAGCGTTTGAAGACATTTTTTATGAGGTCAAAATGATCGCCGCGGAACATTTAAAGCCTGATTTGCCATCTGCCCGTGAGCAGGTTTCTGAAGATCCTTGTGCCAGTCACGTTAAAGGTTCTCAGCCGAGACTTCCACGTATTGATTTACCCACTTGGGATTCGACACTGAAAGAATGGGTTACTTTTCACGACAAGTTTAAAGCATTAGTTCATGACAACCAAAACATAGATCCTGTAGAAAAGTTTCACTATTTAATGACTTCTCTCTCGGGACCTGCACTTACGCTCGTGAAAAGTCTTCCGCTTTCAGCTGCCAACTACCCTATCGTTTGGGACTTGCTTATTAAAAAGTACCAAAATAAGCGAGTACTAGGTTGTGATGTTTTGGACAGAATAATCAACTGCCCGGCCTCAACTATTGAGTCGGCCGCTAATTTAAATTCCTTTATAGGAACTTTTTGTGAGGGTGTTACAGCGCTTCGAGCGATCGAGATTCCGTCACTCGACGATTTTATTTTGCTTCACATTGCCCTTAAAAAACTCCCTTTCAGTACCCGTAAACATTTCGAAAACCAACACGTAGAACACCAGATCCCAACATTTAAACAACTTACTGATTTCTTAGAAAACCAAGCTAAGATACTTGAAATATCTCAACAACCAGATAACCTCCGATCTTCTTCTGCTAAAATTACTTCCAATTTTAAATCTCCTTCTTATGTAAAACCTACTCAAGTCACTTCTTTTAAATCTAAACCTAATAATTTTATGCCACCCGTGGTGCGTAAAGCTTTTGTATCTTCTACTAATTCAAGTATTTTTTGTTGTCCGATCTGTCAGTTAAACCATTCCATTTACCGATGTCCAACCTTTTCTCAGTTTAATCCCATTCAACGTAGAGCTCGTATTAGAGCACTTAAGTACTGTTTTAATTGTCTCAAGGGTACACATATGCTTGATAAGTGTACTTCAAAAACGCGATGTCTTACTTGTTCTTCAGACCATCATAGTTTGTTATGTCCTAATGTTACTTCTAACGTAGCGGTGCCTACGTCTTCTTCTAACAATTCACCTAGTTTAACTCAGACTTCGAATAATTCGCCATCTTCTTCTTCTTCTTCTAAGACGGTTCCAGCCGAGGCTAGCTGTCTTATTTCTAATGAATCTCCAAACACTTTTCTACCTTCTTCTTTTCAATATGTTCTTTTAGGTACAGCTATTATTTCAGTCCGTGACTCCTCCGGGAACTTTGTATCCGTTAGAGCTCTCATAGATTCCGGGAGTCAAGTTTCTTTTATTACCTCTTCTTGTACTCAACGTTTGCGCTTACCAATTCAACGTTGTGATGTTTCAGTAGCAGGTCTCTGTCAGAGATTAGTTTGCGAAACTAAAGGTTCGACGTCTTGCTTTGTCAAACCAATTAACAGTGACCAGCCTACCTTTGTTACTCAGCCTGTTATTTTAAAAGAAATAACATCTAACATGCCTTCTATTAAGTTGCCAGGAAATATCGTTGATCAATTTAGGTCGTTATCTCTTGCTGACCCTAAATTTGATACACCTGGACCGATTGACTTTCTTATAGCCGCAGATATTTTTCCTTTTATTTTCGATGGTAAAACCATATCTTTTTCTTCAGGCCTCACTGCCCTGCACAGTGTATTCGGATGGGTGATTACTGGAAAAGTGGACGGTGCGAGTACCACTCCCCTTTCTTCATTTCACACTTCTTGTGATTTTTCTGAGGATGTCCTAAAACGTTTTTGGGAGATCGAAGAACCACCCACTCCTTCGTCAAAGAATCCTGATGAGTCTGCGTGTGAAACTATCTTTACCGATTTAACGTATAGAAATCCGGATGGTCGTTTTGTTGTTCCACTTCCTTTTCGAACAGAAAAACGTCCAAGTTTTAATTCATTTTCACTTGCCTTTAAGCGTCTCGTTTCCTTAGAACGACGTTTAGATAAATCTCTTGATATGAAACTGAAGTATCAAGAGTTCTTAGATGAATATGAACAGTTAGGGCATATGACTAAAATCCCACGACGTATGCCTAGCTCTAATATTTATTTTATACCTCACCACGCGGTGATTAATTCTAAAAGTTCTACCACTAAGTTAAGAGTTGTTTTCGATGGTTCGGCGAAGACGGAAGGCTTTTCTTCTCTTAATGAACTTCTCCATATTGGACCAAAACTTCAATCGGATATAGTGTCTGTTGTGATTCGTTTTATGCTCCATAGAATTGTTTTTACAGCTGACATTTGTAAAATGTATCGTCAGATTTTACTTCGACCTGAAGACAGATGTTTTCAACACATACTTTGGAGACGCTCTCCAGATTCTCCTATCGAAGAGTTTGAGCTAAACACTATCACTTACGGGTTATCACCATCTCCATATTTAGCTCAACGGTGTTTACGCCAACTTGCGGAAGACGAAAGGATATCGTTCCCTAATGCCGTGCAGGTTCTTTTAAATGACATCTACATTGACGATGTCATTTCCGGTTGTCAAACTCAGTCCGAAGCTCAATCCCTCATACAGGAACTTACAGTTCTTCTTCAAACAGCAGGCTTCCAATTGCGAAAGTGGAGTAGCAATTGCCTTGACCTTTTATCTGCTATGCCGACGCATCTTCGTGAAACTCCAATTACTTTCGATTCTGATAATAGGGAAATTATTAAAATTTTAGGAATCCAGTGGGACGCCGCTTGTGATTCTTTTACCTATCGTATCGGAAAAATAAACAGTGTTTGTACCAAGCGATCAATTCTCTCTCACATAGCTCGAGTTTACGATCCCTTAGGCTGGCTTAGTCCAGTGACTTTTCGACTAAAATGTTTAATTCAACATTTGTGGCGGCTTGGTATAAAGTGGGATGACGCGGTTCCTAATTACATCGAAGAAGAGTGGATCGCTCATTGCCAGCAATTTCCCTCTTTGTCGAATATTTCTTTACCGAGATATGTTCTTAGTACCAATTATCTAGCACTTAAGCTAGTAGCTTTCTGTGATGCTTCGGAGCGAGGTTATTGTGGTGTAGTCTACCTCTGCGTTGTTCAGGACAATTTTATTAAGCCACATTTAATTATTGCTAAGTCAAAGGTCGCACCTTTGAAAACTTTATCTATCCCACGGCTCGAATTGAGTGCTGCAGTTCTTGGTGCCAAACTTCTAAAATATTCTTTCGACCTTTTAAACAAATCCTTACCAAATATTGAAATTTACGCGTTTAGTGATTCGACCACAGTACTTTCTTGGATAAGAACTCCTACTTTTCAGTTGAAGACCTTTGTCGCTTCCCGAGTGAACCTGATTTTAGACTTAATTCCCCCTTCTGTTTGGTATCACGTTCCTTCTGAGCAAAATCCAGCCGATTGTGCTTCCCGAGGTCTGCAGCCCAAGCAGCTGACTGATCACCTTTTATGGTGGCAAGGCCCTGAATGGCTATCTTCTCCATTACTTGAATGGCCAATACACCAATCGTTTAGTATCGTGACGGACCTTCCCGAGCTGAAGAGTCAAACTACTGTTAATTCCTTCTTGCAGACTTCATCTTCACTCCGAATGGATTGGATCCCTCTTACTCAGTTTTCTTCATTAACCAAGTTAATTCGTGTCACAGCTTGGTGTCGGCGTTATCTTTCAAATTTAAAGCTTCCTTCTTCTCAACGAAACTTTGGACCTTTATCTTGCAATGAACTTAGCGAGTCACATAATCTTATTGTTCGTGAAGTTCAGTGGCAATCCTTCCTTGATGATATGCGATTATTAAGTAATGGTAACGAGTGTACTCCATCCCTCCGGCGATTAAGTCCTTTTCTTGATCCCGCGGGTTGTCTCAGGGTGGGGGGTAGGCTTAAACATGCCCCTTTACCACAACACTCTATTAATCCTTTTCTTTTACCGAAAAAATCGCACTTTTCAAACTTAGTTATCGACTATTATCATGTAACGTATTTACATGTTGGACCTCGCGCTCTTCAATCCCTGGTTAGTCGAAAATATTGGATATTAGCGGCTCGTAATGCCATCCGTTCACGACTAGCTAAGTGTAATACTTGTTTCAAATTTCAAGCAGCACCTTTAACACCGAAGATGGCGGACTTACCTCCATCTAGAGTAACGCCGTGCCGTCCGTTCTTAAACGTCGGGATTGATTTCGGAGGACCGTTTTACATTAAAGAAAGTAGACGGAGAAATGCGAAGATTTCGAAGTGCTATCTCTGTCTGTTCGTGTGTATGGCTACGAAAGCTGTCCATTTGGAAATTGTTTCGGATTTATCAACTAGTGCGTTTTTGGCGGCCATGGATCGCTTCGTGGCTCGCCGTGGACTTTGTGTAAATGTTTACACAGATTGTGGTACTAACTTTGTAGGAGCTCATCGCTTTTTAAATGAGTTGTACAAAGTTTTAAGTTCTTCAAACTCTTATATCACCGATTCTCTTGCCCAGAAGTCAATTAATTGGTTCTACAATGCCCCGACCGCCAGCCACTGGGGTGGACTTTGGGAAGCGGGAATACGGTCAGCGAAGTACCACTTGCGTAGAATTTTGAAGGACCAAGTTCTGATCTTCGAAGAACTCGCTACGCTTTTTACTAAAGTCGAAGCCGTGCTAAACTCTCGTCCGCTGTGTTCTCTATCTCCAGATCCTGGCGAAATCGATGTTCTCACGCCAGGTCATTTCCTCATAGGAGCTCCCCTAGTTGCTGTGCCCGAGTATGATCTCCGTGAAGAAAAACTTGGTCGTCTCGATCGATGGCAACTTATCCAGCAGTCTACTCAACACTTTTGGGATCGTTGGAGCCGGGAGTATTTACACACACTCCAGCAGCGGGCAAAGTGGTTCTCCGATAAACAGTCACTGACTGTAGGTGATTTGGTCTTAATAGTCCACGATAAGACTAAACCACTTCACTGGAAACTAGGAAGAGTCGAAAAATTGCACCCTGGCAGAGATGGAATTTCGAGGGCTGCAACTGTCTACACTTCACAAGGGACACTTCTTCGACCTTTAGTCAAACTTTGTCCCCTTCCTTCCCAGTAACCTTTTATTTTCTTTTATTATTTTTTAATCTATTTTTACCAGATATATTTTATTTATTATTACCACTCAATTCAAGTGGCTCTTTTAACAACTTATTTTCTATGAGAACTATTCTTTTTTTATATACTTATTCTCTTCACTATGAAGCTATTTTTTTTTAAGCCAGATATTCGTTTGCTTTTTTTTCTTCCTTAAGAAATCTCAATGTGATTTCGGTGGGGGGTATGTACGATCCTCATCTCCCTACTGAAACCTTTCCTTTCCCTAAACGGAACTAGAGGCGCGATCTCTGGAGAAAGGGCGTGAACTAATGTATTCACCTGCCCCCACTCAACGGAAGTGTTATCTCCGGTCGCCTCTGCTCTTCCCGGCCAAGATCCGGTAGGAGTCCCGTGCTAGACCCGGAAGTGACAAGGAGCGTCTATACAGTAATTTTCGTGAGTGCCAATTGGTTTTTCTTTCTTAAACTTTCCTTCTTTACCTTTAACTTGTTCTTTACCTTTCCCCTTGCAGGTAATCTCCCTGATACAGTCCATTCTAATCCAGAGGATCAAACAGTAGGGAAGAGATATATTTTATAATATTTTAAATTAATAGGCCGGGTAGGTAGAAAACAGTCCTATTTTAATCCAACATCCTTTAACAAACATACTCTTCAACTATAAACTTTTTTCTTATATTCAATATATATTTATAGTAAGGCTTTTAATTTTGCCTTAGCTCTGCCAGGTACAAACAGTTCGTTACTTTTAATTTTGTCTCTTTTCTAACTCCGCCATGTATAAGTAGTTAGCAATGTATGCGTACTTAGCAGTGTGATTTTATAATTTATATTTAATGAAAAATGTAAGGAACTTCGTTCCTACCACGGGTGTCCCGCGACACCACACGTATTTTTTTGTCTGTATGTCGATAAACATTTTTAACTTGTCCAATTTTAATTAAATTTGGGTGTTAGGCCATAATTAGCCCACATTTATTAGTTCTATATTAGTTTTAACCTTTTTCGCTAATTTTTGAAGAAATTTGAATAGTTTGTCAAAAAGCAGCTAATTGGTCCCATATTAATCTGAACTCTTGTGCGAACATTAAATGTTGAATAAAAATAAGTGTGGTCCAACTGGGAATCGAAACAAGTCCAGACAACAATAATTTCAATTCAAATGGGACTATTCATAAAAAAATAATAGGACGCGAGGAATCTATGTGCCACACTAATTGACAGATTTTTTAATTTTCTAAATGGCTGCACAACTTTTCACGGGGAGTTTACTTATGTATTATTTTATTGCTTTAGTGATAACTACGAGTATAATCCTAATATGAACCATAAATTAGTTAATTTTATCATAGTTCAAAAAATCTAAATTATAGTTTTTATCCTGTTTTTTTATATGAGTGAATAAAGTTGTAGATAGTATACTTCACTAAAGTATTGTTAAAATAGTGTATTTCTTACTCGTGAATGAATTATGGAAGGTAATAAAAATCATTTTTTATTTTAGGTGAAGGTAGAAGCTCAATTTAAGAATAGATTTATTAGTTTGAAATAATAGCAGTTATGCAGAATGACAAATGATGCAGTAACTAGAGGTTTGCGGTATTCAGTATATTACCACTAATTCACGTCTCTTTGTTACGACCTGACACTAAATCTAAAACTAATTCCGTCTTCATCTAATTTATCTTGACTCGAATCTTGTCGTGTCCTTAACTGCTAAACTGTGAATTTGCTACCATTAAGTAAACATAGCGAATCACCATCTGCATAATATCTTTTAACCCACTGTAAAATTCTTCTGTCTTAGCAATGGTATTATTAGTTTCTGCATAATAGTATATGCAGATGTGTCTGGGGAAATGTGGGAGATATGTCTACAGCGGATAAGATGCCACTTTTTAAGAATTTAACAGGTGATGACTAGATTTCAGGAATTCTGCATACAAAAGCTTTAACTATTGGCAAACAAAAAGTTAATTGTCTCTTCTTTTAATGTTTCCCGATATTTTAGGTAGACAAGATACGTATGCGTACTTTGATCTATTTATTTTTGTAATAATTATTGCATATCTAATATCCGAAATGAAATAACCACCTGTTGAACACTTTAATTTTTTAATTAGAATTAAAATTCAGTACCACTCTGTTGTATTATATTATATACTATATACGTACAATTACTGCAGTATTTCACTGGCAAGTGTTATTATACTATGTACCTACAATTACTGTAGTATTTTACTGGGTAGAATTATACTATGTACTACAACTATTATATTATTTCGATGGCTATAATTACACTATTTAACTTAGAATTACTATTTAGTATTTCTCTGGGTAGTGTTATACTATGTACCTGCAGGTACTAGATAGCATTTCACTGGGTATTTAATTCAGCATCACAAGTGTATCGAATAAACAAAATATTTCTCAATTTTGCTTTTTCAGTTAAATTCTCCATAAACTCCCACGATCCTTTCATTTTGTTTCGCTATTTGATAAAAATTCTATTTCCTGTGTGGATTTGAAAAGAAGGAAACTTGATGAAAAGGATTTATTTTCTATGACTCAATAATATGAGTAAAAAGAGTTTTCAGCAAGTTGTCAAACTTCAATCAAGAACAACAAGTAACAACTTCCTTTAGAATTAACTATGAAAAAGAGCAAATCCTGTTAACAAATTGCTAAAAACATTTCTATTTGTTCACGTAACAATGTATAAAAATGCTAGTGTTATAAGTGTTCTGTTATACATTGGTTCTATTCAAAAACTAAGTACATTATATTATAATGCAATGGTACTTTTATTCTCATTTATACAATGCGATATTTTATATAAAAGTATTGAAGTAGTTGTTTTGTAAAGTACCTGGGTACTTGACACCCCCACTTGAAAGTAACCAAGTGAGGGGGAGGATGAAGTGCAAGGTAAAGTCCTAGCAGATGAACTTCTCCCATCAAGTCCTGTTACACACGTGCATGTCTGTGCAGGTCTCAGGTGCATTTCTTTCTTCACGTGGGGAGTGGTGACCCGTGTGACCAGTACCCCCCCCCCCCCCCTCCTCTTCTTCAACTGTCACATATCTTTCTTCTCGTCAAATAGAACCTGTTGGTGACCGTTAACAACTAGATGACCGAGTCATTCACGACTAGTCTTCATCGTACATCATTCTTCTTATATATAGAACTATTACTTATATTTCTTCCTTAGAATATTTATTTTGTCCTTAATCCTTTCTTTCTTCTCCTGATGGAATCTATTTAACCTTTTACGTTCTTTGTCGTATCCTGTAAATTCTTTTTATTATTCTTGAGTGTTTACCACTTCTTTGTTAATCTGTTATTGTTTTAATTTAGTATTTTCTTTTATATCCATATTCTGATCCTTCTACGCATGCTTGTGAGTTCAAGTTCTTGTAATCGTTGGAAATCTATTTTTTTTTTAATGCAACGTTCTACCTGTTTTTCTCTCTATTGTCTTTTGACTCTAGCTGTTATCTTTATTCAGAATATATTTGGTTCTTTTATGCGTAATGCCGTTACCTGCATAATGAAGTGATTAGCATGGTTACCTAGAGATTTCAAGAATAATTTAATCATATTTGTATAAAAATTTCAAATTTTGATATGTGTAGAAACAGCTATAAAATTACTACAAGCAACCTACTTAACCTTCCATTTTAACAACAATAAAATATTACGCATACGTCACCATATAGAGTGAACCCAATAATGGGAGAAGATCCTGCTCGTGAAATAATGTTATCTAATTGTAGTAAATTGGATAAGAAATTACACTGGACAATATTTGCTGTTTCACCCATTTGAGCCACCCAAAATTATTGAAGTTTCTTTCCAAAACCCAATCGCGAGCCTGATTCTAAGAATCTATAACCTACTATTTCACAATAATTATCACCATTTTATAAAATATTATTAGTGTTAAACCTTATGCTCTAACACCACATTATTATCAAAAATAGATACTTTTTCCGTTCTAAAACTAATTTTTCTTAAATAGATAAACTCTTCTAGCTTCTATCAAGAATCCATGCCGCATTCGCAGACAAGGCTGTTCTTTCTGTTCACATAAAAAGTACGTGCACTTGTTTTCTTTCTACCTAATAAAATCACTTGTATCAGATAATCCTATACTAATATTAAAATTAGGGTTCACTATGACCGCGTGGGCAATTCGAAGGAAGACCTTATGAAAGTTCGAGATTAATGTAAATTATATAAGATGTATTTAGTATACCTAACTGTTGGAACTGATAGAAATGTTCATTCACATACATATGAAATTACAAATTACGTTCATGTTGTACATTTAATTCATCCACACTTATGTTAATACAAATACAGTACCTAAACATAAAAGGTTTTACCCTATTTCTTTAAAAACCTCCCTAATCCGGAAATCCCACTAATTCGGATTGTGTCTGAATTCGTCCGGATTAACGGGATCCTACTCTACATTACTATTAACTGGCAAGGAAATGCTGTCACTAGATTATTTCTTTCCGTTAACGATGATATCCTTATCACTTATGACAATGCAAATTTGTAGTTGTGTTAATACACATAGAATTGCTTCTCCTGTGCTTTCTATTTGTTAGTTGTTTCAAATTGCTTAATTACATTAGATCAAAATTTAAAAATAATTTCTGTTTTTTTTTTGTTTTTTTTTTTTAAATAGCTGAGAACCTTAAAGGCTTTTTGTTTTTTTTAGGAAACATTTTTACGAAAAAATAATAAGCTAAATTAAAAAGTAATAAGTAAAAAAAAAAAATTAATAAATTAGCTAAATAAAATAATAATAAGCTAAATAAAGCTAAAATACAATGGAATTATATATCTACTGGATGAGAAATGTGATTCTTAACCTAGCCGTCATTTGTTAAATCTTATTATCATATTTTATCTTTATCTTATCTTATTGTAGTATTATCTTATCATTATCTTATCGTATTATTATATTATCATTATATTATCCTTTCTCTTCATTATACTTGTTTTGACATTTACTTATAATGTGCAAAAGCATACAGAGAAACTTTAATAATAAGTCATTATCTCTACACATTGGACTTTAATATCCTACCAAACTACTAGAATAATACTTCTTTTTTAAAAATTAGAATACATACTTTTTAAGTAATAATAAAAAATGTATATGTAATATTAAAAACGCAGAAGATTAAGAATAAAAGTGTTTATTGTCCTGCGTAAATAATTACAGTATTTTCACACGATGAGATTGAGGACAGTAAAAAATCTAAATGGAAGTTGAAATTGAAAGATCAACCACTTCCCTAGAGATCTATCTTGATAAGAAGGACTTACAGTTGGTTCGCAGAATAAAACTGTGTGAACACTGTTCGCACGGTGTAAATAAGAACACGGCTTGCACAACAGTTTATCGACCAGTGTTACTTAGTTTCTAAGGGTGAGAAAAGAGTGCTATTACACGCACTTCAATACTTCAATATCACTTCCATTAACTGAGGTCTTTATAAAGTAACGTTTTTCTTTAATCCGGCCCAAAGGACCAAAAAAATTAAAATAAAAAGTAAAAATACATCATAAACCAGAATAATAATTTCCTTAAAACCATTTATTAATAATTATAATAAATGTGAATTACAATTATAATTTTTTTATCATTATATTTTTATAATAAATGTGAATTACAATTATAATTTGTTTATCATTATATTTTATAAATGATATAATCTCTTCTTACCATTATGTATATACATAGTCATTATATTATCGTATCATTATATTACCTAATAGTCCTGGAGATAGAGTGCAAAAAAGTTTCTGAGTAACATCAAACTAGAATTTTGTATACCAGTCAATTTTTTAGCGCCTTTTAAGAATATGTGGTCGGCTAAGTTCGTCTGCGGGACATAGCTTGGCAATAGGCGTTTGAAAAAAACAAACCGGTGGAGAGCGGCCATGTCTCACCAATTATGGTGGACAATGTGATTTTCATGATCCTGAGTACAGAATTAGGTAGTAGACCGAAAATCAAGTTGATGTTAGTTTGTCCCTTGACAGGTGACCACGTTGATTTTTAGTAATATTTGAATAACTAACCTATCAAGTGTGAAAGTAACATCGACTTGATTTTCGGTCTACTAACTAATTCTGTACTCAGGATCATGAAAATCACATTGTCCACCATAATTGGTGAGACGTGGCCGCTCTCCACCGGTTTGTTTTTTTCAAACGCCTATTGCCATGCTATGTCCCGCAGACGAACTTAGCCAACCTCATATTCTTAAAGGGCGCTAAAAGATTGACTTGTATACAAAATTCTAGCTTGATATTAGTCAGACACTATTTTGCACGCTATCTCCTGGACTATAATCATAAAAATATATTATCTTGTCATTATATAATCTTTTCTTATAATTATATGTTTTACTTAATTATTTATATATTTTTAATAATAATTTTACTATACCGATTTGGCGAGCTACGTGCGCCTCTCCGTCGAGCGATTAATCTTTACTGTAATAGTTTTTTATCCTCGTCACCTGCCTAAATTTGAACTCAAATTGAGCTCGATTTCAATTGCAGGCAATTATAATCGACAATACATATTAAAACCCATTGTAACCAAAACATAAACAGAAATAAAATAACAAAAGAGGAAATAATGAAAAGGGTAGTTCCTTATAAAAACAAGTGGTTAAGTGGAAGAAGGTGGCAGAGCATTGAGAGCGCTATCTGGCGTCATCTCACGCAACTCACCGAGCACGCACCTTCCCCCACCACACTCAACCTTGCAATTAACCTACACAAGGAAAAACCTTGTGCTTTTTACTGCTTTTTCCCATTAAACATTCATTTTTTGTGATTTTTTTTTTTTTCCATGCTGAAAAAAACTTATTTTTACGAGCTCACTGACCCACATTGTAAAAATAACTTATTAACAAGAGAAAAAAAATCAGGGAAGAATAAAGATATAAAACAATGTAATTTTTTTTATTAATTATATTTTATAATGAAGTGAGAACATCTGAAGGTTGGTTTAATGATTGTTATTATATTTTTTTTTGTTTTGTTTTTGTTTTTGCAACAGGCAGATATTAATTTAAAAATATAATGGTTTATAATTAAATTCGATTACAACATTTTAAAAAAGAGTGCTGCATTTTTTTAATTATTGGTTTTAATAATATGTAACCAACATTTTTTTTTTTTTAAATGATGTGTTTGTTAAAAACATTCATGTCTTTTTCATACAGAAGTTATTTAAATATTATAATATTATTTCATATTGTTATGTTTTATGTTTATTTTAGCGTTTACTAAAATAGTATAAATTTAGATAGAAAGCACAATGACGGCTCGCTTGAATGCTAAACACTTTAAATATGCGAAACCATACAAGTTGCGATCCCGTGAAAAACCTAGTTTACAAGATAATGACGCAATAAACTAAAGAATGGGGACTACCACAGTAATAGTACATTACACGTCGAGTGCGGAAAGTAGCATTTTGCATGCGAGTGTGGAGGTTGCAACCGAGCGACAGCGGGGGTAGTAAAACCACACGAGCAATGCAAAATGAAGTTTTCGCAAGAGTTGCGTACCGTACTTTATCTACGATTGTTAGATTTAAATAATAAATACAGAAAAAAATAAACTTCCTGTATGCAAGTTCGTATCTCTCTCTTGATAAAGATGGCATTAATTTTTGAGTTGTATTTTTTTTGCCGAATTAATTGTTTCTGGAGGATTATTATTCTCCACATTTTCGTCTAAGTCACTTGATTCACTCATTGTTTTTCACTAAAAACTCGATATAAAAAAATACTTTAATAAAAGATCAGCAAATTAGTTTTGTTAAATGTAAAAAAAAACTCGCTAATCGTGCGTAAAGCTGAAGAATTCCTCTTCTTTACCACCCTAGGGCGGTAAAGAAGAGGAATTCTTCAGAACTATGAGACGCGCATGCGCAATGAATACAAGTACGTAAATAATCACTTTCTACGCATCTAAACAGAGATATAATGTTTATATTTCGTATCAATCGTAGATAAAATATATTCAACAGAAGTAATTTGCCTAATTTTTTTCATGCCCATTTTGTACTCTCTCATATAAGTAATATATATTGTCAGCTGATTGAGAGAAGACTTGTTTCTCTACGAGAAAATGAATGTTTTAAATTAAAATATAATTAAATACTGAATTAAATTAAATGTAGTTATATTTTAGAAGAAAGAATTAAAGGCCTGAAGATGCCTCAAAGGAGGTGAAATATGGCCAATACGAAACGAATTGAAATTATTAATACCCTAAAGATCTGATAAAGAAAAATCATAGTAAAAGAAATAAAGGATAATATACTACAAATATGATAAAGAGTACCTTTATTTAAGTTGGTTAATCTAAATTTTATACCTAAATTCCTTTTCTTCCATTGGCGTAGAAATTTGAATTTGCAATTTACGCAGACACCCTGAATATTACAATATTGGCTTTATATTTAATGCAATGTAAAATGTAAATGATGTTTATAAAAGGTATAATAATACCATTAATTGAATGAGTTTTACAAAGTTAATTGTACAACTAAATTATAAATTTGACATAATATTATGACATTCAATTCAGCCTTAGCTGAGGTGACCTGATTGATCGTATTTCATAGTAATATACATATTTCAATAATATTATCTTTACATTATATATTACATCATATAATACATACATAAACACATATATATACATATATATGCACAACACACGCACATATTCACATTCTGGTAGTTTTCTTATTTATATACAATACAATATAAAAGTTAACAAAGCAAAAGTTAAATAAAATAATAATTTGGGCGTCTCTATATAAAAAAAAATAATTAAATAGACGGAGAGTAATTATACAGTTGAAACATTACTTGGCTGGGGAGGGAGAGAGCGCCCACAGTATCACAGTAACGCAGGTCCAAATATTTTTACGAAATTTTTGGCTTCACTCCATCTCGATCTTATTTGCTCTCTTGTGTGAAATTTAGGGCAAATAGTTTAGTTTGACTCCCCCCCCCCCCCCTCGCAAGCACTGACCTCAGCTCGGTATATTTTCAAAACATGTAACCTCTATACTAATATACCTCTATATTCTAAATATATACAAATGTTCTTTTATGATGATCAAAGTGTATTAAAACAGTCTGCCAAATAGTGTGGCACATAGCTTCCTCGCGTCCTATTTCGTATGCATTTGCAACTAATTATTGTGAAATTTATTTATCCCCCCCCCCCGTTATTTAAATCTTTCAAAATTGATTTGATTTTTTTACATGAATTTTAAAAGGTTTAAGTATAAGGTTTAATTTAATCTGGGGCTATCTGCAGGCTATTTTCAACAAACCAACCAAATTTCATAAAAATCAGATGAGCACATTTGAAGATATAGGTGTATAAATAAATGTATGTTTGTGCGTTTGTGGAAGAGACCTGAATGAGCACAAGACCTACCATCTATGCTTCATTAAAATCGGACGAGGAGTTTTTAAGATATGTTGGTTTGCAAAAACTAAGTGACAGACCGACAGGAAACCAAAAATGTTTTTTGAGGTCTGGATTTTCGTCTTTGAATTTTTGTAGTCGGAGACATAAAAAATGCTCGTTCTGAACGACCACATAGCTTTCGTTACCTTCGGTAAACTCAGAAGCAATACAATGAAAAAATATATATAAATATTCATGCCGCCGAGATTTAATGCACAGATCTCTGGGAACGTCAAAGTTCTCTAAATACTTTTTATCTCCTGTAGGGAGAAAAAGTTATGATTTTGAATTAGTTTAGAGGGACTAAAGTAAGTCTTTTAATCCCTGAACTCAAAAAGTAGGAAGAAAAAGTAAAAGTAGGGCGAAAAAGTAAAGTAGGGCAAAAAAGTAAAGATTGCAACTTAATTATTTTATAAATAGTAAAAAATGAATGGCTACACTGCTTTTTCGACCATGTTTATCTTTGTTTATAACCTGCATCTAAATAACCTTCTATTTGAGTTTAATTCCAATTTTTATTTGTTTTTAATATTGAATCTCTTATATCTGCTATTAAAAGTTCTAATAATTATTGTTATTTATTAAAATAATAAATTAAAACTCTGCAATGGACAAAAATGTGTATTTTCTTCCTTCTGGAGATAAATTATTGTATGTACCTCGTGAGTAAAGTGCCATTATTCCCCTCGCGATAATTATCTAATTAGTGTTATTCCCTCGGCTGCGCCTCGGGAATTAAAGAGTCTAATTCCCTAGGCTTCGCCTCGGGATTTAAGGACCATGGTTCCTTCGGCTTCTCCTCAAGAACCTTTTCTTCTTTTTCGCTCAGGGAATAATGGCTTACTTTACTCCCTAGGTGCATAAATAACTATTTCGTAAAATAAATCCCACTTGAGTTTTATTACCATCAATATAATACATGTTTTACTTTAAATCTTATAAGATGTATATATACATAGAAAGTTAACAGATTTTCTTTAACTGTACTTAATGTGGGCTTTACAAGCATGTGTTGTTTACTTAAAGTCTTCTACTAAAGATTCACACCTACGTAAGACAACTTCTTCAGCAAATTCAATTCATACTTCCTCTACCTCTCTTCCTCTCGATGTACGCATATACTCATACATAAATATATATATATATATATATATATATATATATATATATATATATATATATATATATATATATATATATATATATTGTTCAATGCACTTTGTTATATGTTATAAGAGTGGGCGAGATTACCTTATATAGAATTCTGTCGAATAATTCGACATGTTGTCAAACCAGATGGCCCACGACATCCAAATATGGCGGACAAAAACTTGCCTAATATGGTGTCAACCAATCGGACGATTGCGTTACAATCATTTTATTTAAAAAAAAGAAACTTGAAGTGCATCAGGTACACAATAGACAACAATTTTTTTTGTTCATTTGTACCATTAAACATGACCAGACGATGTAATTAGAGTCGGGTTGATAGGTTCGTGTATCTCCGTATGTTTCCGGAGCGACACGTGTAGGTGTTCGTAATGGATGTTAGATAATGATATAACAGATGACACGTGGGGAGTAGTGAAATGGGAGAGCACGAAATCATCTCTACCCACGTGGATCTAAAACTCTCCAAAAGATGCGATAATGTCATATAAGAGAAATTGCGCCATTTTTTAATTATATTGAATATTCATTAACTTTTTTTTGTTCCTTTTCACATTTTCACAAATTTCACATTTCTAAGAACAGTTATTTCAAATGTTAGAGGTCGACCAAGAAGTCATGAACACGGGAGAAACGGAAAGCTTAACTTCGTTTAAAATCGGAACTTCCGAGTAGTGCCGAAGTCAGTACAGTCGGGTGCTAAGACAATAACCATTCCTAGTTTGTATGACATGCGCAGTTATGTCAAATCTCACGAATAACAACAGGAAGGTTTCCAATCTGTTAGGTTTCCTGTTTTGTTTGTTTTTATACAGCACGAACTATAGTCACAACTGTTCTAAATCCAAATCAAACTCAGAAATAAAAAGGAAGAAAAAAATAGATTAAGGAAAAAGAATATCGATTTAGATTTAAAGAATATTATTATGAATAATCAATAAATAATAATATAAAAATATTATCGTATATTATTAGAGATTTCTTATCAGGTACAGTGTTGCCTGTTGCAAAAAATATTTAAAAAATATAGAAGTTATCAAAAATAAAATTATTAATAACACAAGAACAACACTGTGTTTTTTGACCGTGGTCTATTATATCAAAAACTGACTGTACATAACGACACTAGCGCACTCCTCTCATTTCCACGACTTCTTGGTCGACCTCTAGTATATATACAGGGTTACAAAATAACTATTGCTAATTTTCAGAAATGATAGAGGACACTTAAATAAACATTTCTCATTAATAAACTAGTGTCAGGAAATTCTTCATTATCAAGATAAAATTAAATAAATTCACTTTCACCCCAGGACTTTCCCGGTGGTACACAATAAGTCCCCTTCCAGGGAAAGTAAAAGTTCAATCATAGCAATCTTTGAAAAACAACAACTAGTTTATTACCGGAAAACCAAGCTGTTTATAACTATTTTCGTAGTTGTAATTTTACTTGTGACATAAATTAGTCTTTATTAGATAAATTTGGGTTTGGTTAAAAATGCATCATTTTCAAATATTGAATTAACAGACATGCATATTGGCTACGGAGCAGCTTACGGTAATGCTAACGAAGCAGCTTACGGTAATGCTAACGAAGCAGCTTACGGTAATGCTGTAACGAAGCAGCTTACGGTAATGCTATAACGAAGCACCTAACGGTAATGCTATAACGAAGCAGCTTACGGTAATGCTATAACGAAGCACCTAACGGTAATGCTATAACGAAGCAGCTTACGGTAATGCTATAACGAAGCAGCTTTTACGGTAATGCTATAACGAAGCACCTAACGGTAATGCTATAACGAAGCAGCTTACAGTAATGTTATAACGAAGCAAAGCAGAATGTATGCGGAGCAGCATCCTCAGCGTCACATTCCTTGTCGTACATCATTTTCAAGATTGGAGCAGCGTATATTCGAGATACTGATGAATTACAAGCAAAGAAATTAGATTAGGGAGCCCATCGTACTGTTCAAAATGTCAACTTTGAGGACCAAGTTTTGTAACAATTTGAGAATAAACCGAAAACAAGAACTCGGCGCATTGTCCATGCAATGCATACAAGCCACTCATCTGTATTAAAGGAATACCAGAAGCAACCGTTCCATATTAACAAAAAATGCCTGAACCAAGTTCCTAACGCTTCTCATTAAATATAAATGATAAAATCACACTGCTAAGTATACAATGCCAACTACTTATACATGGCGGAGTTAAGAAAAAAAAAATCTTTATCACTTCATAGCTATGTCGGTGTTGGTTTTACAAAAAAAAAAAAATTAAAAAAGTTGTTTATCTCACTGAATAGATGAAGTTAGAATTTTTCCCCGTCTTAAACTTCTAAATTTGCATTTGAAGCTTACGTTTACGTGAATGTTGAGCTCGAACGCTTGGGCGGATAACGTTGTCCAACGAATTCGTCCGGCATTGTTAAAATGAACATGTGTACCAAATTTCAACTAAATCGGTCAACTTTTACTCAAGTTATCGTCATCGCTCGATTTCGTGACGGTGGTTTATTTCGGATTCACTCCCGGGCTCTAGACGCTGAAACGAGTCATAAGGAACTTCGTTCCAAAAGTGCAATTGTTAATTCCAATTACGATTATGGTACTTCAATATATCTCTAGTTTATCTTAACACCAAAGATTTTTTTTTAAGAAATTAGGATTAGTTATTCTGTGACACCCTGTATAATATCTTTGGTACTAAGATAGTTGTGTTTACATAGATTTTGTTTGTCATCCTCATTTATAAATTAAGATGTAACATGTAGGTAACAATTATAATTGACAAAATATCTATATAAGATGAATAATTGCATTATGTAAACATGTAAAATTTGTTTGTCCACTAATATGATGATTGATTGTCAGGGGGAAGAAAATGTCATAGTAGTGCTAGAGACAGAGCTGAGAATCTGTTTCTAAATCTATTTTCAGATTCTCAACTCTGTCTCTTACACACTGCTACAACTTGTCCATCATTCTTCTTTATTTTCCTCTTCTTCCTTCACTGATGATCAACTATTAATTTAAAACCTTGTTCTGAAAAAATATTCAATAATTAATATAAATAAAAATAAAAAACTTTGCAAATTTGTGTGACACGTAGCTTTCATTATTCTTGAAAATATTATCGTCTATTTGATCACGATTGTAAAATAATGTGATGCTACTTGAAATTGAAATAGATGTTCTTCAAAGCCGTTTCGATTTCCAGCGGGGTTACATTTATTTTTATTAAAAAAAATTAATTTATATGAGACCATCTGTGGGCTACGCTTGATAAACTAATATCTTCAAAACAGTATGATTACTTAAAGATGTAGGAATTGAAAAAATACGTGCGGTGTCTCGGGACACCCGGTAGGAACGAAGTTCCTTACATTTTTCATTAAATATAAATTATAAAATCACACTGCTAAGTACGAATACATTGCTAACTACTTATACATGGTGGAGTTAGAAAAGAGACAAAAATTAAAGTAACGAACTGTTTGTACCTAGCAGAGTTAAGGCAAAATTAAAAGAAAATCATTATTTGTATAATTAAAGCAACCGTCTTACTATAAATATATATTGAATATAAGAAAAAAGTTGATCTTGATGAGTTTATAGTGAAAGAGTATGTTTGTTAATGGAGTTTGGATTGAAATAGGACTGTTTTCTACCTACCCGGCCAATTAATTTAAAATATTATAAAATATATCTCTCCCCTACTCTACGGCTTCTGCTTGTATCAGGGTGAAATTTTACATGATTATATTTCATTTATTTACAAAACAAGTCAAGTAACTGGCTTCCTTTAACACTTTTTCCCGTCTTTTGAAGCTTAGGTTTACGCGGGCGTTGCGCGTGAACGCTTGGGCGGATAACGTTTTCCGACAAACTCAGCCTGGGCATTGGTAAAATGAACATGTGTACCAAATTTCATCTAACTCGGTGATCTTTTACTCAAGTTATCGTCATCTGTAGATTTCGTGACGGATTTTGCGTGACGGTTATTTTGTGACGGTGATTTTGGTCGTTTTTTTCGGATTCACTCCCGGGCTCCAGAACGTGCCATAAGGAACTTCGTTTCAAAACTTTGTACGCGTGCAGTCAAGATAGCAATGGGTAATGGGTGCAACAGGTTGAGTGTTATATAGAGCCAACAATGGGCTAATAGTTATGACTTATCATCTAAATTTCAATAAAACCATATGAATGGTTTTCAAATCTTTAATGGTGGTTCGCAAAAAAGGTTGAACGACAGAAACAAGATCAAAAATCTTCACTTATGACTAGGATTTTTCATAAGAATGTTCACAATGCTTGCGTTACCTTCAATAAGTTCGGGAGCAATTTTTTATAATGCTCAAAGGCAATTTATTTAAATTGTCGACATAATAACTGTGATAGGTAGAATCCCAAAATGCTAAACTCTTCAGATTGTCAAAGAACCACAAAATCTAATTTTTGATGCAGACTTTGGTTTTTTCATTGCGTGGTTTTAAAATTCAAGGTGCCTTATCTCTACCAAGAGATTGCTTTCAGCAACTCTAAAACCACTCAACAAAAAGTTCCTAAAACTCCAACACCCTTTAGAAAATTAATATTGACGAAACCAAAGTATTAAAACCGGACTCTATCGAGCATCATAGGTTGCTGCTGTTTTGACAATAAACTGCATCAATTTTGCAGATGGAATTTTATAAGTTTCAAAAAAATGTATTTCTATAAACAACTTATTTTATGCTATTACAACAAGTTAAATTAGATATATAAGTCCAAAATTCAACAAATGACATTTTTATAGTAATCAACAGTTAACAGCTACCTTCAAAGTGAAATTTTAGCGAAGAAGAAATAATTAAATGGAATAAATATCTCATAAATTTAATAGAACACCTATAAATTAATATACTACAATGCTACTGGACGTGTTAACTGTCAACTCAAACTGACACCATGAACCTCTCTACTTTTAGTATTAGCAGCGAAGCTTCGGAACGCACACACTTCGGAACGCAAACACTTTGGAACGGACACACTTCGGAACGCACACACTTGGAGATACTGGTTACCACCGAAAACTTCATTATGATTCCAACTGTGGAAGCAAACGACCCAAATTATTTTTTAACAACTTTCCTTGGAATCGAACCCGACTAGGTTGTCACGCTAATCATTGAACAACAAAGTTGAAATAATAATAATGTTGATGATGGTGCCATGAGACCATTTTGATTTTACTTCAGGTGTTTCAGTTTTCAACAGTCAAATTTAGAGCATTATTTACTTTCCTACTTATTATGTAGAACACATGTACCTAAAGAGAGAGTGAAAGTTTATTGATATTCGAGCACTTTTGAAATTTTCATTATAAACATGGATATTGGATAAGTTTTTTTACGTCTGGGGACAGAAGTAATTTCCCTCACGCAAAAAATCAACATGAAAAATGTGACGCTTTTAAAAATCATGCCAAGAAGTTTGGATTTAACAGGAGGTCGATAGGATTTCATTTATAGTACAATATTTTTCGATAGGCGGACTGAAGTTTTAATAAACGACATTCTAAATTTGACTTTCTTAAATATCGTGCCAGGAACTTTGAATATAGTAGAAGGTAGATTGGTTTTCACTTGTATTCATTGTAGTAGTATATTTTGCCGATAGAAGTCTATATACTTTCTATACTTTATATAAAATAATATCAGAGCTCCTAGTGGACTAAATGGTAATCAAAATGGATTATTTTATAAGTACACACCTTAAAATCCATCTATCCATCTACCATCCATACACCAATCATACAAATGTATACTGATTTTCTCCACTGCATGTAAAAACATTGAAATGTCGATAAGTGGATTTAAACCCTAAAAACACATCCATGATTCCATGTTTTCCATGAAATGAGAATATTTATCGTCTGTGAACATGCACTGAGCCTAATGAAGTTGCGTATATACATATACATTTTTAAATAATTACAAGATAAAAAGAACTTTTTATATACTACGTTTTTAAATTTTCTGTTGAATCATATGTAATGCTGATAATATAACTGTCATTGTTATATATAATGTTAGTGAAAAAAAAAATAAAAAAATACATAGTTCTGAATTTATTTACTTCACATAGTAATATCAACCATCTAGAGAGCTGATCTTAAACCTTTAAAAGGACAAATCTTTGTACAACGGATGTCACCAACACCGAATCTAAACCGTGCCATTGATATGCCCCTGTGTTGGGACAGTAAGAGAAGAAAAATGTGTACAAGTAAAGAAGTACAGATGCAGAAAAATTAAACCTATACCTAGGATACAAGTGTAAACAAACCTGGGTGTCAAACGTCAATTAATTTATTTCTTTGTTTACTTTTCGCTGTCATTCAAATGTTTACCTCTTAATAAACAATTACAAATTTGAAACCCGTCAAAATGAAGATTGTAAATACTATGGGATATGTAAAAACAAATTTAAAAAAATTGCGGTTTTTTCCGAACTAACTTTCCATACAGCAAAATTTGCTGAAAACTAATTAAATTCTTCTGAAAGATGGCTAAAAGTATTAAAATAATGCATTGTCATCGTGTTCTGAGCTTTTCTAAAACTTTCAAATGTTTAGCTACTCGGGAAGTTAGTTAAAAATCGATTGCAAGATTTGTACTGGACAAACAAACATACAAACAAGAAAGCAAGCTAATATAAACGTAGTAAAATAGATATTCATTAAATAAATATTTGATAGCATTTTAAGGTCCCCAGGGCTAAATAAGTGAGACAATACGTTTTTTAAGTTGAACTTAAGTAAAGATATTTGGGTCAAGTCTGGTTAGCGAGTTGAGTGTTTCATTTTTTTTTTACTTTTTCACGTAAATTGTGGCCTTTTTTCTTCTCGTGTCTTGGAGAAAGCAGTGAATGTCTGGGAAAACTTGTAGCACGCGAGAATAGCTTATCTGTGAGGTTCAAATGCCAGACCAAGTCTGACCTTTTACACCTGCTACTCAGCACAGAACAGAAACCCCCCCACCTCAACACAATGAACAGCTTCAACAATACAACCCCCCCCCCCCCCTGTAATGCTGCTCTTTTCAAACAATTCTTCCCCCATTGTGGTTAGTTGAAGGTGTAGCAGAAGACTGAAAATAAAAAAAATAACCGAATAACATTTAAAAATTGTTTTCAAAGTTCAAAGGCAATCTGGTTTAGAAAATACATCTCAACTTATGTTTAACTTTAGAACAAACATATAATATTAAAATCTTATTAAGTAAGTAGATTAATTACTACGTTTTTATTAGCTTGCTTTCTTGTTGGTTTGTTTGTTTGCTTGTCCAGTACAATTCTTGCAAACTAACTTCCCGAGCAAACGACTTTCCCTTTTTTAACTAACTTCCCGAGTAGCTAGACATTTGAAACTTTTAGAATAGCTCAGATCATGACGACAATGCATTATTTTAATACTTTCAGCAGAATTTAATTCGTTTTCAGCAAATAATGCTGTATGAAAAGTTAGTTCGGAAAAAATCCGCAAGTTATTTTATTTGTTTTGACATATCCCATATTTACGATCTTCATTTTGACGGGTTTCAAATTTATGATTTATGACAGAAACTTTAAAAACGTAGTATATAAAAAGTTTTATCTTGTAATTATTTTATTGATAACTTCAGAAACAAATAATTTAATAAATTAATTTTTGATGTGGTAATTGCCATTCTGCAATATTCTTTCTCATGGACATATTTTTATAGTGATTATTCTTCACCTTTTCACGTCATTATTTTGGAAAATAGATTTTCTCTAAGAATCTTCTAAAATTATAATTATCATTTATATCTGTAGAGAATAATGTCTTACAATAGTAATGTCTAAGGAAAATAACATTGATACTATTATTAAGTTGATATGAAATGAGGACATTTTATTAATGCACTTATGATTAGTACTCCTTCCCTCTACTAGATAGCGCTCCTATCGATCTCACAGTTTAATGTGTATAGAGTAGTCTCAATTACTGATGATTAATCCCCCCCCCCTCCCCCCACCAGATATGATTATTTTTACAGCATCAGAATGAAACATGTCTCACCTCTCTAGCGTTTGAACTAAATACGTCGGTGTTTCTGATTAGGCGAGTTACGAGAACGAGAACGTCGAAAAATTCCCCGTCTTACCCCCCTAAGATGAGAAAAACGGTCGTAGCTGTGTTGGAATTTTTTTAAAATTAACGGTTTGTCCTATCGAAAAACTGATTGCACAATCATGTACTAATTTTAAAAGATCTACAATTTTTGTCATAGATCATTTTGTCGTACCTTTATTGGTTGTACCCTAAATGGAGCTATTTTTTTTTTTTTTTTTTTTTTCAATTTTTGTGTTTGAGCTCTCATATCTTTAGTAATAATTGACCGATTTAAATTCTGATTTTTAGGTTCAAATCTCACACTAATGCCCTTTAAAACAAGACCTTGATATGTTTTGAATTCGTCCTATTTGCTGAGAAATTGAGAATGTAACGTAATGAACTTACTGGAGGGCTGATTTCACTGGATTTGATTTCAAGAATAATTAAACTTACCTGAAACAGAGAGAAAATATACAAATTAAACAATGTAATTACACTTTAATAAACATACATTATAATTAAATATATAACAAATTATTGCATAATAATGCATTAAACAAAATTGTTAGCCAATTAGAGACATAGCTTCCTCGCGTCCTATATCTCGAACTTAATAATTGATAGTTTAGTTATGATTTTACACCCATTTTTGTCTAATTTAAATAAATTTACCCAACATTTTTAAATCTGTCCTTTTTTTACTACCATAAAACCCTACCCCATAAATTAAATGGGAACGACCAACAGACAGTCAGACGCGGAACCAAACATTTTCTCTGATGTCTGAAACGGATTACCTACTGTCTTATAATTTTTGAAATCGGAGACATAAAAAAATATTAACTCTTCAGAAAGATCACATAGCTTCCTTAACCTTCGGTTAGCTCTGGAGAAAAAATAAATCTCGAATTAAAAACAATGGTAAAAAGATTCTTCCCCAGAAAAGCTACTTGTATTGTATCATTGGTGTATGCGGACTACTTTTAAAAAAGTTCGTTCTTTCGTACAAAATTGAAAAAAAAAAATAATAGTGTATTAACACGGTTCAAACTATAGTTTGTTTGGATTTGGGACAATGCAGGTTATTTTAGAACTATAATTTATTTCTCAATATCCTCTTGGGGTATGACCATATGTTAAGTGTTAAACCGGTCGAAGGGCCAATGGCTTGGCACTTCAAATTCCTTATAAAGGTATTGATACAAAAGAGCCACCTCCCGTGGGAGGAAAACAGATAAAAGAGGTTTTACATTAAGCGAATAAAAGAAAGCAAATACTACTATTTACGATATTAAAGTTGTAACATAAAATAAATATATTGATAGCAATGTAAAAAGAGTCTTTTAAATAAAGAGAAACTACATAATAATGGAAATAGTCAATTTTTTGGAATAAGTATAAGAATAAGATTCCAGTTTGGTGTGAAGAGCAGTTCGGTATAGACGGTAGCACCAAACTGCTCCGAAGAATCAACGATGGTTATCTCTTAAATAAAGGTGGATTCCAAGAGGCAGTAACACAAATCCTGGCGATGAGATAAGGTTGTCTCTATTACTGTCTATGCGACAAGATCGAGGGAACAGAGCATCCCTAGGATGATACAAATCTCTCGTTAAAATAAGACTACGAACTATAGAGAATAGAACGCTTCTATAGTGGCTGAGTTAAATTCTAACTAACCGATTACAGACTATGGAACAACAAGAGAACACAGCGGCTTTGATGAGACAATTAGACTAGTAGTTCGGTGAAAAGTAGACAAAGACAAAGGTGCAGGTAGAAAAAAAAAATACTAATTTATTCCATTTCATGTAAAAACATTGAATCATGCATATGTTTTTGGCCATTAGATCCATGTATCGAGATTTCAGAGCTTTTCAATGAAAAGGAGAAAATCAGTATACACATTTGTCTAATTCATTGAAGCGAGCGTAAGCGAGCTTCTTACATTCAACGAAATATGCATCTTGTCTGTCTGTCTGTCTGTCTGTCTGTGTGTAACGTTTACGTGTCCGACGATAACTTGAGTAAAAGTTGGCCAATTTAGTTGAAATTTGGTATACATGTTCCTCTTACTAATACTCAGGCTAAGTTCGTTGGACAGCGTGATCCGTCCAAGAGTTCGCGCGCAACGCTCGCGTAAATGAGAGGTTCTAAAATTAAATTGGAATTTCAGGACGGGAAAAGATTCTATCTTCATCTATTCGATGAGACGATCATTTTTTTCAAAAATAACATTTTTTAGTAAAACCAACAGCGACACCGCTATGAATTAATAAAGATCGCTAAAACTATTAAAGCGGGCCTAAACGTTTATAATAGAGAAAACAACCTTTTTACCGATATCTTACATTCTATCGTAACGATTTTAATAAAACTTCATATACACCATCTAATGCACAGTTGAAACAAGCATGCAAAATTTCAATTTGATACATGCGGTAGTTTGTTTGTAGCAATGAGATACATTTTATAATAATTGAAAAGGAGATGTGTGGTTAGAGGAATAGTAAGAATACGGGGTGGTTCCCTTACCACTAGCCGCTGTACTTCTACTATACCCATTATCTATCAACTCATCATGATTCATGATTATCTATTTTTTCAATATTCAATACATATTTATTACTCTACGCTCGCTTCAATGATAGAGCCTCGCGATGCCTAGTATAGTAGATAGATCTTAAGCTGTGAAATTATTAAACATTAATCCATTTTGATTATCATTTGGTCCGCTAGAAGCTCTGATATAATATATTATATAAAATTTAGAACACCTATCGGCGAAATATAGTACTACAATGAATTCAAGAGAAAAACAATGTACCTACTATAATAATCTAACTTCCTGCCACGATATAAAAGAGCGTCATATTTTGCATGTCAACCCGCCTAAAGTCACAATATTCTTCTATAAATGACAACCTATCGATCTCCTGTGGCAAAAGATAACGATATACTCGTATTCATGTTCACTGATATCTGGGACCGAGATTAAATGAAAAAGTTATTCTGAATTGTCTCGGACCGATTTTGTTAAGGATATTAATGTAAAGGATATTAAGAAGTATATAGCTACGAAACTCTTACAATATAATGTGTTTTGCACAACCTAAATACCTTATCCATATGAATATTGTTCCTAAGAGAAAGTAAATATAAATCAGAAAAACTGGAAAACTATAACATGTAACATTGGGAACTCAGGGGTTCATGGTTCGATTCCTAGCGGCGGAGTGATATTATAATATAAGTTGCATTGGAAGTTCAAAGACCACTGGTTCGATTACTAGCGTCGAAGTGATTTTATAATATAAGCTGCAATGGAAAGTTAGAAATCCATGGTTCGATTCCTAGTGGCGAAGTGAATTTATAATATAAGCGGCAATGGACAGTCAGGAATCCATAGTTCGATTCCTAGTGGCGAAATTAATTTATAATATAAGCGGCAATGGAAAGTCAAGAATCCATGGTTCGATTTCTAGTGGCGAAGTGATTTTATAATACACGTGGGAGCTAGCGTAACCGTGTGGGTTAAACCACGTCTGGTCGGCCATCACTGAATCTCGAGTGGAACGAGACGGGGTTCGATTCCTCGCCGTGACACTCTGATTTATATGGCTCACTATTGATCACATCATACTCGCTTTGGCGGTACTATGTACAGAGGTATGATGTGTGAAGTGGCTGGAACTCTCTACCGCGGGGCGTAAAAAGGGCCTAAGTGATGGCCTAATTGCAAGGTTCGAACAAGTGGTTCGTCCTACCCGTCCTAGTAGAAAGTACTAGACTACTACTACTACTTATAATATACGTTGCAATGGAAACTCAGGGATCTATGGTTCAATCCCTAGCGGTGGAGTAAATTTATATTATTATTTATCCTCTTTTAATAATATAAATGTTTATGTAAGGATTTCTTTTCAATTTAAACTTTCCTCATTTCCAACTATTTATTTATAATTCAAAAACTTTTTAAATTTTGAAAAACACCAAGTTTTGAAATCCCGGAGGAAGTTAGAGTAAAATTTTAATTTGATTAATAAATAGTGAGAGAGAGTGCTTTATATATGGCCCAGGTTGGAAGAGTTGAAATTCTTATTAGCTAGCTGAAATTGATGTACGATCTACTTGGGCCCCACCTAGATCTCTACCTCAAGATTCGAGTTTTATTAATGGGCCCTTCTTCAAGCTTTAGACTTTAGACTTAACCGAAACTTGTGATTTAAGAGGCTCAAGTAGTTCTAGGGCAATGTTTGTGCAGCGACCTCTAGTAAGCAAACAGGGTTTGTTGAACTAATATCAAGAGATTCTGAAGCCTCGTCAATCTCACACAGTAGAATGATAGCTTGGTTCAAATTCTCTCTTGTGAGGAATTTAAAAATTTAAGAGAAGAAGAATTAAATTGAAACTCTGGAATTAGGCCAATATATAGATACATTCGAGCTTGCATTAATTAGGGTAAACGATTTTTTTTTTTTTTTTAGGATTGTTTTGTATAGTAAGAGGAGCATGAAACCAAGTTTGCGACCTCGAAAGCCTTGGGGACAACTTTTGGCAGGCGAAAAACCTCGCACTTTTTCAGTTTTTTTAATATAACTCATAAACGACGCCGAAAGCAGGAAATTGTATTCTCTCCGAAATAAAAGTAGACAAAAATCTCTACAAAATGCACTAGTCAAACTTAATTTTTATGTTATTCTAAACCATTGCTACAGGGCTTTGAAGTTTGACAAAATTATTTAAAAAAAAACAAAAAAAAAAAAAAATCAGGATTTTACTTTTTATGTATATATATATATATATATATATATATATATATATATATATATATATATATATATATATATATATATATATATATATATATATATATGTATGTATGTAGGTATGTATATACATATCATCAATATAACATCATAAAAATATATAATGGGCACCATAATCGACTATATAAATGTCAAAAAAAAGTAAAATACGATTTTTTGTTATTTTTAAATAATTTGGTCAAACTTCAAAGCCCTGTAGAAATGGTTTAGGATAACATAAAATTAAGTTTGACAAGTGCATTTTTGTAGAGAATTTTGTTTACTTTCATTTTGAATAGAATATAATTTCCTGATTTCGTTGTCGTTTATGTGTTATATTAAAAAAACTGAAAAAAGTGCCAAAATTGCGAGGTTTTTCGCCTACCAAAAGTTGTCCCCTGGGCTTTCGAGGTTGCAAAATTGGTTTCATGCTCCTCTTACTATACAAAACAATCCTAAAAAAAGAAATCGTTTACCCTAATTAATGCAAGCTGGACCCCTCTCAGGTTACCTATATATTGGTCTAAATGTAAAAATAAAATATTTAAAGAGGAAATGAATTAATGAGTAAAAGAATTTCAGTAGATCCCTGGAATTGAAGAGAAGAATTAAAGACAATGTCTGGAATCTAAGAGAAATTTTATCACTGGAAGAATGGTCACCGAAGCATTAATCAAAATATAATGAAATAGAATACAAAATATTAGAGCTAGTAAAGAAGGTTGTTAATACAGTATAATTTAACTCCACTAAATGTAGTTCTATGAAGAATTTTAACAATACTGAATAAAAAAAAGAAGAAAATTAGGGCACTACATCCAAAAAATGCTGTAAAAAACCAATCCAAAAAGGTTTCGACCATTTTAATTTATTTATTGATGTAACTCGACTCTCCCGGAAAGAAACTAGTGACGGAGAAAATGGATAAAATTGGTTAATTATAGAAGGTCTGGGTTAGATTCTCCTTCAGGTAGGATTATTTTTACTGCATAATTGTAATAAATTTTCATTTATAATTAGGTTTAAATAGGAAAGAGTAAAAAGCCCTTAAAGACTAAAGAAATGGTACATGTAAGAAATATGAAAAAGTTTAGTACCAGAAGTTTCGGCTAGAATTTCTCTCTCTCTCTTAATATAATTTTTCCCTCTCAATATATAATGGTTCTCTTTCTTAATATAATTTTTCTCTCTCTTTATAAAATGTTTCTCTTTTTATACTATAAAAGATAGAATGACAACGTTACTCTTTCTCTCTCTTTACATAATTTTTCTCTTTTTATATAATTTTTCTCTCGCTACATTTAATTTTTCTCTTTTTATATAATTTTTCTCTCTCTACATTTAATTTTTCTCTCTTTATATAATTTTTCTCTCTCATTATATAATTTTGCACCCTCTACATATAATTTATCACTCTCTTTATATAATTTTTCTTTCTCTTTATATAATTTTTCTCTCTCTTTATATAATTTTTCTATCTCAACATATAAATTTTCTCTCTCTTGATATAATTTTCCTCCCTCTTGATATAATTTTCCTCCCTCTTGATATAATTTTCCTCCCTCTATATAATTTTTCTCTCTTTATATATAATTTTTCTTTCTCTATATATAATTGTTCTCTCTCTTTATATAATTTTTTCTCTCTTTATATAATTGTTCTCTCTCTTGATATAATTTTTCTCTCTTTATTCAATTTTTCTTTCTCTACATATAATTTTTCTTTCTCTACATATAATTTTTCTTTCTCTACATATAATTTTTCTTTCTCTATATATAATTTTTCTTTCTCTATACATAATTTTTCTCTTTTTTTTATAGACATTTTCTCTCTTTTTATATAATTTTTCTCTCTTTTTCTATAATTTTGCTTTCTCTATATATAAATTTTCTCTCTCTATTTATAAAATGCTTCTCTTTTTATAGTATAAAAGATAGAATGACAAGGTTACAGAAGAAAGTGTGTCTGCGTTGCCTCGGAATGATTCTATATTTTTTGTTATCAATTTGTCACCATGTTCAAGTGAATTGACATTGTCAATATAAATTTATTTAGCGTTGTTACTGCATTAGATTTGATTCTAGCTAGTCCACACTTCTTCACTTGTCCTATAAAGCCTTCATCTTTTTGAATCAACATTTATATATTTCACTTTTTGATTTTATTACTTACGCAGTATATAAAAAAGAAAAAGTATTGTTATAGATGTACACGATTTTAAAACATGGTTAAAAGTATTAATCCAGCAAAATGTAAAGAGCACAGATGGTTGAAATGAGGATGGTACAATCTGAAAACTACGTTCGACAAACCATCTTAATTTCTGAAAAATCACAAGAGCACTTTTAAAGATAAGTGAAAATTAATGTATGCTTGTAAGCATCTGAAAGAGAAGCTAAAGGATGCAAAAGGTTGAAACTTACATGGAACCAACAATGGACTAATAATGACCTACCATCTAAATTTTATTAAAATCGTACGAGTAGTTTTTAAGATATGTCGCTTCACAAAAATGTCAAACAACATACAGACAGACAAAAACGCAGGACCAAAAAGATATTGAATAAAAGATTATTCAATTTAGTTAATTTAAATGCGAATCCAACCGTATAAGTCGTTTTCCCGGGAAAAATATAGTTCTCAAGAAAATTAGTAGGGTAAATTTTGATATCTTGTTCACTTTCACTTTACTTTACAGTTTATCACCACTTATAAGCAGCTGCCCGATATTCCTAAATTCCACCCTCGGGAGTTATCCCAGTCTCCTTTCTGCAGGTACCGCTCCCTTATTGAACTTACGATACCTCCCATACAGGTCACTCTGAGACGGCCTCTCTCTTCCTCCTGCCTGGTGACCACTCCAGCAATCTTCGCGGCCAGCTCTTCTCCCCATCCTTTTGACATGACCTGACCATACCAATCCTTCACACTCCCTTCCACTTCTATCTACCATCGAATCTCTTAATTCCTCACCCTTTACCACCTGGATATTCATGCACTTCTTCTCAGTCCATCCATCTCAATGCACCAATTAGGTTCTTCCAACGTTCCATCAGTATCCACACTTCTGCTCCGAAGGCTAAAACCCTCTTAACAATGGTGGTCAGAATAGTTTATTTGTGCTCCTCATCAATCGACTCATTCGACATAGCTATAGCCTTGACAGCTAGAACAACTTGGCTACATCTATCTGAAAAGAACACATGGATACTATCACCGAGGTATTTGATGTCCTCTGAGATGATGCAGTCCACTGCTTGAATGACACCTTGGGTAAGGAAATGTCTATAGCCTTCCCTTAAACCACCTGGTAATTTGACTTATCCATATTAACTCTTAACCCTATCCTATCTCAAAAGCTTCCAGCAGTCTTCTAAGCATAAATTTCAAGTCTTCTCGATCGGAAGCAATAACTACCTGGTCATCGGCAAAGAGAAGGTAATGGATAGAATTCAGCTCCATCTAACACTCATACCACCACATTGTCTGCTCCAACTAAATTGTACATACATATATATTTTGAATAGCGTAGGAAACATCCCACATCCCTGTCGTAAACCTTTTGTAGTCCGAAACTGCACAGAAACCTAATTTCCTACATCAGGTAGCCATGGATTCTCCATACAACTTCTTAAGGATTGCAAGACCAGAACTCCAACTCTTTCCATTGCAGTCCAAAAGAACCAAATTGGCACTGAATCATATGCCGTTTCAAAGGTTTGATCCTCAAGCATTGAGCCCTCTAAAACCAATCTTGTTCATTAACAATCAAATGTAAGAACGAAAATTCGACGAAACATTAATAAATGGAAAATACTGCACCGTTTAATTATTTACTCGTATTCGTATATAAGAAAGTTTCATACTAGTTGTATCGGACTGAGGTTTTGTTTAAACAAATCGGTTTTTAAAATGGATTTTTTTTTTTTTTATAAGTATAAAGATGTACATTTATAGCATTTCTTGAATATACTCGTGTAATACAAATGTTATATATAATAGTACATTACGCGTCGAGTGCGGAAAGAGGAAGAGTGCATGCGAGTGTGGAGTTTGCACCCGAGCGACAGCGAGGGTAGTAAAACCACACGAGCAATGCAAAATGCCGTTTTCGCACGAGTTGCGTACCGTACTTTATCTACGATTGTTAAATTTAAATAATAAATACAGAAAAAAATAAACTTGCTGTATGTAAGTTCGTATCTCTTCTCTTGATAAAGATGGCACTAATCTTGAGTTGTATTTTTTGCCGAATTAATTATTTCTGGAGGAGTATTATTCTCTACATTTTCGTCAAAGCCACTTGATTCATTAATTGTTTTTCACTAAAAACTCGATATAAACAGTTACTTTAATAATAGAATAGCAAATTAGTTTTGTTAAATGTAAACAAACTCACTAATTGTGCGTAAAGCTGAAGTATTCCTCTTCTTTACCGCGCTAGCGTGGTTTCTTTACCGCGCTAGCGTGGTAAAGAAGAGGAATTGTTCATAACTATGAGACGCGCATGCTCAATGAATACAAGTACGTAAATAACCACTTTCTACGCATCTAAACAGAGATATAATGTTTATATTTCGTATCAATCGTAGATAAAAATGTTTACTCGTAAAATGTTTACTCGTAAAATGTTTACTACGTAAAGAGGCTAATTATTGTTTACACTTTAATAAACATAGAAAAGCTTTACTGAATGAACAATTAATTATGAAAAAATGTTAGAAAGATTTTTCTGAATGAAATTTTTAGCACCGTTTCCTTCTAATTCAAAATAAAGTGTATTTACATAATGGTAATAGTTCATTTTGAATATTATCTAGTTGTTTATGTAAAACCAGGTTCACGGCTTCTGATTTTTGACAACCATGTCCAAACAATTAAGCTGTGAACCGTGGCGTGACACCGGAGGACATACGCCTCGCTGGTTATCAGCAACCGCCCTTCAGGGGTGACTAGAACCTCGCTCATTAAAACTTTACAAAACAAAATACATAAATTAGTGGTTTCTACCACGATGGTTAAAAAAATACTGATATCTGCTAATTAGTGGTTTTTACAAATGCTAACTAAAATTGATCAGTATCAAAATGGTTTACCAATTAGAAGAAGGGATCAAGTGTTCCTACTCTCCCCAAAATATTTCAAAATTTATTTCAGTCACTCAGCTTGATAATGGGGAAGGAAGATTCGAAATATTGTAAAAGTATCCTCAACTACACAGAATTGAAAAGCACAGGCAAAAAGAAACTCATTTCATCAATGACAGGTTGTTTATTACTAGGCATCGCGTGGCTCTATCATTGAAGCGAGCGTATGGTAATAAATATGTATTGAATATTGAAAAAATAGATTATCGTGAATCATTATGAGTTGATAGATAATGGGTCTGATAGTAGTACAGCGGCTAGTAGTAAGGGAACCACCTTGCATTCTTACTATTCCTCTAACCACACTTCTCCATTTCAATATTTATAATTTGTATCTCTTTGCTACAAACAAACTACTGCATGTATCAAATTGAAATTTTGCATGCCTGTTTTAATTGTGCATCAAATGGTGTCTATGAAGTTTTATTAAAATCGTTACGTTAGAACGTAAGATATCGGTAAAAAGGTTGTTTTCTCTATTTTAAACGTTTAGGTCCGCTTTAATAGTTTTAGCGATCTTTATTAATTCATAGCGGTGTCGCTGTTGGTTTTAGTAAAAAATGTTATTTGAAAAAAATGTTTGGCTCATCGAATAGATGATGATAGAATCTTTTCCCGTCCTGAAATTCCAATTTAATTTTTGTACCTCTCGTTTACGCGAGCGTTGCGCGCGAACTCTTGGACGGATCACGCCGTCCAACGAACTTAGCCTGAGTATTAGTAAGAAGATAATGTATACCAAATTTCAACTAAATCGGTCAACTTTTACTCAAGTTATCGTCACACGCGTAAACGTTACTGACAGACAGACAGACAGACAGACAGACAGACAAGATGCATAGTTTGTTAAATGTGAAAGGCTCGCTTACGCTCGCTTCAATAAAAAAAAATACGTGTGGTGTCGCGGGACACCCGGTAGGAACGAAGTTCCTTACATTTTTCATTAAATATAAATTATAAAATCACACTGCTAAGTACGTATACATTGCTAACTACTTATACATGGCGGAGTTAGAAAAGAGATAAAAATTAAAAGTAACGAACTGTTTGTACCTGGCAGTGTTAAGGCAAAATTAAAAGAAAATCATTATTTGTATAATTAAAGCAAGCGTCTTACTATAAATATATATTAAATATAAGAAAAAAGTTGATCATGATGAGTTTATAGTGAAAGAGTATGTTTGTTAAAGGAGTTTGGATTGAAATAGGACTGTTTTCTACCTACCCGGCCAATTAATTTAAAATATAAAATATATCACTTCCCTACTCTACAGCTTCTGCTTGTATCAGGGTGAAATTTTACATGATTATATTTTATTAATTTACAAAACAAAGAGACATTTTTTGACATATATAACAAAATAATCAAAACAAGTCAAGTAACAGGCTTCCAATATAACACTTTTTCCCGTCTTTTAAAGCTTACGTTTATGCGAGCGTTGAGTGTGAACGCTTGGGTGGATAACGTTTTCCGACGAACTCAGCCTGGGCATTGGTAAAATGAACATGTGTACCAAATTTCATCTAACTCGGTGAGCTTTTACTCAAGTTATCGTAATCTGTAGATTTCGTGACGGATTTTGCGTGACGGTGATTTTGTGACGGTAATTTTGGTCGTTTTTTTCGGATTCACTCCCGGGCTCCACAGAACGTGCCATAAGGAACTTCGTTCCAAAAATATACAAAATTTATTATCTATTTAATATTCTGGAGGTTTTAAAATAAAATTCTGTAATGTAAAGATGAAGATGTCTTCTCTAAAATTCGAAAAAATAAAAATAAACTCAAGAATTAAAAGAGAAAGAGAAACATTAAAACAGGTCATCTTATCTTTAATAATTTTCAGAATTATAAATTTTTAAAGTTAGTGAATTAATAATGTACCTCTGTTTCTGGTGACGTTATAGCTACGAATTCTTAAGTTTTAATAGTGCACAATATGTCTACGTTAAGGAAATATAGTGACACGGAGAATAAGTATCTTACAAAAGGTTGCAAGGTCGAACAGGAGACGACTACAACGATTGCAGTGAGCGTTAAACGACGACTAACGGCACGAACATCTCTTATATCCATATTGGTCGGTAATCATCAGAGAGGGAGGGGAGACGACGAACTCTCCGGTCCTAGAACTAGCCGTCATATCGTACCACCCACACACTTGAATTATAGCAGAGGTCCGTATATATGTACAGACCGACAGACCAGCACAGTTTCCTATACGGACGGACAGACTAGGATATAGAAGAGTGTAATTAAAACATATGATGTAATAAAAAGGGGGGAAGAGAAGATAAAACCATGATCAACTTCTCTGGACCAAACAATCACCATGCATTCATCAACAAACATCGCTGATTGGTTTCACCACAAGCAAAATCTCTTATTATATTTTACAAATGTTCTTCCCTATATTATGTGCTACATCTTCCTTTGTTTATGTTTATCTTTCCAGCAATTAAAACGTTTTAACAATTATTAATAAATATTGTTTTACAATGTATTAACGAAAATGAACTTTTGAGAAGAATGAACTACTAAATGCATTTTTCCATTTAATTTGTACATAATAAGATTTATAATATAAAAAATATTATTGATTATAAAATTCTATTAATAAAAATTATCACAATAAAGAAAAAAGGGGGAAAAAAGAATTAATTACTAAACATAAACATTTGATAATGATGATAACAGGGTACTTCTTTAGATCCCCTATGTTATTTTAGAATATAAATGACAGACTAAATAACTATAAAGAAAAAGGGATGTTAACTCCGATGTACTTTTGGAAAAAGGAATATCACACTTCTGTTCTGTAAGGGGAGTAACATTCTAAAGAAGAACATTCCGCACACCTTCTTTAGATTGTTACTCCCCCTATGTCATTTTTATAAGGGGAGTAACAATCTAAAGAAGAACATTCCGCACACCTTCTTTAGATTGTTACTCCCCCTATGTCTTTTTTATAAGGGGAGTAACAGTCTAAAGAAGAACATTCCGCACACCTTGGAAGCAGCACCTGCAGTCTCCAAAATGTTGAGCAACTTTGTCAAGCGAGCGTTTTTGTAACTTGCTCTAGCCCTTCTAAGTTCTTACAACTTTTGTTTTTAATAAGTTGTAGCATGTGTTGCGTAGAAACGCATTTAACTGGCATAGCAAGTCATATTGATTTTTACTTTCATTATAGTTATTGTAATAATATATTGACATGTGGATTGTATTGTCAGGGACGTTTACTTAAGTTAAAAATACAGTGATAAGATCTTTTTAAAGGTAATATTATCACAAATTATGAAGGACTTTATTATTACACAACTACTATTATTATTATTAATATTACACTTGGTTCTATTATATAGAAATTTAACTCTTGACTTGAATATTAAGGGTAATAGAGTGTAGCGTGTACGATACCCTCTGTAAAGGTCATTATGAGTTTATTAAAATGCAAGAATGTCGTGCACACTGATTTCTAGAAATGCATTCCTCCCCTTTTACTTCTGAGCGATCACTTTTTAGCGAGACAACGCACCTGGCCTGGGGTAATTTCAATACATTAACCCTGCTTTTTTTAAAAAATAAGAAATACTTCATTTTTAAAACAAAACAAAAACACAGAAGTAGTTGAATCCCATTTTTTTTTAGGGTTTCGTGGATTATTAAGATTAATATTATTATTTACAATAATAACCTTGATACACTTCTTAATAACTTATTAGTGGGGTATCAACCACTCAACTGCGCATGTGCACGCAGAAAATGTGCAATATTTTAAAAGTGGGATTTTTTTCCGGAAATTTTCATCGGCCTATAAAAAGATAATACCATGAATTTGTCCACAATCTTAATTGTTTTGAACGACAGACATAGAGACACAGTACCAAAAAGTTCTGTGATGTCTGAAACGGATTTCTGTCTTCAAAAATTTGAAATCAGAGATATAAAAAATATTGTTCTATAGAAAGATCACATAGCTTCCGTTACCTTCGTGGAAAAAATGGGGTCAAATTAAATAAGTTGTAAAAACATGAAATCATTAAAATATACGAAATCGGAGAAAGTTATGATCCACACTGATTAGCAGACTATATATATATATATATATATATATATATATATATATATATATATATATATATATATATATATAAACTTATTTAAAGTATGCAAAAAATAAAATAAAACGTAACCATGTAAGTAAAACCTGATAGTTGTACACAATTATCAATAGAAATAACCTGCTTCAATAAACGTAGCAGGTACTATAAAAGTACCAGCTTTTATACAGTTACCTGTAATATATATGATATATCTACCAGGCAGCCACGATATCTACAAAATATAATATGTGTCGGGCTCCGTATAAGATTTAATTTATTTTAAAATCTAATTATTTAAATATTTTTATCATCGTTTACTAAAATTATTTAATTAAAAAGAAATTTAAGAAGGATTATGTTACAAAAAATATTTTTTGAAAAGGAAGGAAAATTATAAAAATATTCGAGGGGAAAAATAATACAAATACATTTTTTTAACTATACAATACATTTTTTAAGCTTAACGAGTGTATGAATGTATTTTTTTTTTTTTTTTTCAATTAAGGTTTTATTTTTTTAACCAAGTTTTTTTTTATTACAGGATGTAATAAATTCCATTTAAATTCACCACAAAGCATATAATATGTTTTGTTTTTTTTTATTATAAAAAATATCAAAGGTAGGAGTTTTCATATTGTCTGTAAGTGTAAATGTATTAATAGAAATGTATTGATATATAAAATAACTTTTCTGAAGAGATAATATGAATACATAAAATACATTAGAATAAAAAAAAAACATGTATAGAGTGATTGTGAGTATATTTATAAATGCATATATAGAAAATATTATATACATATATTTACTTTGTACTGATTTTAGAACAATGATAAAAAAAGAGGGAATACAAATACATGAAATACATTTTTCAAAAGAAAATAATTGCGGTTTTGATGAGGACGTGTTATCTTGGTGTTTGTGTGTGAATACATTATATATATATATATATATATATATATATATATATATATATATATATATATATATATATATATATATATATATATATATATATATATATACATATTTACTATGTGTATTACATGTCATAAATTATTAAAAATCAAAAAGAGAGAATACAAATACATAAAAAAATCTATTTTCTTTTAGAGAAAATTGCGGGTTTGTTTTTATACAACTTGTATTAAGATATTACATTTCAGATTAAAAAAAAAATCATCAAAGATAAATATATTTTTACATAATGTAAATACATTTTTACTGAATACAAATAAATATTTACATAATAAAAATACATTATACCTATGTGAACATTCTTTATTCTGAATGTAATTTTTTGTATTTTCTAAATGTATAGATATATATGGGTTATTTTTAACTAATACATATACAGATTCAAGTGGGCATTCTATAAATACACAACACTTGTAAATAAGAACGAGTAGGAAGTTATCAAAGTGTGTGTAGGTATTCAAGTGGTTATTTTTCTATGTGTGAGTGAAATCATATTTTAAATATTTACTTAAGTTAGAATTGTGTGCGTGTGTGTTCTTGTTTATGGATCTCAAGTGGTTTTTATACTAAAACTATTTTTGACGAGTTTTCCAAACAAAAAACCCGAAATAAAAACCAAAACAGGAAATATGAAATATTCTGTGATATGATGTATGAATATAACTCGGAACCTAGATTTATATAGTTAAATTCGTATATAAATGGACCATGAATTTGGTTGCTTTTTAGGGTTTCTTTGGTAAAACCAAAAAAAGAAACCCTTATAGTTTCGTTCCTGTGCCAGTATGTCCCTCTCTAAGGTACCGCAACAACTTTTGAATCAAAAGAGATAAATAAAAAAATGAAACTTTGCAGTATTAAAGATCGTTTAAACGCGCACACGGGAAAAATATAGCGAACTCAAAATTATCACTTTTGCACCTATGTGCAAAAGCTAGTAAGCCTTAAGCAATTTTCTTTTTTATAGAAATTATTGTAATACTTCGTATTCATCATAACTAATGTGTATACAAAAAACCTCGAATACGACAAGGTTTCAAAACCTCGTTACCCCCCATGCATTGTAAGTCTTTAACTAGTTGTAGGATACGTTTGTTTCAGTAAAATTAATTAAAATGAAAATAAATATAAAGAAAATATATATAAATAAACTTTTTCCGTGGCAGGCTGTGAAATAGTAACTTTAGAGCCTAAAAGACATAGCTAAAATCCATTTTTTCATTACGTGGACTTAAAAAATCTTTTTATTACTCCTAGCTGTAAAGAAAAAATCTTTTACGTCCTAGGAACTAAAAGATTTTTTATGTCCGGCGGGTAGTTGTCAAAACTTCCGTTAGTACCGCTGCAGTCTTTGTAGAAATGCTTCTAGTACGATTAAAATCCGCTAGATGTCAATGCGTTTTATTTATCTTTTCTTATAGTGTAACCTCTTTTTAAGGTTTCTTTTTTTAAGTCTTAAGTATGTACTAATATTTGTTATTATTATATATTGATTAGTGATTAATATTTAATGTTTTTTCATTGTCTGCTACCTCGGAAAAAATAGCATATGCTACGCGACTGTGAAGTGTTTTTTCTTTACCGCGGCAATTACATTTATTGTCGAGCGAAGCGAGATAGTAAATATTGCCAAGGCTCACTTCACAGCCTAGTAACATAATATACTATTTTTAAAACAACGTTTTTTGCTTTTCCTGAAAAAAGTAAGTTTTTGGGGTCACGAGGTTTTGCAAGTACACAGTCGATATGACAAAATGCAATTAAATTGATTAATAAATAATACTCGTAATATTAAATTACAAACTCAATCTCTATTAACTATATAAAATGTAGGGGAGATAGTAATAAGATAATAGAAAGGGGGAGATAAAGAGATATTTAATAAATAAATTAATAAAACAAACAAAAAAGAACTACTAGAAAACTTATAGATAGGGGAGAGCTAAGAATGATTCAGGCACTTCTACTAATAACTAATAACTTAATGACTAAGGATGCTTCGTGTAGATACGATATTAATGTACTAACACATGCATGTTTTAGAGGTTTGTCAATATTCATATTGTAGTGAGTGTGTTGTGGTCGTGAGTGTGTATAATGTTATTGCAGTCATTCATTTAATAAAAATTAAATTTAATAGAAATGAACGTGGGAGGTCAATTGGAACATCTATTAGGTCATTAACTAGGTCTATTACATTAGACCTAGTCTAATGTAATATAGTGGTTGAAGTTCATTTAGACCACTAAACTCTTCTATGTTACACATTTTAGAAACTGGAGGGGGATTAGTAGAGAATTATATAACCATGAAACTCTCTACTGACAAAATAACACTTCATTCTTTTTAGTTTTCATTAAGTCTTAACAAATATTTATCAGTTTGTTATGAAAAATAAAAATCATGCCAGACAAACTTAAAGAAAACTTTGGCTTCTTTAAAACAATTCGGACTTAAGCCTCAATTACATGTCGTAAGTTTACAAGCTGCTAGCCGGCGAGTTTACTTGCTGCTAGATAATTCGCTCCCTGTAATAAAGCTGACTAGTAAACTCGCTACTCGCTTTGCTCGAGCGATTAAAGTTGAAAAAGCTACTTTACATAGCTACTCGACATTGATTTTACCATCTGGCCATGTAAATTTGCCGGATGTAATATAGCTAGTTAATAAACCCACTGAAATCGCTAGTTACCACTTGGGCACTTTTTTACTTCAGCACCCCCCTTGGTTCTAAGCAATAGTCAGCCCTAAAAAAGTCTCAAAGGCTCAAAGGTTTGTGTGTCTGTCTCCCAAAGACATTGATACTTCTGGGGAAATTTTATATTTAATATTTCTTTATCTTAATAGTTGATGAGACTAAGGGATATGATCACAATTATATGCACAAGTGTGATATTCCTTTGTCCCAAGGTACATTGGAATAAACAGTGGCGTATCCAGCGGCTAGGTCTGGAGGGGGCACATTCTAAGTCAGTTTAGATTGGGGGGAGGGGGGGGGGGTGAATTCGTAGTGGTAACAAGAAAAGGGAACAACTTATTCAACATAGCAGCTGCCCCCCCCCCCCTCCCCCCCCCAAAAAAAAAATCTCGGGGAAGTAACAATCACTGTTTTAGAACGTATTCTTTAGAAAATGTTATGCTGATGTTACTGCAGTACAATATCTTACTGTAAGTCATGGACGTCGTCTGCAGTTAATGATTGGGGGGGAAGGATCTATGGGGAGGGGGGGTCCGGGGGCCCCCCCGGAAAGATTTTGAAAATTTGACCTCTCAAAACAGCGCTTTTATGCATTTCTGTGGTAAAATTGTATATGAGGTGAATGCAAAAATATGTATTAGAAAAAAAAATACGGCGTATTTTTTTTTTTTTTTTTACTCTATTGGGTCTGGGCCCGTCCGGGGGGGGGGGGGGGCAGGTGCCCCCTGTGCACCTCCCCTGGATACGCCACAGTAATTTAGACTAAGGAATATATGCTACTCTGTATAATGTTCCTTTGTCAAAATAACTAATAACACAAAGGTATATAGGGGATGCTAAAGTAAAAAAGTACCACTACTTGTTTCAAGTGCAATAAAAAATCGTCTTAAATAGTTAGATCGGAAGATTTTGATTTTGCTGCGGCACTTTCAAAAGATAATAGATAAGGGTACGAAGAAGATAAAATACAGTGTATCCAGTACTTTGGTGAAAGATTTGAAAGGGGAAGATCCTAAAGCCAACCGTAAAAATATGATGAGGACGGATGGGGCACAACATAGACTGCCAATTAGTGTGGCACATAGCTTCCTCACATCCTATCATGTACTTTATTGATTTTATGCTATTATTGTTAAATTTATTTAATTGTTTCCCCTGTTTTTTTTTTTTGTTTTTTTATGTCAAAATTGTTTTGATTTTTTAAACGAAAAAGTATCAATTAAGAAAAAGTTAAAGAGCGCTGACAATCGAAATTAATCTGGTGCTATCTGCGGTCTACTTTCGACAAACCATCTTAATTTATTTAAAATCAGATGAGTATTTTTGATGATATCGGTGTAAGTAAATGTATGTTTGTGCGCATGTAGAAGAGAAACAAATAGGCGCAGAAGGTTGAAACTTATATGGGACCAACAATGGGCTTATTATGACCTACCATACATATTTCAATAAAATCGGACGTGCAATTGTTTGAAATATGCTGGTTCTCAAAAAATTGAGCTTCAGACCGGCAGACAGACACGGAACCAAAAATGTTCTCTCATATCTGAAACGGATTTCTGTCTACGAATTTTTAAAAAGGGAAACATAAAATATTTTCATTCTTCAGAACGATTACACAACTTCCGTTACTTTCGAAAGCAAAAATATATTATTAACAGTTTACAAGATAAGTGTAACTGCAACTAGTTCAATCACGCGCTAGTTTACATAGCCCAATGTAATTGAGGACTTACGAAAAAAAGTTTTTGCGTACTTTCACACATATATACAGTAAAAATTCTCTTTTGGAATTCCCCTTGGGGGATCGGAGTAGCTGCCACTCGCTTACTCTCGTCTGAAACCAAGGTCATTATCAAGATCCAGGGTGATGGTTCGAATCCCAGGGAGGAAAGACAGGTTTCACACTGATAATCGTATCAAGTGGTCGATCCCCCACCCTCTGGGTTTGCTCAATAGACACAATCTACGTTGTTTAAGTCGGTTACCAGGCTTAGGAGTTCAATTTTTGTTCACCCCACAAGTTAAAGAAAAAAAAAGGATTTCCCTGTTAAATTGAATCTATCAATGTTTATCATCAATATGGGAGAAATAACATAATAGACTGCCAATTAGTGTGGCACATAGCTTCCTCGCATCCTATAATGTACTATAACAATTATTGTTATATTACTTTATTGTTATATTGTTTATTTTGTAAAAACTATTAATAGTTTTAACACTTCATAGCGGTGTCGCTGTTGGTTTTACTGAAAAAGTGTATTTGAAAAAAATGTTTGTCTCATTGAATAGATAAAGTTAGATTTTTTCCCCGACCTAAAATTCCAATTTTAAATTTAAAGTTCACGTTTACGCGAGCGTTGCTCGTGAACTCTTCGACGGATAACGTTGTCCAACGAACTCGTCCTGGGCATTGGTAAAATGAATATGTCTACCAAATTTCATCAAAATCGGTCGACAGTTATCGTCGCACGTTTCATAATTCGCGGACACACAGACCGACAGACAGACAGACAGACACGAGACCAAAAATGTTCCCTGATGTCTGAAACGGATTTCTGTCTTGAAATTTTTGAAATCGGAGGCATAAAAGTGTTTTGTTCTCAAAAGTGAACACAATGCTTCCGTTACCTTCGGTAAGCTCGGAAGCAAAAGAAGCAATTTTATATGAACTTTAAGCACTGAAATTTAATGAAAAACATACATTGTGGCTCACAAAATGTTCTCTAGCCTTTGGATTTCTGTGGCCAGAGCTTAAAAGCTGCAATAAACTCGGAGTTAGGGCCCATCTGCTACTCCTGACTTTAGCACCACTCTTAACTAACAAACATACCCTCGTAAAAATTACCCTAATGGGAATTTTTTTTTTTTTTTTTTTTTTTTTTAAAAAAAGAGCCCTAAATTGTGTAATATTAGCTCTTGTGGGGGACATAAAATTAGTAGCTTCTATAATAATTTTATGTGCAAAATGTAACCCATATGTAATTTTCATTTTTCTTTAGAATATGCTTTTAGAAAATAGAGATAAGCGTAGGTTTATAACAATGGCGAATGGTAATAAATATTTTCTTTCGAACATGTTTTATTCCCTAAATTTTCATTGTCTAATTTTCATTGCCTATCCAAAATAGACAGGATTACTGACGTTTCGCAATTCTCATGAATGACATCATCTCCATTCTGGTCAAAAGATAAATAAAGTTTCAACGAGCTCGATGCTTGTCAATGGAAGGCGGAGGGTGACGAAGAGGGTGTATCATTCTTCAAAAAAATAAAAAAAAACCCTTATTTTAATACCTATATTTTGACAGATGTAAACAAACTTTGACGTCATCAAAAATATCGCACTAATAAATAATTATATTCGCTTATAACTTTTAAACTAATTTCATCGGGGTTTTTTATATTTGTTCCTTAATTTTTTCGGGCTCCAAAGATATGCTATACGTCAAAAACCTATTTATACTTTCGGTATTATTAACCGTCAAAGTTTAAACAATCAAAAATTGATAACTTAAAAATGGCGGCCTCAATATCAAAATGAAATTTGGTGGGCTTATTTGTCATACAGAGAGGTATATTCGTGCCAAATTTCAATCAGGACCATTGTCGATTTATTACGATTTTTTAAAATGTTTGCTGACTCGACAAACTGGGTTCAAAATTTGATTTGGTTCAACTCTCTAGGTTAAATACCTTGGGCGCTACGATGATAACACACATACATACATACATACATACATACATACATACATACATGCATACATACAGATGTCATGCTGAAAACCACTCAGGAGGTCTTAAAAACACCCAAAACGGATAATTCCGTTGAAAAAAAATTGTTGGTGAAAACAGTACTTTTCCTACTATAGGTAGTGAGGATAAGTAAAAATATATTAAAACAAATATATAATATATATTATAATAAACTGTATCATTATGTTTTCACATACTAAAAATTCAATACTAATGAACATTCGTTTGATATTATTAACTAGAAAATCAATTGGATAGTTTCCTAGAATACAATTATAGGATGAATTTTCTTTTTTAACATTTTACTAACAGCTGATTTCTAAGTAAGCAAAACACTTATTTTTACTATTTGTTTGGAGATGTACCTCAGTACAAGGAAGTAATGGTACGATGTGATTTGTACACAAGGTTCTTAGTTGTTTTATTTCTAAGTACATAGTACAGAATCAGCACAGGTTGGTCAGTTAGTCATCTGATCCTGCACACAATATATATTGACGAAGCACCAGTATAACCTTGAACATTTTATCCAGTCGTAAACTCAAGGACAAGTACCCAGAATATATCGCTAATAAAATAAAAAGAATGAATAAGATACATCATTCCATATACTTCCATTTTATACATAACCGTGGAAACGGGCTTAATTTTATATTTAGAAAAAAGTAAAATTAAGTAACTTAATTTAGATAAGTTATTATATCTATTTAAAGACCAACAAAGCAAAACAAACATTTATTTTTATTTGAATAAATGTGGTTTCCTTAAGCCCTGTCCAGACTGCCGAACCAAACAGTGGAAACGAGCCGAGCATTAGTCTCTGCGCATGCCCAGTCAGAGATGCGCAAGCGCACTTTAGTCTGAGCATGCGCAGACTGTTACTCGGCTCCTCTGTTCGGTTCTCAGCAATAACAAATAATTTCGAGGTGAGTCGTTGCCGTCGTCTAGCACTACTTGATTATATTAATAATTATCCATAGTAAATACAATAGTGTTATGTATGTATGTAGTTATTAAATGGCTACTGTTTGAAAAAAAATTGAAATGAAAGACATTCTATATATAATGTACGAGTATACATAAAATCCAAATACCACTGAATGACTCATCGCAATTTTTCTGGAAACATGAAAATAATATAGGTAGTTTTCTTAGCCCACGTAAAATTTACAATCAACCATCTTAATTCAAGATGGTGGCAATTTTAAGGTGAAATTTATGTAAGAACCAATTGCACTAAAACCTGAAAATTTGAAAATTAGCTTACTTAAATGATATCAACTTCACAATAGACTGACATAGCTTTAATTTAATTCGAGATGACGGCCATATTGTATTTGAAACAAATTACATGTATATAAGCCCCATTATAACAACTTTAAAACCAGAGAAAATGAAATAATCGTATTTAGTGTGAAATTTTTTCTTATCATGTGAATCCACACTTCCCAAACTCTATAAGCGATCAAGTTAATATTTGAAAACTTAATATCTTTGTATAATTTCAAGTAAGGAGAGATATGAAGGAGTGGGGGAACATGGTAGGAAAGTAAACAAATATGTTCCAACTATCGTCAGTGCCATCAGTTGAGACTATTTTTATGGCAGAAATTCAATTCTCTTGAAAAATTGACTAAATTTAACATATAATAAATAAATCTGCCGTCGTTTTCATGTTTTCAGGGTATAAATAAAAACTAATTTTGTATATCTACATGCGATATTTCAGCCCCACTTGGGCCATTATCAAGCTTAAACAATAATAATTTATTTACAGTTATCAACAACATACAATGCTTCCATAATTTTTAAAAAAAAAACATAACCAAACCAAACAAAAGCAAAATTTGTACAATAAAAATGTAGTCAACTAAAGGAATATTATTGACTGATTTATATTGTTTTAAGTACTTCATTTTAGCTTTGGTTTTACATAGTTAAATCATATTGTCCTTCAATTTAATTTTTTTTTCCAATCTCATTTTGATTACAAAATAAAATCTTAATATACAGGGTGTTCCGCATAAGTACCTACAGAGAAAAACCTATGAATCTACATCAAATTTCTGACCAAAAATGTCAAGTAACCTTGGGTCCTACGGACCTTCGTTTTCGAGATATATCGATATATCGATTTTTTAATTTAGGTCATGTTTTTAGCCATAAACTAATTAATAAATAAAAATCTAAATAAGATAGAAAGATGCAGTTTACATCATCGTAAATAGCATTAAATTGTCATTAAGAAATCACTACTTTTAGTACTTAATACGTTTATAAACTTAGTGATAATGCAAGAAAAACATTAAAATTGGAAATTATATTAAATGTTTATACAACTTGGAGCTTTCATAACTTCTATATTTTTATACCTATCGTAATGTTTAAAATGTTTAAAAAACTGCGCCATTTTATAAGCTTTAATTCGATATAGCATTGTCTATAGTTTACGTAAATTTTCATAGAGAAATAGTAGAAAAACTATTAGGAAATCAACTTATTAAGTAACCGCTCTATGAATTTTCTGCAATTTTAAAATTAAAATTTGATTGTTTTCTTTTCATATGCTGGCGCGGTAGTGTCTGAAGAATAGCAGGTGGTCTGCTCGTGAGTATGCCAGGCAGTTCCAAACAGACGACATCTTTCCTATTATGTAAATTTTTCAAATTTTGCATTACATGGTTTATTGCATGAGTGTTGTGAAAATTAATAGCACCAGCTCTTGTAAGAAGGGACTCGTCTATCCACAAAAATAAAAAAATAATATCCAATCCCAATACCCCCGCAGCACCCTCGCATTAAAGTCAGCTATGGTCAGCTCCTAGACGGGAGTGTCATGGAAGGCACAGTTGAATTCTTTTCAAAATTCTAAAAATCTGCGTCCCTGGAATTCCCAATACAGCCGAAGCCCTTCTAATACTGGTCCTAGAATCAGTAACCAATCAACAGTGCCTGTTGTTTGGCAACTTGAAAAATGTACATAATAGGAAAGATGTCGTCTGTTTGGAACTGCCTGGCATACTCACGAGCAGACCACCTGCTATTCTTCAGACACTACCGCGCCAGCATATGAAAAGAAAACAATCAAATTTTAATTTTAAAATTGCAGAAAATTCATAGAGCGGTTACTTAATAAGTTGATTTCCTAATAGTTTTTCTACTATTTCTCTATGAAAATTTACGTAAACTATAGACAATGCTATATCGAATTAAAGCTTATAAAATGGCGCAGTTTTTTAAACATTTTAAACATTACGATAGGTATAAAAATATAGAAGTTATGAAAGCTCCAAGTTGTATAAACATTTAATATAATTTCCAATTTTAATGTTTTTCTTGCATTATCACTAAGTTTATAAACGTATTAAGTACTAAAAGTAGTGATTTCTTAATGACAATTTAATGCTATTTACGATGATGTAAACTGCATCTTTCTATCTTATTTAGATTTTTATTTATTAATTAGTTTATGGCTAAAAACATGACCTAAATTAAAAAATCGATATATCGATATATCTCGAAAACGAAGGTCCGTAGGACCCAAGGTTACTTGACATTTTTGGTCAGAAATTTGATGTAGATTCATAGGTTTTTCTCTGTAGGTACTTATGCGGAACACCCTGTATATATTTAAATTATAAATAAGCCGCTTCTCCAGGATTGTATGTTTTTTCTGTTGTCTTTAATATTCATTTTTTATTTTTCTTGGGTACCAAGTGAATTACTGTGTTAAAAAAAAAATTATATTTTGTTGATAATTGTAAGTAAATGACTGTTTTAGCTTGATAATGATCCAAGTGGCGCTGAAATATGAAATATCGCATATAGATATAAAAATTTAGTTTTTATATATACCCTGAAGACCTGAAAAATACGGAAGAGTTATTGAATATATATTTATAAAAGGGTAATTCACTACTCCATACTAAATTTTACTTGCACATTAATTCATACGTTTTAGATTAAGAAGGCTGTTAACATTAAATGGGTAATAGTAAAGAGAGTCATATAAAGGACGAAGGATAAGGTGAGCAGTTGAAAAGCAAAGTGGAAGGATTCTATTGGAAGGAGAGAGTAGAGGAAGAGACAGGATAAGAGTGGAGGGATACAGGAAGTGCTCTGAGGAAGGATCTTATACAAGTGTCCTGTCGAGAAATACCTCAACACACTCGAGCAACCCGCATTATCCTTCCTCCGTTCTAACACCACGTTACTGAGTACCTGCGACGCCCTACTCTTACACGCGCGTTCTGACCGCTGTCATGACAGCGTGAACCCTTTATAACCAATACAAGGGCAGGATGTGGTCAACCCCAACTATGTCCTGAGTCCTGACATCCTTACCACTTCTCAGCTCCTCCAGATCTCAACATCCTCAAACTTAAAATTAATCTAATTAACCTGCAGATTAAATTAATCACTAATTGCTGATTAAGGTGAAGAACATAATATATTTTCTTAAGAGGTATCAATCTTACAGATGGTCGTACCTTATGTACAACATTGTTTAAGTCAATGTAACAACAGAATAAGTGAAAATAGTTTGCCAATTAGTGTGACACATAGCTTCCTCGCATTCTTATACCGTACTTAAACTATGTTATGCATTTACATTATGGTCTGCTATATTTATTTTTTTCACCTCGATTTTTTATGTTTCAAAATTGTTTTGATTTTTTTTAACAATACAATTAATAAAGAGCAGACGCTTAAAATTAATAAGGGGCCATCTGTAGGCTACATTCGACATACCATTCAAATTTATTAAAAATTAGATAAGTACTTTTAAAGATAAAGACGTAAATTGGTGCCCATGTGAAAGAGAAACGAATGGGAGCAGAATAATGTTAAAACGCATATAGACCAAACAATGGACTAATTTTCACCTACCACCCAAATTCCATTAAAATTTGACGAGTAGTTTTTAAGATATTATTGATTCGCAAAAATTGACTGACAGACAGACATGGGGTTCAAAAAAATTCAAGTTGCTCATCATATATATATATATATATATTGTGATCATTATTAACAAATAACATTATATCTGCGATTTGTTAATAAATAATCACAAATATATATATTTGTGATTATTTATTAACAAATCGCAGATGATATAATGTTATTTGTTAATAATGATCACAACATATATATATATATATATATATATATATATATATATATATATATATATATATATATATATATATATATATATATATATATATATATATATGATGAGCAACTTGAATTCGTGATTTGTACCTCTTGTACGTAAAAAATACGAAGAATAGAGTTAAGCGCCGAAAATATAAGGATAGCTTTTTAGGGTTAATTGACAGTCAAATTATCAACATGATTATGGTTACAATACCTATTGCAGTTAAGTTATATAAATTATTGTGTCGCATGTCTCAAAAATGTTGCTACTATAATACTCTAGGATAAGAAGCAAAGTACTTTACATTAAACCTATAAATACACTTACTAAGTTTAAGTGCTACCAGACAACCTTAAATACCTGAACACAGGGTACCGTAAACCTCAGGTAGCCTACTTTCACTGTTACCTTCACCTCACTACAAGTCAGGTAATTGTTAACCTGACTACATTAGGTCCTGTACTTGAAACTACAGCTAGAATAATTACACACCTACTACACGCATCTTCACTTCAAATATTCAACAAAACTATTTCTTTTTTTCTTTTATTAAACATGTTCATTAACTTCTCTACCATTAATACTTTTGACCGTAATTAGTTCGTTCTACTAAAGCTTTGTTTGTAAACAAACTCTAAACGAATACTTTTAAGTCCATATAGCGATATGTAAAGATGTCAGCCAATTGGTGTGGCACATTGCTTCCTCCCATCTCATTATTCAACGAATAGTCACATGAGATTTGGATCTATATCGACTCCCAGTGAGGCCACACTTGTTATTATTGCAATATTAAGGCTAGGCGAACATTGGAGACGCAGCCGACGCAGGGCACAGCAGCCATGTTTTTTTAAACCGCAGAAAGATATGAAACGGCGTAGATTGATACGCCAGATTCACTAGTGTCGGGTAGGCCACGTGTGGCGTAGTTCTGTCCTGCCCTGCCCTGCGTCAATATGCGTAGAAGGTTGAAATTACTATGAGACCACCTGTGGTCATGGCTTGTTTGGGAAGCACCTAATCTAAATTTAGAGCTAACAATCGTATCATAAAAAGTATTATCTCGAGTTAAGACAAATTTTAACCGAGAAATTATGTCCAAAATGTAAAAAAAATGAAAATTTTGAAATTATAAACAAATTAAATGTAATATTTTAATAATGATAAGAACGAAAATGATAGATTTTAAAATTATAAGACTACAACAAATTTAAGAAAAATAGCCCTAAAAGTCTTACAAAATAAGGTGTGTATAGTAATTTTGACTAGTTTTTGCTACTATTATTATTACTATTGTTATTATTAGTTATTATTTAAATTGCAGTTAGGCAGTTAGTATATATATATGCAGTAATATTTTAAATGAATTTATTTGTAGATTGATGTGAAATATCAATACAAAATAATAACAATAATTATTTTGAAAAGAATTTTATTATTCATCTGTAGAAATACATGTAATAAAGCAAATTTACTTTATATTTAACATCCTTAAATAACCTATAACCATTTAAGGGAGAGAACCAGGGGACTATAAAACGTGTAAATCCATCATAATACTTATAAATTTACATAAATCTACATGGTATTCTTTATAAATTGTATATATATACAGAATATAAAAATGAATATGACAATTATGTCAAGGTAAAAACCTTTATAATCCTTGAAAAAACGTTTTATCGATTCGATAATGTTATAAACCAAAAGAATGCAATGGTATTCAAAAGAAAATTGAACAGTTGAATTATCACTTTGTAAAATTCCACAGAAGGATATCTTGTGAGAAAAATCTTGCGGAATTATTACTTGGAGTTGGGAGGGGATGAAGATGAAAGCTTCAGGACATCCCCGCCAGGACCTCTTCCATAATGAGGCTTTCCTAATCTCAGCATCCCAAGCAAGGATCGTAATGATTCACAACACTGCATGGGAACCCAGTCATTAGCACTATCTTCTAATCCTGCTCTCGGAGGACCAATAAATAAATCTGTTTTTCACACGGCTATAAAAGAATATTGCCTTGACATGTGACAGACATGTTCAGTCAATGAATTTTACATATCATTATCGAACAACCAAAGTTGAACAAGTTTCGCAAATTAGATCATCAAACAACCATGGTTGCGCATGTTTCGCAAATTACATCATCAAACAACCATGATTGCGCAAGTTTCACATGTGACAGACATGTTCAGTCAATGAATTTTACATATCATTCGCAAATTAGATCATCAAACAATCAAGGTTGCGCAAGTTTCGCTAATTAGATATCTTATTAGAGATAAAATTACTAACAACATGCTTCAATAAACATGTTATTATAGTTGAATTAAAATGTTACATGAAACGTAAAAAAAAAAAAAAAAAAAAAAAAAAATGAGCACACCTTAAGGTATTGGTAATCTTTAATATTATAACAGCAATAACTAATAATAATAAACAAACGACAAGGTTCTCTAAATACCCAATATATTAAAAATATTTATTACAGACGATTTATAAAATAAAATTATTAAAATGATACATTATCACAAAAATATGATAATAAATAGAATAGACTCAACTATTAGACAAAAACAATTGTTTATAGTGATAATGGAATTGATATCAGGTGAATCGATGACTAAACCAAATTTTTTGAAACATGGGTATTGCACTCTTCCTCTACCCCATCTAAAAAAAATATAACCATGGCTAAAATATACCATGACTTTAATACCCAAGGCTAAATTACTTTCAAGATTTTTACTCAGAGTAGAATCTGATGATTTTCTGATGAACAAATTTCTATTGTAATCTCAATTTCCATATTTATGAGTCATTATCTCGAGTAATTTATTTTTCCTGGAAAAGTGACTTGTAGAGTTATAATGTTATGTATTCGGTCTACGATTTAAATATTTTAAAACAAAATTATCGGTTTTTCTTTTAGAAAACGTTGTTTTAATGATTATTCAAAGTTATTAGGGACAGTATTGTCAAATTTATAGATGCATTTTATTTACCAATTTTGTTTCGAGACATGCAATTTTATGTATCTACATTTTCATAAAAATGAAATCTAATCTTTGGCTCCACTCGTCTACAAAGACCACAGGCTGAAAATTCTCAAAGGTCATTCGAACGTGCAAAATTTTCTTGCCATCATACAGTTTGTATAATGTATTCGTGCCATTGATACACTTTGTATATTATATAGAAAAAAAACCGGAAATTATTTCCACTTAAAGAAATTAAAAATGAAAAAATTGCAAAACTATAATTGTTAGAAGCAGGTGAACACTAAATTCGTATTCATGATATGACCAAAGATAGTAAAAGACTTGAGCCCGCATATTATAACAGATTAATGCATCTCGCATAACTATATTTTTCTCAAACATATACTATTTTGAACTGATAATCTAATTAAAAAACGAACTGTGCACCTGCTTTAAACATTTCTTAATTGTACTAAGTACAATAGTCTAATGTATGTATGTAGCGTTGGCTCTAGTCCCAAGTTGCAGTGACAGGTGCTGCTTGGTATGTAACGGTAAACAAAAGAACTTCTAATCAAGGTCATACCTTTTTGTAAAGAACAAATAATGTTTTTTCGTAAAAATCTCATTGAAAATGAATATCAAAATTATTTAAATTTTGAAATTTAATTGAATGTAAATCACAGTGAATATATAAATATTAAATAGTTAAAAGAGTAGAAGTTGGCCAGTTTTTGTTGTCTAATTTGAAAGAAGAAAATTTATTTTAGTGACAGTTTGAACGGAAATGAAAGAAATAAAAAGGACGAAGGACTAGAAAAAGGAAAACAGTGAAATTGAAGTCCTGAGTTAAAAAGCTTGAGAGGTTGCTTCGAAGGAAACGGGTTCTGTTCGGAGAGAGTTATGACCTTGACACTTAAAACATTCAAGGACGAATTCAAGATATTAGGGTGAAAGGTCGGGACCCTTAGAAATTGTTCCGTGTTTTAGATGATTACCAGAGGGAAATGGTATCCCAAGCTTGGCTGAAGTAACATTCCTCAACCTCTTAGACACAATGTTAAGGGAAAAGCGGCAGGAAATTGTATGAAAGGTCCTTAAGGACCAAGAGAAAAAGCCCAGGACTCAGGACCTTCTAATAAAGCATCATTTCCTTCGTTTTCAACAAGAATCCTTCATTCTACTTACAATCCATCCATCCTTGAAATATATCACATTAACAACTCAGGAAAACAAATCTATGAAAACCCTAAAGCAATTTTCATTCTCTAGAAAATGGTATATATATTGTAGCATTACTTTCACGCTCCTATTTTTACTTTTATAGCACTTGTGACAATTTAAATGAAAATTTGTAAAGAAATATATTTTTACTCCTGTATACTTTTATATTTTTATATTATTTTTATTTAGGTCATTTAAATTTTACAAAAAAAAAAAAAAAATGAAATTTTTTCAAACTTATGTAGCCAATTGTGAGTTTTGAAATACAATTTTTCTTCCGAGCTTACCGAAGGAATCGGAAGTTATGTGATCGTTTCGAAGAACGAAATTATTTTAGGTCTCCGATTTCAAAAATGCCAAGACAGAAATCCGTTAGAGACATCAGGGAACATTTTTGGTTCCGTGTCTGTCTGTCGTTCGATTTTTGCGAACCAACATCTAAAAAACTACTTGTCCGATTTTAATGAAATTTAGATGGTAGGTCATAACTAGCCCATTGTTGGTCTCATGTAAGTTTCAAACTTCTGCGCTTATTTTTTTCTCTTCCACATGCGCACAAACATACATCTATTTACACCTATAGCTTCAAAAGTACTTATCTAATTTTTATGAAACTTTTACAGTTTATCGAAAGTAACTCGCAGACATCCCAAGATTAATTAGAACCGTCTGCGCTCTTTAACTTTTGCTAAATTGATACTTTAATTCATGTAACATATTAAAACAATTTTGACAGATTAAAAACCGGGAAACAATTAAACAAATTAGACAGTAATGGATTCTAAAAAAAGCATAAAACCAATATGTGGATAGGATGCGAGGAAGCTATGCGCCACACCAATTAGCAGTCTATCTTTCTATCACTTTCTTTTGAAAAATCAAGTTAGGTCAGTCCTTTGCAACTCTTTGTCCCCCTAAGGGATTAAAATAAATTATGAATTTAGTCAAGTACTTGAGAGTGGGGGATATGGTTAAAAGGGAACTTTTGTACAGCATAAATGTATGCTTAAAAAAAAACACTTGTGGACATTTCAATTTAAGAAATAAGTGTGGTGTCGTGGGAGACCCGCTAGGAACGAAGTTCCTTACAATTTTCATTCAATATATAAATTATAAAATCACACAGCTTAGTATCATACGATGCTAACTACTTATACATGGCGGAGTTAGAAAAGAGACAAAACTAAAAGTAACTAACTATTTGTACTTAGTGGAGTTAAGGCAAAATTAAAAGAAAAACATTTTTTATCATTGAAGCGAGCGTCTTGTAATAAATATGTATTGAATATTGAGAAAAAAGTTAATTATGATGAGTTGATAATTAAAGAGGATGGTTGTAGTACAGTCAAGTTCCCTCCCTACCCGGCCTATACTCAATTTAAAATATGGTAAAATATATCAATTCACTACAGAATAACTTCTGCTTGTATCAGGTTAAAATATTACATGCCTGTTTCGATTGTACGTTAGAACGTAAGATATCGGTAAAACGTTGTTATCTCAATTTTAAACGTTTGGGTCCGTATTAATAAATTTAGCGATCTTTAACACTTCATAACGGTGTCAGTGTTGGTTCTACTAAGAAAAAAAAATATTTCAAAAAGTTGTTTGTCTCATTAAATAGATAAATTTCGAATTTTTCCCGTTATAAAATTCCAATTTTACATTTGAAGCTTACGTTTACGCAAGCGTTGCGCACGAACGCTTGAGCGGATAACGTTGTCCAACAAACAAGTCCTGGGCATTGGTAAAATGAACATGTGTACCAAATTTCATCTAAATAGGTCAACTTTTACAAAGGTTATCGTCATTGGTCGATTTTTTCGGATTCACTCCCGGGCTCCAGACGCTGAAATGTGCCGGTATAAGAAACCGTTCCAAAAAGCATTAAACAATCTGCATAGAAGCAGGGAAATATGTACTCTAAAAAAAGAGTTCACCTTGTTTTGCACAGACTTAATTACCAACTGTATAATCTTGATTCATTACCTCATTAGTGTTTAATTTTCGTTCATTGAACCTTTAATAACTGTTATCAGGTAAATATATCTATGAAGTGATAAGTTGTTGTACCCACTCATATGAGCTAAGGTCAAAAGCATGGATCTGCTCATGATTAATGCTGTTTCAAACAAGAATTAAACACAACCACCTGAGTAGATAATGGAATATTCACTCATTACTCATTAATAAGAACCGTTCTCATTAAACCCCTCTCTTATAATCACTAATTACTTTAGTTAAAACCTCCAATTAGCTCATAGAAGAAGAAGGTTTAACTGCAAACAGAGATATCTTCCTTAACCCCCCTTAATCAACCTAATCTGCTTCCCACAATCAACATTTATTTCAAAATATTTTCATTATTTATTCCTTCAATTGAACAATCTCAAATGGAATATCATCTTTAGATAATTAAATAAATATAAAAATTAATTAGGTACATTAATGTTAAATATGGTTTATTTGATATTTTATGGGGATTTTGTGTGGGTTCAATAGATTGTTAGTGGCAAAGGAGTCAAATGAGTCAAAAAAATTAATATTGAAAAGTTATATGGTCAAAATGACGTGGTATACTATAACTACTATAAATTCATTTAAAAAAGATGTATTATGCTATAATTGGTATAGGGTATACAATTTGTTTTACAAAGATGTATTAGGCTATAATGAGAATACATTTTTATTTACAAAGATGGATTATGCTATAGTTTGTATTATGATGTTTAATGTTTAGTGTTACTGCGATGCTTTGTTATTTAACGCTTGCTACAATGGTTTAAGTATTAATTATTTATTTTGAAGTATATCTAAATTTAGGGATATATTTATTAGAATTGATTTGTTATACTTACTCGTCATTATAATTTATCTTTATTATATATATATTTATATATATATATATATATATATATATATATATATATATATATATATATATATATATATATATATATATATATATATATATATATATATGTATATATATATATATATATATATATATATATATATATATATATATATATATATATATATATATATATATATATATATATATATATATATACATATACATACACATATATATATATATATATATATATATATATATATATATATATATATATATATATATATATATATATATATATATTAGTAGAGATGAGTTCAAATTCCTTACTGTAAAACTATGAAGAAACCGAGACACGCTACGTACTTAAGACCAAAATACTAGACTAGGTTATGGTTCTACAGGTTATGTAAATATTTCTATGTATTATAAATTTTAAATGTATATAAATCATTTCTAAGAGACAGGGCGGCCCTCGCTATAGAGTGACTCACTCTACTTTGGTGAGGGTTCTCACCAAATATACATATATGTATTAGAAAAAAAGAAAAAAGATAAACTACGTATTAAGTAAAATTGAGCAAATTATTGTCAATATTGTAAAATATGGAAAATTGTAATTATTGTTTTCTTTTTTTTTTCTTTTTTAATTTCTCCTTTTGGTGGAGTAAATATTATTATTATTTACTGTTCGTTTTACTTGTCCAGCAACATTAGGTTATTGCAGAACGGAAGCCACTTTACTCATCTCATCGTTATGATCAACTATTTAATATAATTGTTATGATTATAATAATTATATAGAAGAAGAATGGTTATTATAGAAAAATAATTATAATGGGAGAGGGAACCCTTATCTTTATTAAAAGAAACAAAATATAATACATTTTCTTAAAGGAAATTCAACAAAAAACATAAATATATATAATAAAAATATAACGCTGATGGAAGGATTTAAGGATGCGGGACAGATATTTTATCTTTATAGCGGCACCTGGTTAGAGTGATTTTTTTTAAATTATTAGCTTACGAAATTATAGCGAGTTTATTATTATAGGATTTGAGAGGAAAGGTAAAGATAAAAAGTATGTGGGATGAAGTCAGTGTATGGGCGAGTAGAGATAAGAGCGTCAGGTGGGATGAAAGCAACGGAAGTCGATAAATTAGAATGAGGGTTCAGGGGTGTAAAAGCTCGAGGAGATGAAGAAGAGCCGGATGCAATCTGGAGTATGTGAGGTAAAGGGGGGGGGGGGGGTATAGAACAGCAGGGAGGATGTAGTACAGGGGAACATCGGACCGGCTGCAACAGCGCTCCTCGTGGTCTCTAAACGAACTAACCACGGACCACAATGATGAGACGTGCTGACACTCCGTGTTTAAAAATAAACTTCGGTGAGAAAATAACGTCGTAAAAAGGTAACAAAAAAAATCCTTTTGATTTTTTAAGTGAAAACAAAATTAAGGGTATGGCATTAAATAAGCGCACTTCATTTAACCTTGACTTTAAATAAATATTTCACAACATGTCAACATCTATTTAAAAATATCGTGATCACAATAATTAGAAGTGTATATAGTTTATCATTAGCAATTTAATGAGCAACGATTAGTTGAAAATATTTTTCACCATAAGCAACTTCTTTGTGAATGGACCTTGTAATTGGCTTGAATCAAAGATATTTATAATAGCTCAGACAGTAGCTTATTCCAAGAGATCTAGACACTAGACTTATCAGAACCTAGCTAAAATTGCGCAGGCTCTATTAAGAAGCATGCGCAGTAGAACTATGTTTATTATGAAAGGATGAAGAGTTATTTCAACAATCAACATTCTATTACTTTTTAAAGAAAATAAATTTAAAGTAGGGGGTGGGGGAAGGGCAAGTATCCAAAAATAAAACTAATACTGGCGAAGCCCTTGAAACAAGTCTGCTCTTAACTTTATTGGGGTAAAATTACAAGGAAAAAAATTAAAGAAAAGTTACTAAGTCAGAGGGGAAAGAGGTAAAATAAGATTCACACAACTTGAAAAGGGAGCTTCACTTGACTTAACTTTTATACTTTATTTAACATAAAGTATAAAAAGTGAAAACTATGTATGTATATATATTTATAGATATATATGTATAACTAAAAAGAAAACAAAAAAGAGAAGAACTGAAGATTGTTTATTCTTAGCTGAAACGGATTTTCCACGATTTCGTAACATAATTTTTCTTTCAAAAAAGTTAGATTTTCTTTTATATAATTTTCTTTTAGTTGTTAATTTATAAAGTTTTTACGGTTGTGACGATGTCTTGATAAAAAAAAATACGTGTGGTGTCTTGGGACACCCGGTAGGAACAAAGTTCCTATACGCTTTTCATTAAATATAAATTATAAAATCGCTGTAATAACTTCGTATACATGGTGGAGTTAAAAAAGAGACAAAATTAAAAGTAACTAACTATTTGTACTAGCGGAGTTAAGGCAAAATTAAATGAAAATCTTTTTATTATCTTTGAAGCGAGCGTCTTTCAATAAATAAATGATAAATTTATAGTTAAAGCAGATGGTTGTAGAACGAAAAAGAACTGTCCTCCCAGGCCCCGTCGGCATATTACTCCAATTAAATATTAAAATAAAAATTATAAATCATTAACTCACAAAAACTTCTGCTTGTATCAGGATGGAATGTTACATGCTTGTTTCAATTGTACTGTAGGTGATGTATACAAAGTTTCATTTAAATCTTTACGTTAGAACGTAAGATATCGGTAAAAACGTTGTTTTATTTATTTTAATCGGTTTGGTCCGCTTTAATAAATTTAGCGATCTTTATCACTTCATAGTAGTGTAGGTGTTCGTTTTACTAAAAAAAAATATTTATAAAAGTTGTTTGTCTCACTAAATAGATGAAGTTAGAATTTTTTCCCGTCCAAAAATTCCAATTTTAAAATCGAAGCTTATGTTTACGCGAGCGTTGCGCGTGAACGCTTGGACGGATAACGTTGTCCAACGAACTTGTCCCGGACATTGGTAAAATGAACATGTGTACCAAATTTTAACTAACTCGGTGATCTTTTACTCAAGTTATCGTCATCGGTAGATTTCGTGACGGTTTTTGCGTGACGGTGATTTTGTGACGGTTATTTTGTGACGGTGATTTTGGTCGTTTGTTTTGGATTCACTCCCGGCCTCCAGAACGTGCCATAAGGAACTTCGTTCCAAAAAAAAAAACAGAAAAATAACCAATTTTTTAACACGTTGATAGCTGACGAACAAATGCTCGGCACATCTTAGGGCCTGGGAAATAAAACATAAAATCAACTTTGAAAACTGAAGATTGAAAAAACCAAATAGAATTTCATTTGAATTAATTGATATTTACTTATCTTTATTACAATAGGTTATTCATTGTTTATTACTGAGAATATAATTTCTTATTAAAAATAAAACAATTCAGCTATAAAAGTACAAAAAAAATTGATAATGCTTTATATTTGTTACTTATTTATTGTTTGTTTATTCAATCTAGTTGTTATTCTATTCTGTAAAGATAAGGTGTATACTTATATACTGATAACAACTCACCTATATATTTCATTGTTATTCTATTCTGTAAAGATAAGGTGGTGTATACTTATATACTGATAACAACTCACCTATATATTTCATGAAAACTAGATAAACTGCCCACCGTACAAAGAATTCTTTTTTGAAAATAATTTCTTCACTTACCTGGAACATAAGAACAATACATATTCAAATTAAAAAAAATATATATATTTTTAGAATTTATAAAACAATATACAAAGAAATATTTTAGTAAAGTTTTTTACTATTTATAAAGGGAGACAGACAGAGAAAAATAGACTTTAGCACAGGGACTCGAACCACGGACCTCCCCCTCATATTCATCAGTGTGAGCTCTAACTAATTAAGCTACACCGAAGAATAATTTCCTCTGACGATATCGATACCTAACCCCGAATTAAGCTTTCAAATGTTTCTACAAGTCTTAGAAGTCAATAAACGACAATAGAACTAGACCGAGAAATACGCTTGTAATTATAAAGTACTCAATTAATACCTGTACTTAGAAATTCAATTTTTACAAGTTATTGGTAGTATTCATACTACGGAACGTTTAAATTTTAATTTAATTCAAATTATAATTACTATTTATAAAGGGAGACAGACAGAGAAAAATTGGTTAGAGCTCCCGCACACTGGATATGAGGGGGAGGTCCGTGGTTCGAGTCTCGGCGCTGAAGTTTATTTTTCTCTGTCTGTCTCCCTTTACAAATAGTAATTATAATTTGATTTAAATTTAAACGTTCCGTAGTATGAATACTGCCAATAACTTGTAAAGTTTTTTCTTCATGCAGCACTAATAATAAATATCAAAAGTAGTTGAAATCACTGAACAAAATAATTTTACTATTTCTTGACGGTAGTTGATTAATTATCAATGAAATACAAATTTTACATTTTTCATACCTAAATACGGAAATGCAGCAGAGGCGTAGCTTGGGGGTGCAAGGGGGAACAGCTGTGCCTGGGGGCACATCGGGGGGGGGGGGGGGGGCAAATTGAATTTAGCGATTATTTTACATTCTCACAATATATGTAGTACCCATAATGAGAAAGTTTTATGATAGAGCGAAACTTGCATTTTGATATTTTAATGAATGTACACGTTTTGAAGTCCAAAAACTGATTTCTAAAAAATGTCTGTCTATAGTCTGTGCAGAAGCATGGAGCCTGAACTATATACAACTTGGCCGATTTTGATGAAATTTGGCATTCAAGTTCAGGAAAGTCATGCCTTGAGGTGAAATCGAGAAATAAATGAATATATTTACACCTACTTCTTCAAAAGTACACACAAGTCTGATGTTTTGTCGAAAGTAGATCCCAGATAGCAATAGATTAATTTCTACCGTCTACGTTCTTTAACTTTTGCTTAATACATGTTACACATCAAAACTATTTTGACATTAAAATAACGGGGCAAACAATGAAATCAATTAGACAATAATGGCTTGTAAAAGCGTACATCAATAAAGTACGAGGTAGGCTGAAAAGTAATGCACACATGCTTGTACAAAGCGAACCAAATGACCTTCAGAAGTGCGCAAGGCGGCATTTGGTAGAGTCACTCCCCCTCTATACGCATGCGCAATTTGAAGGCGTTGAGTTCATCCAGTGTATTTTGAGCAGCTAAGTATAGAGACATGTTCTAGTGCTATGTAAACACGAGTTGTACAGCGTGCTGTTATCGAACTTTTTAAAAGCTGAAGAAGTGATTCCTACTGAGATTTATCGTCGTTTAAAGGTTTTTTTTATGGTGAGGATGCTGTTGATCAATGGCTAGTAAAATTTTGTGCTTGCCAGCCTGGAAAAGCAATACTTGTTGATGAACCACGCAGTGGACGTCCGATAACTGTAACAGACAATAAACATCACAAACTCGTCGACGATTTGATTCAAAATGACCGACGAATCTCTCAACAGCATATCGCAAACCATATTGGAATATCTAAGGAACGTATCGGCTTCTTTTTTTCAAATAATTTTGAATCAATTCGGCGATGTTTATCGCCTGTTGCAATGATTGGACGTCCACTGCGTGGTTTTTCAACATTTATGGCTTTTCCTGGCTCTCATGCACGAAATTTTAGTACCCATCGATTTACAGTTGACCTATCAACAGCATCGTCACCATAAAAAACCTTTAAACGACGATAAATTTCAGTAGGAGTCACTTTTTCAGCAGTTAAAATGCGATAACATCGCGGTTACATAGCACTAGAACACGTCTCCATACTTTGCTGCTCAAAATACACTGGATGAACTCAACGCCTTCAAATTTCGCATGCGTATAGGAGGGGAATGTCACTACCAAATTTCGCCTTGCACGCATCTAAAGGTCATTTCGTTCGCGCTCTACAAGCATGTGTGCATTACTTTTCAGCCTACCTACGAACGTGATAAGACGCTAGGAAGATATGTGTCATACTAATTTGCAGTCTATATTTTTTTATTTGGCTCGTTAGGATTGTGTCGATCGGTCTTGGTTTGGTTTACAACTGCGATGATGGAGGTGCGAAATCTGACTTAATCGCTGGACGCTACAAACCCTACCTACGCCTCTGGAATGCACCAGCTAGTATTTTAATAATTAGTAATAAGTTAATATAAGTTATAAAGATGATTCAGTTCTACTCTATACGGTCTATTTTGAGCTGAAGTAAGATAAAGAAACGTGTTGATAAATGATATTCATTTTGAGTATAATAAAAGAGTGTAAATGATACTGGTACAGAGTGAAACACGAGAAGCGAATTATAAGCAGAGTAGGAGATATAAATCTGGACGTATTGTTTCACAATGACTTCTCTAGCTCTAGCTGTTCCAATCCAGTGAGATGCTTCACGAGAATCTAGGACGAGTCTAAATAACATACACATGCCTCCGATGACATTTGTGTTTATATTCACCGAGATGTACAGAGCTGCTCATACATCTCATATCACATTATTAGTAACATCTGTTCATTCAACAGCAATCTCTTGGAATCTGTTCATTTCATCAGATAAACTTGCATTTCCGTTTAGTCTAACTTACAAAACTGCTTCTATTTACATTTAATAAATAAAATTAGATAAATAATAAACCTTAGGTTTATTGACACCTTCAATATATGTATAAATCGATTTTTTTTTATTAAAAAAAAGATGGATAAGGTAGGTGTAGAAAAAACAGCAATTAAATTTTGGTAGGAAACGTTTCGACCCTAAGTAAGGTCATCCTCAGTCCATTTTAATGACTAAAAAATACATAAAAACAAAACAATCCATCAATCAATTACAAATTCTTTACAAAATGGTTAAAATTGAGGAAACTGGTCTATTACAGACATCCTGTATCTCAGGTTCAATCTTATCTCTAATACAGTTTTTTAAAAAACATCGTATTACTTACATTGAGTTGTCTTCCCAAATAAACTTCCTCTATAAGAGAGCGTCAAAATAAGTCATAATTAAATTGCGTTACGTGAATAAGAAATTTTTGATTAACTTCAAAAAACATTAATTAAATAAAATTTAAATATTTAAAAAAAAAATGAAACATGTAAAGTGATTTTACATCTGTACATATAAGACAAAACAATTAACAAAATATTTTACCAATTTAAATATAAAGTGGGGAATTAAATTCAAATAAAACCATTAACAATGAATGACTATATGTTGGAAACATGTAATTTTTAACCGAGAACCTTCGTTGTATAAAATCAAATTTAAAAATAAAATGGCCTTAAAAAGTTAACTTTAAAGGTATTATAAAGAAAGAATATAGTTATGTCATCAAATTGAACCAATTGTTAAGCATTATAACTATTTATTATCTCTAATTTCTGTGATTATAAGGAAGAATTATGATTCAATTATGTGATATGGTAAGTAGCGCTGCCTAGGAGTGGTCAATATAACTAACAGCGCTAGCAATTCATGCCTTTAACACCGGACATAATTTTGATTTTAACAACACCAAAATCTTAGATTATGAGCGCAATACAAACAAAAGAAGAATATATGAAGCATTTCACATCTACAAAAATTCGGACATCACTCTCAATCATAAATCGGACGCTAGCCATATTAACAAAAATTATAATCTAATATTCAAAAAATTCAAGAATTAAATACTTACAATTAATAATAAAAATCAATAATATCTAAATTCTTAACAGCAATTTATAATAAATAACAACGATTAAAATAATAATAATTATACAAATAGATTATGATTATAAAATATTAATTATTAAATAATAGATAATAAACATAGAAATACATACAAAAAACAAATTACATTATAACAATAATTAAAATAATAACAATATATAAAAAAAAAAAACGTAATTTTATTAAATTTATTTAATAATAAATTACAATAGAACAAATAACTTTTGGTTTTTAAATGGGTTAAATTGTTAATTGTTAAAGTAACAATTTCAACCAAATCTTACAAATTGGTAACCAACAAACAATAAAATATCAATAAAGATACAACCATTGGAATTTAGAGAAATGTCTTTCACATAGTAGAATTGAAAGCAAGAACATTGCTAAATTAGTTATATTGACCACTCCTAGGCAGCGCTACTTACCATATCACATAATTGAATCATAATTCTTCCTTATAATCACAGAAATTAGAGATAATAAATAGTTATAATGCTTAACAATTGGTTCAATTTGATGACATAACTATATTCTTTCTTTATAATACCTTTAAAGTTAACTTTTTAAGGCCATTTTATTTTTAAATTTGATTTTATACAACGAAGGTTCTCGGTTAAAAATTACATGTTTCCAACATATAGTCATTCATTGTTAATGGTTTTATTTGAATTTAATTCCCCACTTTATATTTAAATTGGTAAAATATTTTGTTAATTGTTTTGTCTTATATGTACAGATGTAAAATCACTTTACATGTTTCATTTTGTTTTTAAATATTTAAATTTTATTTAATTAATGTTTTTTGAAGTTAATCAAAAATTTCTTATTCACGTAACGCAATTTAATTATGACTTATTTTGACGCTCTCTTATAGAGGAAGTTTATTTGGGAAGACAACTCAATGTAAGTAATACGATGTTTTTTAAAAAACTGTATTAGAGATAAGATTGAACCTGAGATACAGGATGTCTGTAATAGACCAGTTTCCTCAATTTTAACCATTTTGTAAAGAATTTGTAATTGATTGATGGATTGTTTTGTTTTTATGTATTTTTTAGTCATTAAAATGGACTGAGGATGACCTTACTTAGGGTCGAAACGTTTCCTACCAAAATTTAATTGCTGTTTTTTCTACACCTACCTTATCCATCTTTTTTTTTAATAAAAAAAATCGATTTATATATAAAATTAGTTGATTTAAACGAAATTTGGGCGGAATTTACTCGTTGTTCAATCCGCCAGATATTTCTCTAACACTAATATTTTACAACATTGGCTAGTTGTGCAAAATAAACAATGAAAAATATGAAATATTAAAATTTTCCACAAACTATTCATATTCAATAAAATAGTTGTTGTAGTAACAAAAACCAGTGTTACTACAGTAAGTATTGCATAATTTTAAGGTGTCTCCATGAGGTTTTAAAATTTTGACAAGAATTAGGATTAAATTTAGTGTGGTACGGCTTAAATATAAATTGGTTACGCGTGAAGTCTCACATAAAAAAGGTTTCGTTGGTATCTTGAACATGAAATTAGTGTGGAGGAGAGGACGCAATTTTGATGTTCTTTGACAAAAAGGCAAGGAAAATTAAACATTTTTCACAAGTGTTATATATTTTTGTAATCTACTCTTCAATACCTTTCATTTGATACCCCACTCAACATTTTATAAAAATGTTTATTTTTCTTCGCATGACGTGAATTATCCGACATTTTGAATTTTAACAGCTGATAATTTTGAGTTCGCTTTATTTTTTATTTTTTGTACGCGTCAAAACGATCTTTAATACTGCAAAGTTTCATGTTATTATCTCTTTCGATTCAAAAGTTATTGGAACTGTATACAGAGTGACAGACAGACAGACACAGGAACGAAACTATAAGGGTTTTTTTTTTTTTTTTTGGTTTAACCAACAAATTTCATAAAATTTATTCACCTCATCAGAGTTGTACTATATAGGTAATAGAATGTCCTTAACTTAGAGTAGTAACATGTTGAAGTTAGAAAAAGGCAAAAGGAGTGGTCAAGAAATCATAGTATAAAATGTATATATGAATGTATATGTATATATTATAATAATATATACATTTGAAATGTATATACTCTTACTATTATTTCTGGACCAGTCCTTTTTCTAACTTGAACGTGTCTATACTCAAGTTTAGAATAAATGTCATTACCTATAGTATAACCCTGATGATGTAAATAAATTTGGCAAAACTAGGTGATTAAACTATGTTGTTTAAAATAAACCGTACCTCACTAAATTTAATTCTAATGCGTAATTTAACGGTTGCTAATTCAAACTATTGACAAGGGTTGACAAACTCATCTAAAAAAGGGGGCAAACATGTAAAAAGGGTAAAGTAGTAAATAAGCTACTAAGGACTTTTTAAAACCTTTAAATATTATATGTATACATACATAAAATATAGAGTGGTGTTATATTTCAAATTAAGTTTGACCAAGACTGTCTAATCACCAATTTAATAAGGCAAAAGTAAAATTAAAAATAATTGGTATTGATAAGAGAGAGTTAGTATTTTTTTAAACTTTAGTTTAAGGTCAATTGGTTTGTCAATGCTGTTAGATATAAGAAACTCGAAAGCTTTATTTTCTTATCACAAAGGTTATCAGTTCGACCTCACTACTAAGGGACCACAGTCAGGCTAACTCTGTTACAGTTTCTACAGAAACTTCACTTCATAGTGGGACTGCCTTTATTTATTCACTTTTCTGGTGCAGCATTGATACCTCACATTCATACATCACATTTCACGATCAAATGATTGTTGTAATGTTGCTAAAATTTTCCTAGCATAAAAATCTTGAGTATTTTAAAAACAAATGAACTATTTTTTAATAAATTATTTTTAAAAACCTCTACCAATTAGTGTGGCACATAGCTTCCTCATGTTCTATCATTGGACGAATGGCCACATGAGTATAAAATAAAGAGTAATAAGATAAATTGCAAAATGTGATCACATATTATTACTTAAAACACACGATGTGAGTATTATAAAAATAAGTATTAGTTTAAACCTGTTTAGATTTTTAACAGAATCACATTATATTTTAGCCTCTATTAAAAATGTTAAAAGAAAGTTGAAATTAATAAGGACCATCTGAGAGCTAATTTTGAAGAACTATCAAAATTTTAATGAAATCGGTTAAGTAATTTTTAAGATATTAGGCATCCAAAAATATGTTTAATGACAAACAGAGCAGTGGCGTATCCAGGGGGGGGGGCACAGGGGGCACGTGCCCCCTTGCTAGTTCAACGTGTAGTGCCTTTAAGGGCTATACCTGTAGCCCTTAAGGGTTACACAAAAACTCTCATTTAGGTGGCAACGTTTCGGTTCGACAAGCCATTTTCTAGCCTGTAATAAGCTTTAGTGAAGATCGTTATGGTTGTGAATAATTAAAGTGTCGAATATACGTGGAAAATACATCGTTCCTTTGTCAAAAACCATTTCCATAAAATTAACATCTCCTCACTCGCGGTCTGAACATATTGCGCGTAATAACGATACATTAAAACTTAATAAACTAAATATAATAAACAAGTCAAGTGTGTGCTAGTCAGCACACAGCGAGGGTCCGTAGGAAACCCTGTATAGTTTAAGTAGTACCCTATTGATGGTGTTTTATAAAATGCTAAAAAGCTTACTTTGAACTATCCTATGGGTCTGATATTCTCAAAACAATTAAACAAACTTCTGATAAAGTATTTTTTTTGCCACTGAACCGGACTAAAACCATATAAATACATCGAAAAGGACCATAGTTATAAAAAAAACGTATTTTGTCAATAAAAAATAAAATAATATTTTTTTCGAAATTTCCAAAAGCGGTATCTTTACTTTTGGTCGAAGAATGTTCAGAATTTTTTTTAGATTTTTTGCACTTCACATAAGCGATATAAAGGGGGGGGGGGGGCACACCCAGTTCAAACTTGCCTATCAAAGTTATAAACAAAGAATTATATATTTTTGTAATCAGATCAACGTACCCTTTCATATGATACCCCTCACGGTGTCGGAAAAAAAAAAAAAAAAATGTTAACCCTTAACTTTTTTTACCCAAATTTTTTTGAAAAATATTTGATTTAAGTCGCTATATTTTTAAAATATGTGGGTAGGTACAAGACACATACATGCCAAATTTCAAAGTGATCGGACGAAAGGTATAGCCGTGAGAGCAGGCGACAGGACGGACGGACAGACACACGCAGGAAAATATAAGGGTCCTTGGTTTTGCCTACGGACCCTTAAAATGACTAGAGGACAGATTATAACAATAAAAACAACGGAAAATAATACCAAAATTTTCTTATTTTACACAGTGATGCTGAATTTAAACCCTTATACAGTTTCTCAAGAGTTTCATTTAGCAGGTCGTTGTTTGCATTTTGTTTTTGATTTTCTGCGGAACCTCATTTATTCTATTCAATATCTTGGATACTAGATTTTATCGACTTAAATTCATGTTTAAATGGATTGTAAAATAGATTTTATAAATTAAAATCGTCGAAAGCGTTTGTGAGAAAAAGCTTTTAATGTAAAAACGTAGAGGACTTGAAATAATTGATAGTTACAGATTATGTCATTACAATATTCCTAATTTTATTATTAAACTTTCCTTAAAGTCTTAAAAATAAGTTTAAAGTTGATAACAAAGAATAATAAAACATGTGACGCGCATCTGTCATGATTCTACTGATAAAATGTCAGCTGAATAAGTTCAACTTGGTATTAAGTTCATAAAGATGGAAATAATTGGAACTGAGTAAGGGATAGAAGTCAGGGGTTAAAGAAGATAAACTCAGGACGGGTTTATAGAGAGGGGGCAAGTTGAGATAGAACTGAGGGTTTTACAGTCAGCTGATAACACAGCTGATATAAATATGATAACACTACCTTAACTCACTCGACAAATACACAGCTTTACCAACAGAACATTCCCTTGTGTGAGTAAACACAAAGCAAGGCGGCGCCTCACTTTCTTATATTCATCCAAAAACCCAAAATACGCTTATCTACCAACTACATATTTATAGTCAAATAGCAAATAGTAAAGATTCAGTGATATATTTCTGAAAAAAAAACCGTTTATTTGCACTAAAGTTATAATATTTTTATCAAGAAATAATGGTTTTTTGTAAAATCTACTCATCTGTATACATATACAAAACTAAATGTTGTGTTAGTGTGCCTTCCCAAAGTCTGTAAATGTCTGTTGGGATGTGGGATCAAGGATCTTATAAAATAGGGATTGAGCACTAAGCATACCCCCTGGGTTAAGAAGTGTCGCCAAGAACTTGGAACAAATCTACATCAAACTACCACTGTGGTGGCCCAATAGGTAGGCCCAATTTCTTCCCGACTGTTATCCCCACTGTTTATTTTGAATAAAAGGTTACAATCTAACATTTTTTAATCAAGTTTTTAATGAAATATTTTCTTGTTTTAAGGGTTTTTTTATTTCAATTTACAGTTTTAATTTAATATATATTAATAAAATTTAGCTATTAGAATAGTTTTTTATAACCGAATAATTAATATTAATTAATTTGGAAACGGGTTGTTTCTATTGCAGAATTAAATTTTTACAAATTTTAAGAACTTACCTTTGTAACTGCAAACACAGTAAACAAGATTGGTTAAATATAGTCCAAAATCACTAAAAATTAAATGAATTGTACTTAAGAGAAAACAAAACATAAAGCAAGGAAGAAATTACAAACTACCAAACAAGGAGAAATATGAAACGCGAGGGAAGATAAAAACATAACCTGATAGATTTTTCAAGAATATTTCCTACTCTTCTTGATCTTCTACAGTTATAACTTATAACCATAGGGAAGGTAATCTATCCTACTAAATTTTCCAAGTTCTTGGCGACACTTTTGTCGCCTAGTGCTCAATCCCTATTTTATAAGATCCTTGGGTGGGATAGCGGTAAATTTTGATTGTTCAAAGAAGTTATTTAAAAGCAATGTAAGATTGTATTACGATGAAACATGAAAATACAACTAGTCCACCCAAAATTACTCAGAATTCACTTAAATGTTAAACAATTAATGAAAAAGTGAATTCTATAAAGAAAATACTATATTTAATTATTTAACCCTAAAAAGACCAATTTTTTTTTAAATGTAGTCTTCTGTTTGTGTGGCTCACGTTTAGGGTTAAAACTTACATTACAATATACATTAAATAACTAAAATTAATATCTAGGCTATATTTTAACCATCTCCTGGGCATATTCATGACTAAAATATGTAGACTATTAAATATGAATTATTTTATATATAAGTCGTTTTCCTGGAAGATCCTGGAAAAAATTATTTATATCCAATGAAATTGAAACCTAAAAATAAACAATTACCTGTCGAAAATTTTGTAAAATGATTTATTTTAGATAGTCTGGAATTTAATTTTAGTATTAATTAATTTCAGTAAAAAAAAAAAAATCAAGTTTTTCAGAAAGATTTTGCTTCCGAGCTTACCAAAGGTAACGGAAGCTATGTGATCGTTTTGAAGAACGAAAATATTTTATGTCTGATTTCAAAAATTCCGAAACAGTAATCCGTTCTAGATATCGATATCAGAGAACATTTTTGGTTCAGTTTCTGTCTGTCGGTCAGTTTGTCGCTCAATTTTTGCGAACAAACATATCTTAAAAACGACTCGTCCAATTTTAATGAAATTTTGATAGTAGACCATAATTACCCCATTGATGGTGCCTTCTGCCCCCATTTGTTTCTCTTCAACATGCGTACAAAATACATTTATTTCACCTATATCATCAAAAGTACCTACTTATCTGAATTTTATGAAATTTGGATAGTCTATATAGAAAGTAGCCTGCAGATATCCCCCAGAGAAATTTTAACTGGCTGCGCTTTTTAAATTTTTGCTACATTTATACTTTAATAAATGTATTTAATCAAAACAATTTGGCAGATTAAAAAAAGGAGGGAAAATGAAATAAATTGGATAATAATAAGTTTTAAAAGCATAATAATTACAAGATAAAAATAACTTTTTATATACTACGTTTTTAAATTTTCTGTTGAATCATATGTAATGTTGATAATATAATATTGTCATTGTTGTATATAATGTTAGGGGAAAATAATACATAGTTCCGAATTTGTCACACGTCAATAGTATTTCTTTATTTACTTTTCGCTGTCATTCATTGTTTACCTCTTATTAAAAAATCACAAATTTGAAACCCGTCAAAATGAAGATTGTAAATTCTATGGGATATGTCAAAACAAATATAATAACTTGCGGATTTTTTCCGAACTAACTTTCCATACAGCAAAATTTGCTGAAAACTAATTAAATTCTTCTGAAATATGGCTAAAAGAATTAAAATAATGCATTGTCATCGTATTCTGAGCTATTCTAAAAGTTTCAAATGTTTAGCTACTCGGGTAAAAATCTATTGCAAGTTTTGTACTGGACAAACAAACAAGAAAACAAGCTAATAAAAACGTAGTAATAAAATCATTAAACTTTACAAAATAGGACACAATACAAATAGTGCCACACTAATTGGCAATTTTCTTTATAAATTGTAAATATATAAAGATATAATACAAAGTCAAAGTGATTAATTTATAAATTCGTGTAGTCTTTTCACCACTACTGCCTTGTAGTAAATTATTTTATTTTTCAATAAACTAATAAATTATGCTCATTGTGTTTTAAATTTAACAATAATCTTTGTTCTTCTAATTTATTGTTTCGTACATACAGACTTATTTTTGGAATAGAAAACACTTTGATAAATTTATTATTTTCTCTTTAGGATAGGAATATATGAAAGAAAAGGCGGGTATAACGTTACTATAGCAGCCAAGCCTTGCTAACCACATGACAACTATAATTAATTATAAATTAACAAAGAAAAAGCTTCAATGAAAATCTATAACGAAACTCTTATGTTATAAACAGTATAAAATGGTAAAACAAACTGTATAATATAATATTTCATACTTTTTAATAAGATCTTTTATGATCTCATCAGGGGATTTTAAAGTTGACTGATTTATATTTGTGTAGGTGTGTCTTTCTGAGGGCTCCCGAAGCCCTTTTTAAACTCAGAAAAGCTGAAATTTAACATCCTTATAGTCTAGGGCTTAGAGCATAAAAAACCTAACAAAGATGGATTTTCGATTCGCTTTTTCTCGAAGGGAAAATAGCGGCCATTTTTATTGTTCAAAATCACTCGATTAAATATGAACTATGCCATCAGAAATGGGGTTGACGTAGCGTATCTGGGACATCATGTATAGAAATGAAAAAACTAACAAATATAATGCATACGTAATTAAAGTGTTTCCTGTATAATGATATAAATTGCATTATTTATATATTCTTTTTCATTTCATACTCTCTCGAAAAACCAGATACGCTACATCGAAGCCCAGTTAATCTACGACAGATACATACGCACAAGATTGTATATAGGTGTTCCTTAAAATAGAGGACTGAATATGGAAAATGTATTAAGAGAAAACTTATGAAATGAAAAAGTATGATGAAGTATAATGAAGGGAGCTAAGTGATTCGTTCCGAAGAACGAAAATATTTTATGTCTCCAATTTCAAAAATTCCAAGACAGAAATCCGGTTCAGTCTGTCGCTCAATTTTTGCGACGCAAGATATCTTGAAAACTACACGTCCGATTTTAATGAAATTTAGATGGTAGGTAACAATTATCCCATTGATGGTCCTATATAAGTTTCAACCTTCATCGCCCATTTGTTTCTCTTCCACATGCGCACAAACATACATTTATTTACACCTAAAAATCTTCTTAAGTACTCATCTAATTTTTATAATAACTTCAAGATAAAAAGAACTTTTTATATACTATACGTTTTTAAATTTTCTGTTGAATTGTGTGTAATGTTGATAATATAATTGTTATTGTTATATAATATATAATGTTAGTTAAAAAAAAATAGTTCCGAATTTATTTACTTCACATAAATGACAACCATCCAGAGAGCTGATCTTAAACCTATAAAAGGATAAATCTTTGTACAACGGATCTCCCCAACACCAAATCTAAAGCATGCCATTGATATATTTGAAATAATATAATCGATATTTCCTGTTTTGCTGTCATTCAATGTTTATCTATCACAAATTTGAGACCCGTCAAAATGAAGATTGCGTAAATATTGGATATGGCAAAACAAATAAAATTACTTGCGGATTTTTTCCGAACTAACTTTCTGCTGAAAGATGGCTAAAAGTATTAAAATAATGCATTGTCATCGTTTTCTGAGCTATGCTAAAAGCTATGCTAAAAGCAGATCATGATAATATCAAAATACAATTTTCATCTCTCCATACTTTATCTCTTTACTAGATATATGAGAAAATAAGATAAAAATCCAAAAATACAGACTTGGGCAAGGAACGTTTTTGTTGTTTGTTTTAATTTTGCAAGCATGGTTAACCATCAACTCTACTTTCTTTAATATAATTATTGTTTATGTCATTAATAGTCATGTGTTGTAAACAAAAGCATTAAGATTTAATTGGTTTGATAAGGGAAAGAGCCCGCATGTTGTTATCTAGTTGAGTGAAAATGTTTACTTTCATTGCTGATAAGGTTGTACTATAGTTAGACGGGTAGGAGTAGAAGAGTGAATGTTCTCCATGGATTAGTGGTCTCGTGGTCTTGAGACATAACAACAAGGTTCATTAAACCACTAATGTGGGTATTGTTAGTCATTCTCTCATTATGTCTTGTTTGTTTGTCATTATATGGGCTGCTATGTTCTCTTGACATTGTATCGGTACAATCCTCAACGTTAGATATTATAATGATACAATTCCTACCTCATAACAACGCATTAAAGTACCCTAATATTATTTTTTAGTTCAGTTCATATTTAAATTTTGAACAGTTCAAAACTAAGTAGAAACACGATTCAGTAATCCAACTTATATAACGTGTTATTGGTTGAAATTTTGTAATAATTCCAAGATAAAAAGAACTTTTTATATACTACGTTTTTAAATTTTCTGTTGAATCGTATGTAATGTTGATAATATAATTGTTATTGTTATATAATATATAATGTTAGTGAAAAAAAAAAAAAAATAGTTCCGAATTTATTTACTTTACATAAATGACAACCATCTAGAGAGCTGATATTAAACCTTTAAAAGGACAAATCTTTGTACAACGGATCTCCCCAACACCAAATCTAAACCGTGGCATCGATATATTTGCAATAATATAATCGATATATTTCCTGTTTTGCTGTCATTAAATGTTTATCTCTCATTTATTTATAAAAATCACAAATTTGAAACCCGTCAAAATAAAGATTGCGTAAATATGGAACATGGCAAAACAAATAAAATAACACGGATTTTTTCCGAACTAACTTTCAATTCAGCAAAATTTGCTGAAAACCAATTAAATTCTGCTGAAAGATGGCTAAAAGTATTAAAATAATGCATTGTCATCGTGTTCTGAGCTATGCTAAAAGTTTCAAATGTCTAACTATTCGGGAAGTGAGTTAGAAATCGATTGCCAGATTTGTACCGGACAAACAAACAAACAAACAAGAAAGCAAGCTAATAAAAACATTTTTAAAAACTAGCTTTTTAATGCTGACAACCATATTGGATTTAGAATGACGTCACATAGCTAACCATGCATTGTCATCCAAACTAAACGTGTAGGCAAAATTCAATTCAATCGGTTGAGGATAACTGCTTTAAAATTCAGTTGCAAGATTTGTCCCGAACATACAACAACATAAAACAAACATAAACATTGCAAGTTAATAACAGCTTGTAAACAATCCTTTAAACATATGTTTATTATGTCATGTAATGTGACAAGGTGATAACATCGCATTCCATAGAGAAACCACGAGAATCCAGCTAGCTCAACATAATGTCGGCCAACTCTCAACTCTGAATGTATTTGAAGGTAAAGATAAGCTTCTGAGAAAGTTAGGTCAGACGTCAGGCCATGTATATAATATACATCAATTACATTTTTGGAACGAAGTTCCTTATGCGGCACGTTCTGGAGCCCGGGAGTGAATCCGAAAAAAACGACCAAAATTACCATCACAAAATCACCGTCACGCAAAATCCGTCACGAAATCTACAGATGACGATAACTTGAGTAAAAGCTCACCGAGTTAGATGAAATTTGGTACATATGTTCATTTTACCAATGCCCAGGCTGAGTTCGTCGGAAAACGTTATCCACCCAAGCGTTCACGCGCAACGCTCGCGTAAACGTAAGATTCAGAAGACGGGAAAAAGTGTTATTAAGGAAGCCTGTTACTTGACTTTTGTTTTGATTATTTTTCTTATACATGTCAAAAATGTCACTTTGTTTTGTAAATAAATAATATATAATCATGTAAAATTTCACTCTGATACAAGCAGAAGCTGTAGAGTATGGCAGAGATATATTTTATAATATTTTAAATTAATAGGCCGGGTAGGTAGAAAACAGTCCTATTTCAATCCAAACTCCTTTAACAAACATACTCTTTCACTATAAACTCATCATGATCAACGTTTTTCTTATATTTATAGTAAGACGCTTGCTTTAATTATACAAATAATGATTTTCTTTTAATTTAGCCTTAACTCTGCCAGGTACAAACAGTTCGTTACTTTTAATTTTGTCTCTTTTCTAACTCTGCCATGTATAAGTAGTTAGCAATGTATGCGTACTTAGCAGTGTGATTTTATAATTTATATTTAATGAAAAATGTAAGGAACTTGGTTCCTACCGGGTGTCCCGCGACACCACACGGTTTTTATACAAATATAAGTGTAAAGTATGAAGGAAAATGATTAGGGCAACAAGGATTCATATAGGGATTAATAGATAAGCAAGAATTAATATAGAGGAAAATAGAAGGATAGAATCGTGAAATAGAGCAAGCAATTATTCTCAAATTATCATCAAGTCAAATTAAACTAAGTCCTACACATGCTTAACTAGGAAATATTTCACTCTTCACTTAGCACTACATCAAGTTAGCAACTTAAAGTTTTCACTATTAAAAACAGAGTCAAACTAGTTCAATTTAGTACTTAATCGGATTTTAGCTGATAAAGTTTAACTTTAGCTGGTATTAAGCTGGAGTTAGAAATACAGCTGTGTTTGAGCTATACGATTAGTTTGTAAGCTCGGACGTCATATTAAGTAACCCAACTATAGCTTAACTTTGCTCCAAGTCCTTAGCACCCAGACTGCTTACTAAGTAATATCTAAGTCTAAACCAACCAATCAAGACAAAGTACCGTCCCAACCTTAATTACAAACAAATTACTTTTATTACACATATACATGGACACCATTCGTCTAATTACAAATTAACCCACAATAATAATTTAAACAAAAACAATTTAAACTCATTAGGAAAGTGAACATAATACAAAGATACTTAATTGGTTATATGATCAAGCTTGTAGCAGATTTTCCTCAAAATTAAGTGACTTTAGTGACTATTTTTTTCAAAATAAGTGACTTTTAAGTGACCTGTTTTCCCCAGATAAGTGACTTTAAGTGACTTAATTTTAAGTAAAAAAAAAATATTTTAGTTACTTTTTTTTGTTTAGCACTGTTAAACAAATGCAATTATAAAAATTTTAGAACTGTTTTTGGTTCATTTGATTTTGTGTACCGTAACTACAAAAAAAAAGAAAAAAAAAAAAAGTTTGGCGGTATTTTGACAGATGTAAACAAACTTTGACGTCACCAAAATTATCGCACTAATAAATAATTATATTCGCTTGTAACTTTTAAACTAATTAATGGAATTTCATTGGGTTATTTTATATTTGTTCCTTAATTTTTTCCGGTTCCAACGATATGCTATAAGTCAAAAACGTATTTATACTTTCGGAATTATTAACCGTCAAAGTTTATAATTCAAATATTGATAACTTACTAAATGGCGGCCAATATCAAAATGAAATTTGGTGGGCTTGTTTTTGCCAAGTTCCAACAATGTGAAACAATACTTTTCCTACTATAGATTGTGAGAAAAAGTAATAACAATCAGGAGGGAGTTCGGAATAAAATATTATTTTCATCTTTATTTCATCCATCTTAATATTGACGATAAAACACAACACACGCCAGCTGAATCTAGTGCAACTGTTACAAACTTTATCATTAATCACATTTCAAAGTAGGCCTAATATAAAATTCATAGTTAAAAAAAGTCTTGAGCTTACAAAATCTCTTTTGAAGAAGTTAAAATATATGTTTTGTATTTAAAAAAACTACAGAAAATTAAATTTTTTTTATCCATGTAAGCCCAAATAAGTGACTTTCAGTGACTTTTTTTTTTAAATAAGTGACAAAAAAGTGACTCTCGTCAAAATAAGTGACTTTTAGTGACTTTCAGTGACTCACTACAAGCCCTGTATGATCCAACAAGGATGCTATTCCTGAATTATATAGTAAAATTTCATCAAAATCGGTTTTTCAGTTCATGTATTTAAACGTTTTACGTCTTAAGAGTTCATGTATTTTTATTGCTTTCAAGCTTTCAGAAGGAAACGAAAGCTATGTGATGGTTTCGAAGAACGAAACGTCTTAAAAAATTAATTGTCCGATTTCAATGAAATCTGGATGGTGGTAGGTCATAATTAGCCCATTGTTGGTCCCATATAAGTTTACTAGCCGTTTGCACCCGTTTGTTTCTCTTCCACTCGTGCACAGACATAAATTTATTTACACCAATATCTTCAAAAGTACTCATATGATTTTTATGAAATTTGGATGGTTTGTCGAAAGTAGCCCGCAGATAGCCTCAGATTAATATCAACCGTGTCAGCTCATTAACTTTTGCTAAATTGACTATTTTTCATGAATTGCCTTGCTCTAAAATGTTATCTAAATAACCTTTTACCCTGGCTTTTTGTTATCACCAGAAAATTGCAATCCTTTACAAAACTTACTCTAGAGAGAGATTTAAGCACCAAGTTCTTTAATAATTTGTTATTAAATTTAAAATTGAACTTAACTTGTCAGATTAAATGTATTTTTCCCCGTGGTCGGTACGGAAATGATTAAATTCTGACACCACAGAAAAGAGTTTAATCAAAAACCTCACTATATGAATTTTGGGGATCTCTTGCAAACCCTAAAGAGAGGAGAGGGATTCTATATTAAAAATCTTATTAACTCAAACCAGGGCGTGTGCTAAAATATGAAAAAGAAAAAAAAAGCTTAAGGGACTTAAAAAAAAAGTTCATTTTTTAACTAATGAAAGTTGTCCTAACATCTAAACGGGTTCAATTTTAAGTATAATTTATTTTTTAATAATTGTGATTAAATGTAGTTCTTTTTTAAGAAGTTTCTTTTTTCTAATCTTTACTTCTAGCTTAATTTATTTCTGGGTTCATATAAAAATTGCAAAATTAACCTATCATAATACACATTCTTTACAAGTACATAGGTAACATTTATACTGAATACTTATTAATTTTGCTTTCGAGATTATCGATGTAACGGAAGCTATGTGATCGTTTCGAAGAACGAAACATTTTTAGGCCTCCGATTTCAAAAATTCCAAGACAGAATTCCGTTTCAAACATCAGGGATCATTTTTGGTTCCGTGTCTGTCTGTCGGTAGGTCTCTCGTTCAATTTTTGAAAAGGGGTTTTTCAATTTTTCCAACGGATTTTTTCATTAAGTTAAGCATGTTTAGGTAATGTTTACTGAGGTAGAAATAGGTTATATATTTATCTCCTTGCAATATGAATTTCAGATTGAAAACAGTGAATCTTAAATTAATTGATTTTAAATTTCTTTTTTAAAGTGTTTTTAACAGATTTAAAATTAATTATATATATTTTTTTAACAGATTGTATTGGATAAATAGTTAAAACAGACAAATATTTGAAATTCAGATAAAAATAGACAATTTCAATAATATTTTTACTTTTTTAAGATAATGCAGGACTAACAGATTTGAGTATTCATTCTAACCGACTCGTTAGAAGCCAAGGAAATCTGATCTATATCGATTCCTTTAACATCACCAACTATATCACTTGATCTATACATATATATATATATATATATATATATATATATATATATATATATATATATATATATATATATATATATATATATATATATATATGTATAGATCAAGTGATATAGTTGGTGATGTTAAAGGAATCGACATCCTATATATATATATATATATATATATATATATATATACATACACTAGCTGATCCGGCGAACTTCGTACCGCTTAATAAATATTAATACCATAAGAAATGTATAGCTGCTACCTTTGAAAAACCTTATAAATAGATTATTTAGTTTAACAATGTTGCCTTTAGATGAAAAATTTATATTAAAATTTGCAATATATACTTGTACAATATTGGCATAAGACACAGACAGATAAACAAACATTGATTTTTTTCTTATATAGGTCCAACCATTCCCCAAAGTTTCATCGCAATCGGATGGTGGATACAGATTATAGAACTATTTGTCCATGTATTTTCCGTTCATTACTTTGACATTTGTACCCCGTACCCCTGTGTACCAAAATCGGAACGTAGTTTTACTAACTCAGAAACCTTCCCGGGAATGCGTCCGACCATTCCCCGGAGGTTGGTATTACTTATTATATACTTAAAGAAAAACAAAATCGTTTATTGTTTAATTAAATAAATAAGAACACCATTTTACTTTTTGTGTTTAATGCTGTTAATTTTACTACGTTTTTATTAGCTTGATTTCTTGTTTGTTTGTTTGTTTCTTTGTTTGTCCGGTACAAATCTGGCAATCGATTTCTAACTAACTTCCCGAATAGCTAGACATTTGAAACTTTTAGCATAGCTCAGAACACGATGAAAATGCATTATTTTAATACTTTTAGCCATCTTTCAGCAGAATTTAATTGGTTTCCAGCAAATTTTGCTGTACGGAAAGTTAGTTCGGAAAAAATCCGCAAGTTATTTTATTTGTTTTGCCATATCCCATATTTACGCAATCTTCATTTTGACGGGTCTCAAATTTGTGATAGATAAACATTGAATGACAGCAAAACAGGAAATATCGATTATATTATTTATATTATTTCAAATATATCGATGGCACGGTTTAGATTTGGTGTTGGGGAGATCCGTTGTACAAAGATTTGTCCTTTTATAGGTTTAAGATCAGCTCTCTAGATGGTTGTCATTTATGTGAAGTAAATAAATTCGAAACTATTTTTTTTTTCACTAACATTATATATTATATAACAATAACAATTATATTATCAACATTACATACGATTCAACAGAAAATTTAAAAACGTAGTATATAAAAAGTTCTTTTTATCTTGAAATTTTTATAATTGACAAAATATTACTTATTTTACTTTTTAACGAACCGGTTTCAGCATTTCTGTTATGCCAGTGGTTGAGTAGGTATAAACTAAATTACAAATAGAAACAAAAATATGTGATCGGAATTAGTGATTTATGCATATATTTTTAATGTATATGTATTTAGATATGCGATGGAGAATTTTTTGTTTATTATGGATCCCCCTTTGTATAAAGTAATATGCTTCGTTGACAAATATATTTACTGAAGTTATCATACAACATAATTTACTTCATATTTATTATTGTAAATCAAATGTTAAGTTGGGATTAAAATTGACAATAAATTAGATGATTGTAAAAAGCTGGTAAGAGTTATTTGAATTTGACATTGTGCATTAGTAATTTATTCGCCACTGACTTTGGCATCCCGACAAATACTCTCTTGCACCATATGTAGATAAACATTTTGTTTCTTTTCTTCTTTCGAGAGTGTTCCGTTATTAATTTATATTCAATTTGTGTAGAGGAGACAGGACAGCAGACAAAGGACTCAGCGGCGAGTCAGTGTTTCGCCTCTGCTTTATTACGTAGACGAGCTGAATATTTTATTCGCCAGCGTTCTTTTAGGAATACGCCTTCGCAGAAAATAAGAATCTTTTGGAACTGTGTGACTCAACTCTATACTCCCACTTCCACTGAACCAGTGGCGAACCATACTCAGAATGTAACAGATATAATATATATATATATTGTATATATTCATATTTGTATTATTATAATTTGCATTCGTGTGCAGTTCTAAGTGAATAATAAAAAGTGTTTTCAACTTTGATCTTTAACAGTCACAGTACAACCCACTCTAGCAGGTTGGAAACGTTAAATGCGTCACTGATTCGCCACCGACTGGATAGTGGACAGTGGAGAGGACACTGGAAAAGAAAATAACTTAAGTAATTTCTTAACAACGTATACACTGTACACTTAAAATTATGCAATACAACACGCCCATTTTAAAATGTCTCCATAAATGATAGACACTGATGCGCCATTGGATAGACATATTATTACAGGAAACAAAATCAAATAATTCTCAAGCACTATTGCTTTATCCTAGAAATTCTTAATATTATTAAAAGCGCCACTGATGTATCAAGACTGAAGATGAGGTAAATACAAATACAAATGTACTTCATTATCATTTGATACATTTTTAAATACATATCACAGGTAAGTATAGATTTAAAAAATCGGTCCGAGACAACTCAGACAAACTTTCTCATATACAAATTCATAATTACTTGGCTCAGTGTTTTCCATTCATTAGTTTTCGTTGATACATTAATTATAATTGAACATTTCATCAAAATATATCATAAAAATAGCTTCTCCACGGTGGGGAATCGAACCCGGCCTCTCTCCCTCCGCGTTTAAAGCTATTTTCTCAGGAACTAGATTTTTCCCGGGAAAACGGCTTATATCGTTAGATTTGTATTAAAATGGACTACATTTAAGAATTTTTTAATCAAAATCGTCGGAAGCGTTTTCGAGAAATAATTTTTTTTTCACGTTTTTTCAGAGTTTTTGGGGGTAGCGCCCCCAAATTTGGTGCTAAAATTCATTTCTCGATTTCGCCTCGGGGTATGATTTTTCTGAACATTTATGCCAAATTTCGGCCAAATCGGCCCAGTAGTTTAGGCTCCAGGCGTCTGCACAGACGACAGACAGACGACAGACAGACAACAGACAGACGACAGACAGACATTTTTTAAAAACCACTTTTTTGGACTCAGGGGACCTCAAAACGTGTAAATCCATCAAAATCTCAAAATCGAATTTTCGCGCCATCACAATACCTTCTCTTTATATGAGAAAGTAAAAAACAAAACAATTATGGCCTGAGGTAAACAAATGTCCACTAGATGGACATTTGAAAAATAAGAGACACTGACCGCATAAAAAAAATAAACTGCCATTTAGTGTGACACATAGCTTCCTATCATGTACTTTATTAACATTAACATTATTATTATATTGTTTATTCTGTAAAAACTAATAATAGTTTTAGCGATCTTAAACATTTCATATCGGTGTCGCTGTTTGTTTTACTAAAAAATTGTAATTAAAAAAAAATTTGTCTCATTGAATAGATGAAGTTAGATTTTTTCGCGACCTAAAATTCCAATTTTAAATTTGAAGTTCACGTTTACGCTTTACGCGAGCGTTGCGCGTGAACACTTGGACGGATAACTTTGACCGAAGAACTCGTCCTGGGCATTGATAAAATGAACATGTCTACCAAATTTCATCTAAATCGGTCGCATTTACTTAAATTATCGTCACATTTTTGAAGGTTTCGCGGACACACAGACCGACAGACACACAGACACGAGACCAAAAATGTTCCCTGATATCTAAAACGGATTTCTGTCTTGGAATTTTTAAAATCGGTGACATAAAATTTTTTCGGTCTCAAAAGTGAACACGAACACGATGCTTCCGTTACTCGGTAAGCTCGGAAGCAAAAATAAGAGACTACTTGAGTCGCAAGTTTATGTTAGAAGTTATCCACCCAATAATAGTTTAAATTAACAATACATTCAAATCTGTAAGGGTTTTAAGAATAAACACGTGACTGATGGTAATAAACATGATGGAATAAACACGCGCCACTGGATGGTCAGAGAACAAGTAATAGGACACTGCTGGCACGTAATTGATTGATTCCCTTCCTTGTACGAGGTCAGGTTAGAACAGGACCACTCTATTAAAACCGGTCCGTATTATAAATTCAACTAAAATAACAGTGTCCTCACTCAACAATGTCTCCTCCATAAAAACGCCAAACCAGTGGCGTAAGACTTTTCTTAAGAGGTCAATAAGAAGAAAAACAGTTAGAAGACGGATTTTTTTTGTCGAAATAGAACATTTTTGAAGCCTAACTAAAAGGAATTGTCGCTTAGAGAAAAGGGAAAGAACTTAGAAATTAAGCAGCTAATTTACACTTCAAATTTAATACTTATCAATTTAAATCCACCTAACTTAATTTTATATTTTTTTCGCAAAGGCATTATCAACCGTATGTTTATTTATAATTATAAAATATAGCCTCAAAAGATATATATTTGTAAAAATGTTATATAAGATTAGGCTATTTAGCTGAACCATTTTGGCCACGATTTTTTTTCACCTCCCTTCACATGCTTAGGTTAGTGACTGTAGTAGTTCGTAAAACATGTACCCCTTCTTTAGAATTAATAAAAAAAAGACAGTCTAACATGGCCGTTAAATTGCAGCTAAAATATTAATTAAATTCACAGAACTCCAGATGATATTTTTTCTTTACATAATCCATACAAAAACGTCTCTTAATTAGCGAGGCACATAGCTTCCTCACTTTCTACTAATGGATGAATTGTCACTAAAAATAAAATTAAGTATGATGAAATAGATTTAAAAATGTAAAATACTAAAAAAAGGTTTTGAAAACTACCCGAGAGGAAGAAACATGTGATAAAATTAAAAAAAAAAAAAAAAACTTCCTCATATAAGTACTTAGTGATAATAAATTTAAATTACAAAATATCTTATTTATAAACTTCCATACAAATAATACGAAACAGTTACTGTTTCAAACTTAATTTATTGAAGTCAAGTGGACGGACAAAAATCAAAGGGAAAACATCTGTAGCGTTTCCAAAATTTCCATCGAGTTTAGTTTAAGACTAAAACAAGAGATAGACTAAAAAAGATTATTCATAGAAAAGCTTTAGATTCTTTATCTTTCTTATTATATTTAATATCAGATGAGAAGTCTAGATAATAATGACGAAAAAGAAAAAAAAGAGGAAGAATGCACGAGGAAACCACCCACGTAGAGACATCTTTGATAACTTGTAGAACCGACTCGAAGATACAAGAAGATGAGTTCAAAAACATATGATGGGTAAAGAAGATCAGCTGTTTTATTATACTAGAACAATAAGGCCAGCTGTTCCCTCTAAAACAGACAACAAGTCAGGCAAAAACAGGCTCAAACATCTGTCTCCCATTAAATTAAATAAAAAAACACCCAAACGAAAATGGAAAAAAATGTTTTCACGCTTATTATACAACAAAAAGAAGTGAAATAATTTTTTATATATATGTACATATATTTGCAAAATAAAAAAAAATGATGGAAAAAAAGATTAATAACATTTAGTAATAATTAATGGGTTGGACTAGCCTATATGGGGCATCATGTATAGAAATGCAAAATAAATAATGCATTACATAATTAAAGTGTTTCCTTCATTTATGGATAATTTTTCATTTCATAGTCTCTCGAAAAACCAGATACGCTACATCAAAGCCCAGTTAATCTACGGCTGATGCACATGTATACAGCTGTAGCTGTGTCTCAAAAATAGAGGACTGAAGATGGAAAATGTATTAAGAGAAAACTTATGAAATGAAGAAGAATCCATAATTGGTGCATTTTTTATCAACATATAGAAAAGACTTTAATTATATGTGCCAGTTATTTTCATTTCTATACATGATGCCCCGTTTAGGCTAGTTCAACCAATTAATGAAGTCAAGGCAGGTAGATTTACTTAATTGATATTAATAGTACAGGAAGGGAGAAACCTTGCTCCTGAAATGCAAAGACTTTGGTTCAAATCCCCATGGAGGGCCAAATTTTTATTTGTAATTTTCCTTTTTTCCTTTCTTCTATTCTCTTTCTCCTTTCCTCTTTTATCATTCCCCTTTCCCTTTTTTTTAGTACAGGTAGTCAAGGCAATCGACTTAGCCAATTAGTTATCGTTATCGTGGCTAGCCCTTGAAACCAAACACTGACAAATTTAAAACTTAGTGCGTAGGCTTCCGCAGGTAGACTCATAATAAACAGCTTGGTTTTCCGGTGAAATTTTCGCGTCACGAAGGGGTTGAAGTCCGACATTTCGCTACCACAACTGGAAGCATCTTCAGGGGTTGTGGTGCATCGTGATGTTTACTTGAAGCAACAACAAGACAACACACGATGTACCACACTCCTGAAGATGCTTCCAGTAGTGGAAGAGAAACGTCGGACTTCAACCTTTTCTTGTCGCGGATTTAACCGGAAAACCAAGCTGTTTACTAACAAATGTGGTGGATGTTGGAATTCTAGAGTGTTTTTAAACTACAGATTTAATTGCATTGGAATCAGTTGAACTCAAGACATTCATTTCAGCTCTAACTTTTTTGAACTGAATTCTTTATTCGGTGGTTTGAACCGATATTTTTTGGAACGAAGTTCCTTATGGCAGGTTCTGGAGCCCGGGAGTGAATCCGAAAAAAACGACCAAAATCACCGTCACGCAAAATCCGTCACGAAATCTACCGATGACGATAACATGAGTATAAGATCACCGAGTTAGTTGAAATTTGGTACACATGTTCATTTTACCAATGCCCAGGCTGAGTTCGTTGGAAAACTTTATCCGTCCAAGCGTTCAAGTGCAACGCTCGCGTAAACGTAAGCTTAAAAAAGACGGGAAAAAATGTTATTAAGGAAGCCTGTTCCTTGACTTGTTTTGTTTATTTTTGTTATATGTCAAAATATCACTTGGTTTTGTAAATATAGAAAATATAATCACGGTCTTGTTAAAAGTAAAATTGATCTGTCCAGACGCTTATTTCAATATATTAGGTATATTATTATAATACTGCGTACTTATTCCAAGAAATAATTCTAAATTCATCTATTTAATGAGACAAACAACTTTTTAAAATATTTTTTTTTTTTTTTTTTTTTTTTTTAGTAAAACGAACACCGACACTGTTATGAAAGATCGCTAAATTTATTAAAGTGGACCTAAACGTTTAAAATAAAGAAAACAACGTTTTTTACTGATATCTTCCGTTCTAACGTATAACGAATTTAATAAAACTTCTTACACATTGTCTTAAGTGCAATTAAAACAGGCATGTAAAATTTTAACCTGATACAAGCAGAAGCTTTAGAGTAGGGAAGAGACATATTTTATATTAATAGGCCGGGTAGGTAGAAAACAGTCCTATTTCAATCCAACATCCTTTAACAAACATACTCTTTAACTATAAACTCATCATGATCAACTTTTTTCTTATATTCAATATATATTTATATTTAAATCAAATTATAATTATTATTAACTACGGGAAACAGACAGTGAAAAATACACTCCAGCGCCGGGATTTGGTTCAAATCCCGGCGCTGCAGTGTATTTTTCACTGTCTGTTTCCCGTAGTTAATAATAATTATAATTTGATTTAAATTAAAATTTAACTTTCCGTAGTATGAAAACTACCAAAAACTTAAAAATTGAATTTTATATATTTATAGTAAGACGCTTGCTTTAATGATACGCAAATAATGATTATCTTTTAATTTTTCCATAACTCTGCTAGGTACAAACAGTTCGTTACTTTTAATTTTGTCTCTTTTCTAACTCCGCCATTTATAAGTAGTTAGCAATGTATAATGTATACGTACTTAGCAGTGTGATTTTATAATTTATATTTAATGAAAAATGTAAGGAACTTCGTTCCTACCGGCTGTCCCGCGACACCATACGTAATTTAGCACGTGTGACAGCACTACAAGCTGTCGGCTGTCATAGCTTCCTTTTAAAAGTTCAGTTCATGTGATTCGATTCTCTGTCTTCCTCCTCATCTCTCCAACTCAAAATTCCTTTATATCTTTTCTCCTACTTCTAAATCGTCCAACTATCTAGAACGAGGACGTCCCTCGCTCTACAAGTTTCCAACCTTATGAGTTATCTTCAAAAAGCATTTTGGCACAATCTTACTTTTATTTATTCTTTTAACACGACCTAACCTTAAAAATTGTATGCTTTAATAACAGACAAAATCCTTGGCTTCTGATACGGGCATCCTTAATTCCTGATAATTCTAACCTTTATTTTTCTTAACTCAATGCATTATTCTACAGTTCCCACATGCTCAGAATATTTCTATCATGGCTCAATAGACTCTACGTTTCATCTCCATACAGGACTACTGACCTGCTTATTGTTTTATAAATTAATATTTTCTTCTATTCTATTATTACATTAGTTGATTTCCATTTGTATTTAATTGATTTTAGTAATCAAAGGCCCCGGATGTATAAACTGATCGATTTTCTTAAAAGTATCCCTTTCCAGTTAGTCTCTCTACATTTATTTTTCTGTCTGTGGTCGTATAAAATAAACAATAAGTCACGCATCAGTCTGTAAGGGCTTTATCCGGGGGGTTAAGAACAAAAGACGTAGTCTACATCTCTAGTTTTTAGGTAGTCAGTTAGTAATTTTATAGGTTGGTATACTGATCAAACAAAGGTTAGATGAAGAATTGTCTTCACGGACCCTCTATAGTTTGAGCAGACTGACAGACATACAGACCCAGCTTTAAACTCTACTTAAGGAACTATTGGCATTCCCAAAGGTTTGCCATTAGAGACGGGCTAACCTGTCAATGCCAAACAAAGGGCTTATACAATTATAAGTATTGAGATGATACAGAAGAGATAAATTGTGAGTGTCATCCCATGGGGTCGGAGTGTCGCTTCATTAAACGTTAACCGTATAAATGGTATTGACAATTGAAGAGAAGCCTCTTCATTACAGTAACTACCCAACTGTATCACGATGCTGGGTGAATAACAAACTTCACAACAGTATCTACCCATCTGTATAACGATGCTGGGTGAACAACAGTATCTACCCATCTCTATCACGATGCTAGGTGAACAACAAACTTCACAACAGTATCTACCCATCTGTATAACGATGCTGGGTGAACAACAAACTTCACAGCAGTATCTACCCATCTGTATAACGATGCTTGGAGAACAACAAACTTCACAGCAGTATCTACCCATCTGTATAACGATGCTTGGAGAACAACAAACTTCACAACAGTATCTACCCATCTGTATAACGATGCTGGGTGAACAACAGTATCTACCCATCTCTATCACGATGCTGGGTGAACAACAAACTTCACAGCAGTATCTACCCATCTGTATAACGATGCTGTGTGAACACCAAACTTCACAGCAGTATCTACCCATCTGTATAACGATGCTGGGTGAACAACAGTATCTACCCATCTGTATCACGATGCTGGGTGAACAACAAACTTCACAGCAGTATCTACCCATCTGTATAACGATGCTTGGAGAACAACAAACTTCACAACAGTATCTACCCATCTGTATAACGATGCTGGGTCAACAACAGTATCTACCCATCTCTATCACGATGCTGGGTGAACAACAAACTTTACAACAGTATCTACCCATCTGTATAACGATGCTGTGTGAACACCAAACTTCACAGCTGTATCTACCCATCTGTATCACGATGCTGGGTGAACAACAAACTTTACAACAGTATCTACCCATCTGTATCACGATGCTGGGTGAACAACTAATTTTACAACAGTATCTACCCATCTGTATAACGATGCTGGGTGAACACCAAACTTCACAACAGTATCTACCCATCTGTTTAACGATGCTGGATGAACACCAAAAAAGCTTTTCCTAGCCAGAGTCAGTAATGGAATACTGCTCTCCTGCGTAACAAGCGTTACCATGTCAATTACTATTGGTGACCTCTTAATTAATAATAAAGCATTTAATTATAGATTGGTGCTTGTAACTTAGGAATCCTATGTATCTGGTCATACACTGATTAGCTAACACATCTAAATTATTTGATTCCATATTTTGCAATTTAAATGCTTTGAAAATTATAATCAAATAGTAAATAATTACTTCATATGAAAAGCGATTGCTTTAAAGTAATTCAATGGCGAAAACCTCACATAAATTAATTATATCTCTTACAAAATAAAGATACACTAAAACCCCCTTAAAATGCTTCCATTAGTGGAAGCGAAAATTCGGACTAGAAACTCTTCGTGACACGGATTTCACTGGAAAACTAAAAATTTATCTTGACACTTTATTTTTTTGTAACATTACACTTAAGATTATATTTGCATTGTTTGTTACAATGTGACATCCAAATAAAACGATTATTGTGACAGATGATAATTATTTTTTTATAAATAATAAATAGTCAGCTGTTATCTAAAATAGTTTCTTCTACATTTATTTTCTTTCTTATCACGTTATCATTTACTTTTCATTACAAAATTGCTTTCTTTTAAAATTATTTATAACTTAACTGTGCAATAACTATGCGATAAGAGAGGCTCTGTTAAGGTGACAAACTTCTAGTAAATAACTTTGATAAGAAATTTTAATAACACTGTATGCTGGCTGTTGTTAAGGCTTATCAATAATGTGATAAGAACAAAGAATGTAGAGGCAGCTGTTGATAGAGAATAGTAGTTGTAAATATAAAACAGGAGTAAGCATCTAAATACGTGTTTAGAACAAAGGCGAGTTAGTGATGTAGAGAGTTTAGTTAATCTAGGAGGAGGTCAGTGGCGCAGGATCTGAGTCACACATCTTTCTCGCCACTGGTTCACTAGACAATGTAAGTTTAATTAATATCTCGCTCGTTTCCATTACATCATACCAATTTATTGCTCTTTTTAAACTAATATTCAGTTTATACTTATTTATGCAATGTAATAATTTTATAACACTACAAATTACTGTATAACATTACAATAGTGTTTTTCTAAGATGAAAACGAGGGTAAATATATACAATATAACAAATATCATTCTTTAACGAACTAATTGAAATAGTTTTCTGGATGTTTCGTGTTGATTTTAATAGTAATTAATAAATTACAGCTTAAGATATAATTAAAAATTATATTCCCTCTTAAAACTTTTACGTATACGGACTCTTTGATGGATGTTGAGGTGTAAAAAGTTTTTTCTTAAAGCAAAACAACTATTTCATCATGAGACGTTTCGACTCATATGCAGAGTCATCTTCAGTCAACTTTATTTACTACTTACAATTTTGTATGTTAAGAAAATAAAGTTGACTTAAGATGACTCTGCATATGAGTCGAAACGTCTCATGATGAAATAGTTGTTTTGCTTTAAGAAAAAACTTTTTACACCTCAACATCCATTAAATAGACCCTATACTTAGAATTAATAAGGTGTAAGCTTTAAATTATCATTAATTTAATTCCTCAACAATTAATACTTGTACTATCACTTCATAACGAAGTCATTGTTAGTATTAATAAAAATAAAGTCTGTCAATTAGTGTGGCACAAAGCTTCCTCTTATCTTATCACAGGACGAATATGGTTACATGAATATTATATAGAGAATGAGGTATATTTCAAAATACTAGTTCCTAAAAACTAAAGGATGTGGGCATTATATAATCCCCTAAAATAATGTGACTTCATTGGAAATTTAAAGTACGATTGTTTGCATATGATTCAAGTTTATATATATATATATATATATATATATATATATATATATATATATATATATATATATATATATATATATATATATATATATATATATATATATATATATATATATGTGTGTGTGTATATATATATAAATGAATAATTTCTCGACCGTAAAAATAAACAGAAACAAACAAAACTCAGGTTTCGGTCACAAAAATCATCACTATATTACAATCCCGACGTTTCGGTTTTTACTTAAAACCTTCTTCAGGGGCCTAAAAAACAAACGAAATACAAAAAACCCATGAAACAAACACTCATAACTATCAAAACGGAAAAAACTAAGAAGCTGCTACACAATAAATATTAACCCAAGACCTAAACTCACCGTAAAACATCTAAACAACGACTCCCTCTCTCTCTCTCTCTCTCTCTCTCTCTCTCTCTATATATATATATATATATATATATATATATATATATATATATATATATATATATATATATATATATAGTATATATAACTCTGTAAGCTTTTTTACTGGACATTTTTAAAATTAAAAAAATAGTTTAATTCTGTTAAGAGAATATAAGACAATGTTAGAGAATAAATTTAATTTTGCTAGGAATTTTGTAAGGAATTGGAATTGAAAATAGTTTGGAGCTGGTTCTGGTATAATTTAAGTCTGGACTGTGAGACTAAATTCTCATTGAGAATCTGGCATTTTCATTTCCAACTGCAGCACCATTCCAAATTTATATTTGTAACATTGTTTTTCTCTTGCTTAGAACAAAAAAAGACAAAATGGTCCTTTTTTTTATTTGTTATAAAGTATCATTTATTTCAGAACTTTGTAACAGCTGATACATATAGAAAATTTAATTAAATTATAAATCAAAGTAATCTAATAAAATAATTGCAATATAAATTAACAAATAAGTTAGAAATAACTAAGTTTTTATTTTGTAAACATTTTAGTCTTTTCGTATATTTTATTTATTTATTCATTCATATATTTATTATACATGAGGATAATTGTTATTTTACAGCAGTCTGAAAGTTGGAATATAAGTGCGATTACATATTGTACGCTTTTACTTGTATCTATATGTGTTTCCCAGTTATTTTAGGTGGGTGGGTCTTTGTCTTAACGTAGTTAGTTATAGTACATTACGCGTCGAGTGCGAAAAGTAGCATTTTGCTTGCGAGTGTGGAGTTTTCACCCGAGCGACAGCGAGGGTAGTAAAACCACACGAGCAATGCAAAATGCAGCTTTTGCATGAGTTGCGTACCGTACTTTATCTACGATTGTTGGATTTTAATAATAAATACGGAAAAAAATATTTAATAAACTTCCTGTAGGTAAGTTCGTGTTTCTCTTTTGATAAAAATTACATTAATTCATTAGTTGTATTTTGTGCCAAACTAATTATTTTGGGAGAAGTATTAATCTCCTCATTTTCGTCATAATGACATAAATCTCTCATTGTTTCTCACTAAAAACTCGATATAAACAGTTACTTTAATTAAAGAAACAGCAAATTAGTTTTGTTAAATGTAAACAAACTCGCTAATCGTGCGTTAAGGTGAATAATTCTTCTGTTTTATATATACTTAATATATATATATATATATATATATATATATATATATAAATAAATAACAAGCAACCGATAACTGATACCTCATTTAATGATAAAAAAAAATGGAGGAAATGATATTGAGAACTTACTCATAAAAAAAAATCAAATTTAATCTTTTTTATGTTGAGAGGAAAACAAAAGAAAATGGTAGCAGGAAAACGAAAATGAGGAAAAGTGAAAATAAGATTTGACTCCAGGATTACATCTTCAAAAAAAAAAGCAGGTGAAATACAAAAATTGAATTGAAAATAAAATTGCCTTATGCCTTTATTTTTTAATGAAATATTCGTGTAATGAAATTCAGAATGAACTCAGAAATGTTTTTTTTTTTTCCTGTTTTATTTATTTATTCATTTTTTTTTTTAAAAAAGAAGAAAAAACAAACGTTACAGAGTTATATTAATGGAAATGTATGCCGTACAATTTAAATAATTAAATATTAGTTACCAAAAAAAAAAAATGAAAAAAAATACGGATACAAAATTCTTGATATCTAATTCTCTTATTAACTTGTTATTCTTGAAATCGTCAGGACACTGGCAACTCTAAAAATAATTTATTAATAAATAATTAGAAAAACAAAAATATTTTTCTGCAGAGAAAGAGAAAGTATTGTGATGGCGCGAAAATTCGATTTTCAGATTTTGATGGATTTACACGTAAGGCCCCTTGAGTCCAAAAAAGTGGTTTTAAAATAAATAGGTCAAGTGTGCGCAAGTCAGCACACAGCGAGGGTCCACACTGAATTTTTTAAGTAGTACCCTATTGATGGTGTTGTTTAAAATGCTAAACAGCTTACTTTGAACTATCCTATGGGTCCGATATTCTCAAAACACATAAACAAACTTCTGATATAGTATTTTTTTGCCACTGAACCGGACTACAACCATATAAATACATCGAAAAGACCATAGTTAAAAAAAAAATATTTTGTCAATAAAAAATAAAATAATATTTTTTCGAAATTTCCAAAAAGTGGTATCTTTACTTTTGGTCAGTGGCGATCCTAGGGGGGTGGGGGCAGGGGGGCTATAGCCTCCCCCCCCTGGAAGAAAATTAGCCCACCTTTAAATTTTTGTTTTGTTATTATTTTTAGCCTCCGAAGTAGTATCCGAAGTACTGATTAGCCTCCGAGCGGAAGGCGAGGACAGGCTATGAATAAACGAGGCAGAAATGTTTCCTTTGCTGCCTTGTTGCTGACGAAATTTGGCATACATGTTCAGAAAAATCATACCCCGAGGCAAAATCGAGAAATGAATTTTAGCTCCAAATTTGGGGGAGTTACCCCCCAAAAACTCTGAAAAAACGTGAAAACAATTTTTTTCTCGAAAACGGTTCCGACGATTTTGATTAAATATTCTAAAATGTAGTCCATTTAAATACGAATCTAACGATCTAAGATATCCCGTTTTTCCGGGAAAAATCTAGTTCCGGAGAAAAAAGCTTAAAACGCGGACGGAGAGAGCCCGGGTTCGATGCCCCACCCTGGAGAAGTTATTTTTATGGTAAATTTTGATATAATTTGCAATAATAATTAAATAACTTACAAAAACTAATGGAAAACATTGGCTAAGTAATTATGAACTCTTGTAGGAGAAAGTTTGTCTGAGTTGTCTCGGACCAATTTTTTTTACAATGATTGTTACGTTCATTTACAACTATTGTAATGTCTGGAGAAATTTAATTTTGTTCCCCCCCCCCCCCCCCCAATGGTTTTATCCAGCCTAACCATCATGTGAGTACAACCATCATGTGAGTACAACCGTCACGTGAGTACAACCGTCATGTGAGTACAACCATCATGTGAGTACAACCTTCATGTGAGTACAACCTTCATGTAAGTACAACCGTCATGTGAGTACAACCATCATGTGAGTACAACCATCATGTGAGTACAAACCATCACTCATTATTGTTACCACCACCAGTCATTTATTATAAACGTGGGTAATTCCAAAACTTTGATACTTAGGCTGATCCTGCATATCATTTATTTCTTTACATTACATTTACCCACGAAAACCTAATAACTAATCAAATGGAAAACACTGAACCAATAAATAATATTAAGTTTAGAACGAGTTGCGTCGGACATTTATCAAGTTTAGAATAATATTAAGTTTAGAACGAGTTGCATCGTACATTTATCAAGTTTAGAATAATATTAAGTTTAGAACGAGTTGCGTCGGACATTTATTAAGTTTAGAATAATATTAAGTTTAGAACGAGTTGCGTCGGACATTTAAAGAAAAAAAGCTCGTAGATGTTACATTTTTAGTTTTGTCTGCAAAAGAATCTAGTCTTGAAAATAAATAATATATATAAAGGCAGAAAAATTGTCAACTCATAAATTTTTAAAATGTAGTTTCTCTCTTTGTTAAACTCTCCTTCAAAATCTACACAAACTAAGACTAAGAAACAAAATGAAAAAATAAAAATAAAAAATATGACCAAGACTTGACAGAGAGTTTAAACGACATTGTAGAGAATTTACCTTGGCTTGTAAATGCTTAAAAACTAAAACCTACCAGAACATAAAACACACCTTCACAGTGTAACATTCAATTTAACAACTTTGTATACGTCTCGCTGCATAACAACTCCCACGTCAAATTATAAAAAAAAACTATTATATTACAATATATTAGAACACGAATATATATTTCAAGATAAATAAAATTAAAACTTTATAAATATATATATATATATATATATATATATATAAATAAAGACAAGATAGAAGAAGTAAAGGTAAGGATAAACCTTATAGCGTAAGCTCTAGAGTGATAAGTGTTATCAGTGTAGAAGGTAGGATGCTCTTAGCCTGACTTGACTATGAAAGCTGAAGACACGTCCTTCCAGGTTTAATTTTTAAAAGAATTTTGCCCGCAGTCAAATCTTCACAATACCTGTTACTAAATATTTATTAGTGGAACACCATCTCATCTACCACAAAAATCCAACTTTAGTCGTAAATTCTTTCCTATTTTTGGTTTTCTTTTCTTAAATCTCCAATCTTAACAAGAATATAATACAAAATTTAAAATCAAAACTAGACACTCAAGGTTACATAAATGTTACATAAGTCGATCTAAAATGTAATAGTCTAGTGCAGATACAAGATGGTTGGAAAGACTGAGCCCACCTAATAATATCAGAAATATTATGCAGTTTTATGAGAAAATTACCTAAATAAACCTTGTAGGGTAAAAAGTTCTATTATAGATACTAACAACAACGTTCCCTATGAATAACCCTGAAAATTCCTGTAAAGGGGCAATTTTAAAATTTTAAGTAGAACCCCGTTTTTTATTTTTAGATTCATATAGCAGAGTTCAAATACAAATAAATAATAGGCTGCCAATTGGTACGGCACATAGCTACCTCGCATCCTATCCACGTACTTTATTGATTTTATGCTTTTACAAGCCATTATTGTCTAATTTGTTTTTGTTTCCCCCGTTTTTTTTAATCTGTCAAAATTGTTTTGATTTTTTACTTGAATAAAAGTATCAATTAAGCAAAAGTTAAAGAGCGCAGACGGTTAAAATTGACCTGGGGCTATCTGCGGGTTAATTTCGATAAACTATAAAAGTTTCATTCAAATCAGATAAGTCAATAAATGTATGTTTGTGCGCATGCAGAAGAGAAACAAATGAGCGAAGAAGGTTGAAACTTATATGGGAACAACAATGGGCTACTCACGACCTACCACCCAAATTTCTTAAAATTGGACGTATAGTTTTTAACCCTGGAATGCTAATGGTAGGACTTTTGCCTGGGGCATGGGACCTGTTGCATTAATGTTCACACAATTTCAGATTCTTCTGATGTTCCTACTAAGTTATTTGTCATCAAATGTTAATACATCTTACTAAAAGATTTAATAATGAGTTCTTGTTCTCAATAGTTTCCTCTTTAAAAAAGTGTAGTTTCAACCCAAAAAATGTATTTTCTGCATATGTTAGTCGAATCGACGAAGGTTTAGTAATACCAGCCATCCAATTAGCATTAGCATTTAACGGTTAAGATATATTGGTTCGCAAAAATTGAACGACAGACCGACAGACAGAAACGGAACCAAAAATGATCCCTAATGTCTGAAACGGATTTCTGTCTTATAATTTTTGAAATCGGAGATCTAAAAATTGTTCGTTCTTCAGAACGATCACATAGCTTCCATTACCGTTGGTAAGCTTGGAAGCAAAATTTAAAGTTGTTCAAAACATTCTGAGTTAAAGTTAAGTTGAGTTATGGCTATAACGTTTGAATATTTCTGAAATTAGCGTTCACAACATTTACATTTCACATTTCCCTTAAAATTGCATACTTCTGAAGATATTAAGGGGGCCCCACCCATTTTCCATGAAGCTCCAAACTTCTGAAGATATTTAGGATTTCCCAAACATTTTTAATGAAACTTCATAGTTTTGGATTTATTAAGGAGGTCCCAAAATTTTACCAAATTACATAGTTCTAAGATAATAGTAAACAAGAAGAAGTGAACTAAAAATATAGAATACAAATGTTCAAAGTGTATATTAGAATGAGGAAGTGTAACAAAGTTTGTATTTTTTAAAAAGGAGTTATTTCATGATAATGGTGTGAAGAGCATGAATAAGAACCAGAACTAGTTAATGAAGCCTGTTGTAAGCAAGTAGCAGGAAACAGGACATCTATCCTTAATCCTTACAGCTACAGGACATCTATCCTTACAGCTACAGGATATCTATTCTTACAGCTACAGGTCTCTCCAACACATCCTGACTCACATTCAAGGTCACCAGGCCACAACAACCAATAGTAAAATGTATACACTATATTAAATTAATGTCAATGTACAATAAAGTAATAATAATAATAATATAACAATGATTAATAAATATACATTATGTGTAAAGGGATTCACACAATAATTTAATATTTTGGACAATCTTCTTTTTTTAAAAAATATTGTATCCTAAGATATCAAAATATGAGTGTTACCTACTGAAAAGGTAGGTTGGGCGCATACGCGAAAGGAAGAAATGTGATATAGGACCATCTATGGGCTAACTTTGACATACCATTATAATTTCAAAATCCGAAAATATAAGCGTTCAAAAAAAGTTGAACTATCGATCGTCAGACAGACACGAAACCAAACATTATCCCTAATATCTGAAATATATTTTGGGTGAGCAAATTTTGAATTTGAAGACGTAACAATGCTTTCGTAAATTTCGGTCAATACAGAAGCAAAATAAATAAATAAAAGATAAACAAGCAAACAAACAAAAAAAGGAAAATTATTTAAAAATCCGGTATAAAAAGATAATAAAAGTAATTAACATAAAAAGTAGTTTACATAAAGCATGAAAAGCTTTAAGACTACAAACAAAGTAGTCTGTTATTGTAGCTCAAGAATTACATAAAGTTCTCTAACCAAACTAAAATGGAATTGTCTTTATTTTGGATTTACTTCTGAATAATAACTGTGGGAAAAACATTTTAGTTTAAGAAATTAGGTTAAAAAATAGTCTTAAAGATAAATTTTCAGTCTGGAGACAGGATAAAGCAAAGTGCTGTGAACATCTCTCAGGGAAGCTAACAAGACAAAGAACTTCCTGGGAATCACAAGACTCAAGTGTAGGAGGTGACACCTAGCGGAGCAATACACAACTACAGGATAGTTCGTTTACAGAGAAAACATGCTCAGTAAAGTGTGGCCTATTCTAATATTATCTAATACGAATTAATTGGACGAGTCCATTTAAATTATATTACCTTAAATTTCCTGGTTAAATAAATAAAAAGGTTTTTCTTGCATTAACTTACAATATAATTATAATATTGTGGTAATTTACCGAAATTAATAGCTTAAAAATAACTCTTTCAAAAATAGCTTGAAAACAACTTTTTCTGGGATGGAATCGGTTGAAAATTTAAAACTGTCATGCGCAGTAGCAGTGCTTTTAGTTCTCCTATACACTTCCAGAGTACTTTGTGTTTATGTTTAGGTTGTTAGTGTTTACTATAAAAAATATTTAGTTCTTAACTTTTTTCTATAATCCAGATTGAGTTTTCAAATATATTATTTTACTTCTTAAAAAATATAGCTTATATTTTTATAATTATATATTTTTATAAGTATTCCAAACCAAAGGGATTTATCAGATGAGTCAACGAAGTTGTCGCCTTTGGAGATTTGGCTTGCCACAATTTTAGATTCTTTAAAAACTATGCATTACTTTTTGAACGAAATTTTAAGATATGGGTATTCGACATTCATTCTATTGTTTCTCCCCCCCCCCTTATTTTTAAGATTTGGGGAGGGTATTTAATTGTATAAAAATAAGGTGACTTAAGTTACGCCTAAAAACTTTTCGGATTTTTTTTTAATTTTTTATTATTATTATTTTTTCAAACAAAAACGGTATAGAAATGGAACGGCACAACTAACTTGCGTAGGCCACGCATTTTTCCAAAGTTGTTACCGAGTTTAAGAGAAAGGTCCATGTAGTTATGTTAACTAAAAGTTTTCAAGAAAAGTATAGAAAATGATTATATTACAGGCTTATTCACTTACTGTAATTCATTTCATTAAAAATTTGACTTTTTCCTTAGTTTCAAAATGTTAATGTGTATTTTATACACGAGCTGTGGACAAATCCAAAGGTAATATTTTTATTTTTCATATCAAAGTATCTATTTTGTTTATTTTCTCTTTGGTAATAAAAGTTATAACCCAATTTTAATCCACGTGTTTATGTATTGAAAACAAATTGATTTTACACTTTAAAAATTAGACATGCAAACTGGTAACTTTAAAATTATGTTTATGTATGTTTGCAGTTTGCACGAAAAACGTAGTTATAAAAAAATAATATATTATTTAAAAATGAAATATAGGCCTACGGTACACACCACTTCAGGTTAATACTAATACGTCATTTTTACAACAGTATAATATGGAATCAGCCCACATTGGGGTAACCCTAAAATACCATTCCTTTTGTGTGTTGGGGAGGGGGGCTGCTACAAAAGTATTTGCCCAGGTTGCAGCTTACCCTAAATCGGGGTCTGTCTGTATGTATCTTAAAAAGTGATGTTTTTAAATTTTTCCGTTCAAAAGTTATAGATGATGTGACTTACAGACAGACAAAATAAATAGATTAAATGAATTCCTTGTGGATACTACGCACATTCTTCTTTACGCGATTCTTTCTATGCTATATTTATGATATGTTACACAAATGATAATATGTTAAATATGTAAATTTTATACAATATATCTTATAATTGAACTGAAACTATTTATTATAACCTGTCAATCGCTTACTTAATTGAAAATTTAATTTTAATTATAGATAGAATTTACTACAGACAGTATAGATGGGTAATTGACAAATAACTCGGAGAACTTATTACTCTGGGTAATTACACAATGTAATTGAAGTAAAACATTATAATCCTTTTCCATTTATTTCTACTAGATTAAACTTTAATTAAAAAAAAGAAAAATAAAACGGTAAAACAATAATTACAAGGAAACTTTAATTTATCTGTTTAATTGATTTTGTTGAGTTTCCGAGTTTACTGAAGAAAACTGTAGCATGGTGATCATTCTAAAAAACCATTCTATGTCTCCAAATTAAAAACATCAACACAGATCCCCCCCCCTCTTCCCCCCCCCCCCCTTCAGACGTGAGGAAACATTTCGTTCACAAATGAAAAGACGGAAATTTTAAAATCCGATAATCCAGATAGACATCTGTTTATCCGGATTAGCTATACAGGGTGTCCCAGCTAATATGGAACAGCAAAATATCTCCGGAACCATGATAGATAGAAAGATGCGGTTTTCAGGGTTCGATAATGGCTAAAAAGGCGCTTCCAGAACATAATATGCTGAACATTTTCTGATTTTAGCAGAAGTGTGTGCAATTTACATAATTAAAAAAAAGTGAATAGGAAGCCAAATTTTTAAGACTGGATTTAGATTCTATGGCTAAAAATAAGAATTTTTTACTCGTGAAAATATTTTGCTCTGAGCATTAGTTTGCCGTCTGGAGAGCCCTGAACTTGCTAAAATTTAAACTTTAAGTCCTTTTTTCAATTAAACTAATGGATTTAGGAACATAATTCAAGAGACAAAAAATTCTTATTTTTAGTCATAGAATCCAAATCCAATCTTAAATTCATACCTTATATGTAACTGTTTTTTGCCTAAAAAAAGGTGTTCAGCAGGACTCAAAAAGTAAAAAAAAATCAATAATGCATGTTTTTAAGTTTGGATTTGGATTTATGCCAAAAAAAAATAAGAACTTTTTGTATCATGAGTTTTTTTTTCCTAAATCCATTAGTTTAGCAGTAAAATGGACTTAAAGTTTCAATTTTAGCACGTTCAGGGCTCTCAAGATGGCAAACTAATGCTCGGAGCAAAACATTTCCACGAGTAAAAATTCTTATTTTTAGCCATAGAATCCAAATCCAGTCTTAAAAATTTGGCTTCCTATTCACTTTTTTTTTAATTATGTAAATTGCACACACTTCTGCTAAAAACAGAAAATGTTCAGCATATGTTCTGGAAGCGGCTTTTTAGCCATTATCGAACCCTGAAAACCGCATCTTTCTATCTATCATGGTTCCGGAGGTATTTCGCTGTTCCATATTAGCTGGGGCACCCTGTAGAGTGATGTGGCTTATTAAAACCGAAATAAATCATGGAGTTGTTTTAAATTTACTCTGAAAATGTTAAATTCTGTAAATGTCAATTTAAATAAAGTTGCTCAAATAAATGAAGTTGAAGAGTTTACTTAATTTTAATTTATTTTAATTTTTAATTATCCAAGTATAAGAGCAAATTTACAGTTGCTAAAATTGTCAGCAAGGTACAATTAGTTCGGATTATCGAAATTTTATTGTGTTTACAAGCTATCACAATACTTCCTCTTTGTGTGTTCGATGTAAATAAGCAAGTAAAAAGAAGGAATTAACATAAAGGATGAATAGAACGTAATAATAAGTCATAAAATATTCCGGAAGCAATTATTTCGATGCATTTGAAGGTAAATAATATACAATTAAGAAACGTATTTCGGTATTTAAGGGTGTGACAATCAATGTCAATAACAGCTAAAACTCTGATATGAAAAATATATACGACAGTCAAATGACAGCCGTGATGACATTAAAACTATTAAAGCTTTGGAAAACAATTAGAAGTAAGTTTATGTCGCTGACTGTCAGTGTCTGTCATACAACCGACCTCGACATACTTAAACACGCTTATGGCAAGGACAAACCAACCAGTACATGTTACAAATTCTTAGAATTTTATCGCTAATTATAAATTAATTATCATTAAGAATAAAAATTGTAGCAAGTTACCTCACAGTAGTAAAAGGTAAATAATATAATAATAGAAAAACTAATAAATTAAATTATCTTATATATATATATATATATATATATATATATATATATATATATATATATATATATATATATATATATATATATATATATATATCAATCAATCAATCAATCGCCATTTATTGAAGAAACATATAAAATAACATAAGTTACTACATGCATATATTATTATCTTGATACAATCATAATAATTTTATCAATATAACAATTACATTTCATATATTGTGACACTGTCTTCAAATCGGCCTTTGGCCGTGACACCCATATATATATATATTCTAGTTCAGTTAAACAATTCTTTTGGTATATATATAGACAAAAAATAGTAATAATAATAAATTTTCTGCAAACTTAAATTGAAAGCAATTTTAGCAAGGAGACAAAACTAAAACATAAAAATCCCAAACAATTGTTTTTCACATTGAAACCTAGGAAAAAGAGTTATGACAGGAAACAAG
>OX578276.1:7319539-7609539 GCA_951217055.1 Gerris lacustris | reverse complement strand
AAGTACCCAATTAGTACCTGTACTTAGTACTATCAATTAGAAATTCAATTTTTCAATTTCAAGTTTTTGGTAGTATTCGCATACAACGGAACGTTTAAATTTTAATTTAAATCAAATTATAATTACAAGCGTTATTTCTCGGTCTAGTTCTAATGTCGTTAATGTTGACTTCTAGACTTGTGGAAAAATTTAAAAGCTTAATTCGGGACTAGGTATCGTTATTGACAGAGGAAATTATTCTTCAGCAATAGCTTAGTTGGCTAGAGCGTCTTTACTGAAAATTAAGGAGGCCCGTGGTTAGAATCCCGGTGCTGAAGTCTATTTTTCTCTGTTTGTCTTCCTTTGTAAATAGTAATTATAATTTGATTTTAATTAAAATTTAAAATTCATATTTTACGGTTTTGGTAGTATTCATACTACGGAACGATTAATTTTTAATTTAAATCAAATTATAATTATTATTAACTACGGGAAACAGACAGAGAAAAATACACTCCAGCGCTGGGATATGAATCACAGGCCTCTATATTTCCAGTATAGCGCTCTACCAACTAAGCTACGCAGGAGAATGATTTTCTCTGACGTTAATGATACCTTGTCCCGAATTTAAGCTTTAAATTTTCTACAAATCTGAGAAGTCAACATTAATGACATAGAACTAGACCGAGAAATAACGCTTATAATTATAAAGTACCCAATTAGTACCTGTACCTAGTACAATCAATTAGAAATTCATATTTTACGGTTTTGATAGTATTCATACTACGGAACGATTAATTTTTAATTTAAATCAAATTATAATTATTATTAACTATTGGTAGAGCGCTATACCGGAAAGAATAGAGGCCTGTGGTTCAAATCCCAGCGCTGGAGTGTATTTTTCTCTGTCTGTTTCCCGTAGTTAATAATAATTATAATTTGATTTAAATTAAAATTTAAACGTTGCGTAGTATGAATACTACGAAAAACTTAAAACTTGAATTTCTAATCAAAATAGTTTTTTGACATCTGATGCAGGTAAAGTATCACACCTTTCATTTCCCATGACGCTTCAATAACTTTTTATAAAATATTTTAAATAATAATTTAATCAAACCAGATATTTAACTGTATGCTTGTTTATTTGCTTATTATAACGCTAAATTCATAATCACAATCAAATTTTTTATACAAAACTTTGCTTCCGAGCTTACCGAAGGTAACGGAAGCATTGTGTTCACTTTTGAGAACGAAAAACTTTTGTCTCCGATTTTAAAATTTCCAAGACAGAAATCCGTTTCAGACATCAGGGAACATTTTTGGTCTCGTGTCTGTCTGTCTGTCGGTCTGTGTGTTCGCGAATTATGAAACGTGTGACGATAACTTGAGTAAATGTCGACCGATTTTGATGAAATTTAGTGGACATGTTCATTTTACCAATGCCCAGGACGATTTCGTTGGACAACGTTGTCTGTCCAAGCGTTTACGAGCAACGCTCGCGTAAACGTGAACTTCAAATTTAAAATTGGAATTTTAGGTCGGGGAAAAAATCTAACTTCATCTATTCAATGAGACAAACATTTTTTTCAAATACAATTATTTAGTAAAACCAACAGCAACACCGCTATGAAGTGTTAAAGATCGTTAAAACTATTATTAGTTTTTACACAATAAACAATATAACAATAAAGTAATATAACAATCATTTTAATGTTAATTTAACAATAAAGTACATGATAGGATGCGAGGAAGCTATGTGCCACACTAGTTGGCAGTCAATTTTTTTATTTTTTTTTGGAGAGAGCTGCGATTTTAGATGTACGTAAAATTTAATGTATTAGCAGTTGAGGAACGCTTAGAGGAAAGACCACATTTTATAAAAAGATAAGGTTTAGACTCAGTGGAGCTTAAAATGTATAAATCCAACAAAATCTCAAAATCAAATTGCGCCAAATACTTCTTCTTTACAATAATGAATGGTCAAAACCACGTTTCATTTTTTTGTCGCGTGTTGGTCTCAAGTGAAGTGTCCATGACCAAGCCAGGACCAAAGTTTTTCAAATAAAAGAAAACAAATGCCGAAAGACTATTGTAAAAGCGACAACAATAGTTCAGGTACCAAACTTATATCCAAGAGACCTTTTAGACAAATTCAGGTCCATTCACTACCAACTAGCAGGTCATAGCCAGGCCAGCAAAGTTCTTCAACGAGTTCAATAACTTCAAATAAACCAACCTGACTGCAAAAGAAATCTGAAACATCTCAAAGAGCGCACTAAGTCAGACGCACAGTCAGATACAAAAAGGTTGCAACTTATATGGGACCAACAATGGGCAAATTATGACTTAACATCTAAATTTAATTTAAATAGGACAAGTAGTTTTTAAGATATGATGGTTCGCTAAACATTGACCGACAGACAGACACACCGACACAGAGGCAAACATGTTCCCTTATGTCTGAAACGGATCTCTGTCTTGGAATATTTAAAATCACAGCTTCCGTTACCTTCGGTAAGCTCGGAAGCAAAAAGAAGGAAACAAACAAATTAGACAATAATGGTTTGTAAAAGCATAAAATCAATCAAGTACGTAGATAGGATGCGAGGAAGCTATGTGCCACACTAATTGGCAGTCTATTTAAAAAAGGTTTGTTCAAAAATAATAATAAATTGGTACTTCTTTAGATTGTTACTCCCCAATGTTTTCTTTAGAATATAAATGACTTTGACTAAATGAATATCAAGACAAAGGGAAGTTTAGTCCAATGTACTTTGGGACAGACGAATATCATATTTCTGTTTTTATAAGGGGGGTAACAGTTTAAAGAAGAATATTCCGTACACCTTCTTTAGATTGTTTTACTCCCCTCTGATTTTTTTATAAGGGGAGTAATAGTCTAAAGAAGAACATTACGCAGGCCTTCTTTAGATTGTTACTTCCTCTTGTTGTGTAGGAACGAAGTTCCTTATGGCACGTTCTGTGGAGCCCGGGAGTGAATCCGAAAAAAACTACCAAAATCACCGTCACGCAAAATCCGTCACGAAATCTACAGATGACGATAACATGAGTAAAAGATCACCGAGTTAGATGAAATTTGGTACACAAGTTCATTTTACCAATGCCCAAGCTGAGTTCGTCGGAAAACGTTATCCGCCCAAGCGTTCACGCGCAACGCTCGCGTAAACGTAAGCTTCAAAAGACGGGAAAAAGTGTTATTTAGGAAGCCTGTTACTTGACTTGTTTTGATTATTTTTGTTATACATGTCAAAAATGTCACTTTGATTTGTAAATAAATAAAATATAATCATGTAAAATTTCACCCTGATACAAGCAGAAGCTGTAGAGTAGGGAAGAGATATATTTTATAATATTTTAAATTTATTGGCCGGGTAGGTAGAAAACAGTCCTATTTCAATCCAAACTCCTTTAACAAACATACTCTTTCACTATAAACTCATCATGATCAACTTTTTTCTTATATTCAATATACATTTATAGTAAGGCGCTTGTTTTAATTATACAATTAATGATTTTCTTTTAATTTTGCCTTAACTCTGCCAGGTACAAACAGTTCGTTACTTTTAATTTTGTCTCTTTTCTAACTCCGTCACGTATAAGTAGTTAGCAATGTATACGTACTTAGCACTGTGATTTTATAATTTATATTTAAAGAAAAATGTAAGGAACTTCGTTCCTACCGGGTGTCCCGCGACACCACACGTATTTTCTTTTTTATAAGGGGAGTAACAATCTAAAGAAGTGCCATAAATTCAACGAAACAAATAAAATGGAAAACACTTTACGAAGAAATTCTATAGGTAACGTAAATGAGAAAGTATTGTAGCAGTTTTATCGGAGTGATTTATTTTTCCTTTAATCTAAATCATCTGTTTTTTTTATACAAAAAGAATGTATCAATTATTGTATAAGTAAGAAACTAAATAGCTAAATAAGTACCCGAGGTGACCTTATACGGACCAAGTGTCTAGAGAAACCCAGCTCTGCATCAGCAAATAATACATTTCCAAGCAAATAGCAGCATCTTCACTTGTCTGTCTCATTTCATTTTAAAACTAAAAAATCACATCTCCCATTATAATATTACTTCATTTTCTTTTAATTCTAATAAAACAAAATATAATTGAGTTTTTAGATTCATGTTCCTACTTTCACATTAAAAAAAAACTCTCGCAATCATAAGAGAGACACGATTTTTAATATTATTATTTTTTTATATTCTGTTTATAAGAAGTGTTTTTATTTCCGTTTACATGTCGGTATAAGTTTTTTTTTTTTTGAGTTCACGGTCTCTGAATATATGATTATTGTTAGAGATTGTTGAACTACATTAATTTCAATGTTATTATCACTTGATATCGAACGAGGAGAAAACAATATGAAACCAACCTACAACTAAAAAATATAAAACAATTGAGATTCCTTTCACCATCTCTAAAGATAGAGTTGACTTTTAACAAAAAAAAAATCGGGTACGGGGTACCTCGGAACTTTTCCTCACTTCAGAGGCCACTAAAGTGGCATCTCCTGCTGCTTCGCAGCAGGAGGAAGCAGCATTAGACGTGGTCAGTACTTGGATAGGCGACCGTTCTGAACTAACTGATTTATTATCATTTTTACAAAAAAACAACCTTATTTATTTTTAATACCTAAATTTTATTTAATTATTTGAAGTTTGGCGGTATTTTGACAGATGTAAACAAACTTTGACGTCATCAAAATTATCGCACAAATAAATAATTCTATTCGCTTATAACTTTTAAACTAATTAATGGAATTTCATCGGGTTTTTTTTATATTTGTTCCTTAATTTTTTCCGGTTCCAACGATATGCTATAAGTCAAAAACCTATATGTAATTTCAATATTATTAACCGTCAAAGTTTACAAATTTCAAAAATTTATAATTTCAAAATGGCGGCCAAAATCAAAATGAAATTTGGTGGGCTTGTTTGTCATGCAGAGAGGTACATTCGTGCCAAATTTCAACTCGATCAGGACCTTTTTTGATATTACGATTTTTTTAAATTTTTGCTGACTCAGCAAACTGGGTTTAAGATGGCGGAAAAAGTTGATTTTCCGGGCGGCACAACTACAGGTTAGGACTGATTTTTTTGTCAAGTTTCCACTCTCTATAGGTTAAATACCTTGGGCGCTACGATGATAACACACATACATACGTCATGCTGAAAACCACTCAGGAGGTCTTAAAAACACCTAAAACGGATAATTCCGTTGAAATCTCGAAAAAAAAAATGTTTGGTGAAAACAATACTTTTCCTACTATTAGTAGTGAGGAAAAGTAAAAACTCGCATTTAGTCGATATTTCAATTTGTATTAATTGATTACTTTATATTTTTTCATCCTTATAAATTTACGACGTGTAAAAAAAACAATTGTTAGGTCTAGCAGTAGTAGTAGTAAGGTACTAGACCTAGATGGGTAGGACGAGCCACTTGTTCTAGCAATTAGGCCCTGTACCATCATACCTCTGTACATTGTACTACCGAACCGAGAATGGTGTGATCATTAGGCGAGCCATATAAATTAGAGCGTCACGGCGAGGGATCGAACCCACGATCTCATACCACCCTTGATTCATTTTATATTACATCTTTGTAATTTTACAACGTGTGAAGAAAATATTGTTAGGACTATCTCCAATATAAAATTATACTGAATTCAAATCCTTAATACCTAATTTAAATTTAATTAATTTATTAATTAACATAACTATAAATAATTTAAGTTCAACCTTCCTTAAGTTACGAAGAATTAAGTTCAACCTTCCTTAAGTTACGAAGAATTAAGTTCAACCTTCCTTAAGTTATGAAGAATTTAAGTTCAACCTTCCTTAAGTTATAAAGAATTTAAGTTCAACCTTCCTTAAGTTATAAAGAATTTAAGTTCAACCTTCTTTAAGTTATAAAGAATTTATGTTCAACCTTCCTTAAGTAATAAAGAATTTAAATTCAACCTTCCTTAAGTAATAAAGAATTTAAATTCAACCTTCCTTAAGATATAAAGAATTTAAGTTAAACCTTCCTTAAGATATAGAGAATTTAAGTTCAACCTTTCTTAAGTTATAAAGAATTTTCAAGGCATCTAAATTGAATGCATTTAAATTTTAATTTCAGCGGGGAGTATCATGATTTTCCTAGGGAAACTACTTATATATTATAGTTAACCTCGTATGCTTTAATATAATGGACTGTAAAATAGAATTTTGCTTCCGAGCTCACTGAAGGTAACGCGGAAGCTATGTGATCGTGAACATTTTTTGGTCTCCGATTTCAAAAATTCCAAGACTGAAATCCGTTTCAGACGTCTCGGATAATTTTTGGTTTCATGACTGTGTGTGTCGGTCTGTCTGTCTGTCACTTAATTTTTGCGAACCTACTTATCTTAAAAACTACACGTTCGATTTTAATGAAATTTGTACGATAGGTCATAATTAGCTCATTGTTAGTCCGATATAAGTTTCAACCTTCTGCGCCCATTTGTTTCTCTTCCACATGCACACAAACAATCATTTATTTACACATATCTTACAAAGTTTTAAGAAATATGGGTGATCGGTAGATGGCCCGCAAATAGTCCCAGATTAATTCAAATCATTTTCACGTATTGTGCTAAGTTAATACCTTTATTCATGTAAAATATCAAATAAATATTAAGGGGGGGGGGGGATTAAATAGATGAGACAATAATGGATTGTAAAAGTATAAAATCATTAAAGTATACGCGATAAGAAGCGAGGAAGCTATGTGCCACACTATTTTTACTTCTTGACTATTTATTTATATTTTTTATTGTTTATATATATATTAAAAAAAAAAAAATCACTGTACCGAATAATAAAAATAAAACATTTTTCAGCCATGATGATATCCCAATAATAAGGATGAAATATTATATTAATAAAATTTGAAAAAAAGTGAATCAATTAATCACTCCTGAAGACACAGTTAAAGTAGTATTCAACTGTAACGGTTTTATCCAGTTACTAACATTAATATTATACATAAAAGAAAAATATATATAAAAGAAAATTCGAACTTGTTTAGGAAAAGAACTAATTGCAAAGGTTTTTTTCCAAAGTTCAGGAGATCAAAAAAAAAAAAAAGGAAAATTAAATTGGGAAGCTGTCGATTGTTTTATTTTCATCATTATTAAACATTTTTACAGAACTCAATTGAAGAAAAGAGAATCTGTTTTGAGTTTCCCAGTAAAGAGAGAGCAGAATTTCCCAACTAAATTATATTTGTCTTTAACGTTGCCAAAGAGGACATGACCTTTGACCTTTACAACTACTGAGATGGGACAACAAGTATAAAAAGACACGGGATTCTAGTGGTAACCATGGTAACGAAATCATGGAATTGCTCTTGACTTTTCAAATACTACTAACATTGACAAACATACAAACTATCTTCTTCTATCCTTTCCTTCAGTAAGAAAACAGAAAAATATCATTAGAAAACCATTGAAATAAATAAAAGAAGAATATTGCACCTATGTAGAGAGTCATGATTCGATTCCCAGAGAAATGAGACACATTATGTTCTAAAGAAAACGTCGAGTGAGAGTAATGTCTTCAATCCCTAAATAATGCGGATATTTGAAGAACGTTTAAGTCGAGTAGATAACCGAAATATAATATAACATATATTTTATTATTTTGTATCCGTCCCAAAGGACCAAAAATAAAAAGTATTTGGTCCATCGGGACGGATTTTTACATATCCGTGCAGGTGTCTATAGGTAACATAGTGTTTAGGAAAGATTATTTGATTATTAAGCCAAAAATTTAATTTTTTAATAAAAATAATAATATACATATAAGGGGAGGGGGAGGATCATGTAAGGGTTATACACACAATTCTATTTCCTCCCATATCGAAATTAAAGAAAGCATTGGGATTGTTCTGATAAATTGCATTTATGTCTCCAATATTTTTTAATCAGAAATCCATTTTAGGCGTCAGGAAAAATCAGGGAAAGTCAGGGAAAATTTTGTTCGTCTGCCGGTCTGTCGTTGTACAGTTTTGTGAACCACCATAACTTAAAAACGACTCATCTGATTTGAATGAAATTCAGACGGTAGGTCATAGTCGGTCACTTATTCATTTTAACCTTTTGCATTTATTGCGTTCTCTCCCTCAAGCGCACAACTTTTTTTTAAAATTTTTATTTACTAACTGATTTTAAAGAAATGTTGATGGTTTGTCGAAAGCAGCCCACAGAGTGTCCGATATTAATGTCAACCGTCTGCGCACATTTAATATTAAATAAAAATTGAGTTACCCCCGCAGGTAATCGAAGCACGTCCAAACAAAACACACATTCAATTCCTACGTGACTATATTGGTCAAAGAATAGGAAGCGAGCAAGCCATGTGCCACACTAATTGGCAGACGATTCTGATTACTGAAAACCTTATTCTGGAGTTTTAAGCTTTAGCTTTATATATATTAGAATTATTAAGATATTCAAAATCTAGAACGAATAAAATATGAACCATTTGCTTTTGTTACAATATTTATCAACCAGAGAAATAACTATAATAAGAAAAGTTATTCTGAAGACGTATGATTGTTTGAATCGTTTTTCTTTGACTATTTGACCTAGATAAAAAAAAGAAAACTATTTTGAAAGAGGGAAAGCCTTGCATGGTAAACTCTTCCAAAGTTTTACCTCGTTTCATATTAACTAGTTTCCCCAAAACTGGTTTTTGTTTTGTGAAATGGTAAATGAACATGCGAGCAAGAAGATTGTGTGCCGTGCTTATACATTACACATATATCACAGGGAAATTGAGTCACTACAATCTCATACAATATTATATATGTACATTTTCTCACATAAAAGTATGTTCTCACATCTGTACTATGATTTAAATACGCTATATTTACTACGTTCACACATCGTTTTGAAAGCGTTTCGGATCCAATTCGTTTTCAAAACGATACGCGTTCTTACAACAAAAAATACAGGTGATCGAAATATTTGTTTTCGAAATCTCGTAACGGTGACGTCACGAGTAAAACCTTCTTTCTTGTTACCCAATATGTCCGTGAATTTTTACATTTTATTTACAAGTTATTAAAAGTTTTTACAGGTTCTTTATAGTTTTAACTTTTGTTTAAAAGCGTTTTTGCAGTTAAAAAAAAGAAACGGAAGCTCACGAAAACAAAGAACTTAAAAAGTGGAAAAGAGTAAAATAATCTGAGACCTCGATCCCCTCCACGACCTGTTCACACGAGCGTTTTGAATTCGATCCCCCGTTCCGATCACGTATTTTTGGTGGATCGGATCTAAACCGATACGATCCGTCGATCTCCGTTCGTACAGCGTTTTGAACTAGCGGATCGTTTTCAAAACCGTTTCCAAAACGATGTGTGAACGTAGTAATTGACAGAGAAAGCATTCTAATATCTGTAAATACTGTCATATAATTATAAAGATGCCAGATTGACATAAAAAGCGTTCTAATATATCATACTATCATATACAGAAATAAAATTAACATAGACAAGTAATGCGGAACATAAACAACTCGCGTAGAAAGATTTGCATTTTGCTCTTATATTATGCCATATTTTTTAATTTCTCATATTAAAGAGAAAGTATTGTGATGGCACGAAAATTCAATTTTGAGATTTTTATGGATTTACATGTTTTGAGGTCCCCTGAGTCCAAAAAAGTAGTTTTTACAAAATTTCTGTCTGTCGTCTGTCTGTCTGTGCAGACGCCTGGAGGCTATAGGTACTACTGGACCGATTTTAACGAAATTTGGTATACACGTTCAGAAAAATAATACCCCAAGGCGAAATCGAGAAATGAATTTTTGCCCCAAATTTGAGGGGCACTGACCCCCGAAAACTCTAAAAAAAAATCATGAAAAAAATTATTTCTCGAGAACGGTTCCGACGATTTTGATTAAAAAAAATTCTAAAATGTATGTTCTAAATGTTGTGTGTGCATTTAAATACGAATCAAACGATATAATCCGTTTTCCCGGGACAAATCTAGTTCCTGAGAAAAAAGCTTAAAACGCGGACGGAGAGAGCCCGGGTTCGATTCCCCGCCCAGGAGAAGTTATTTTTATGATAAATTTTGATGAAATGTTCAATAATAATTAAATGTATGTACGAAAACTAGTAAATGGAAAACACTGGGCTATGTAATTATGAACTCGTATATAAGAAAGTTTGTCTGAGTTGTCTCGGACCGATTTTCTTTAAATATGGCTACCAGAAAACATTTTGGTAAAACTTACATATTCTTAATCTACTAGAAAAGAGGTTTAAAATTATATGTGGCGTTGTACAAGCACAAACACCCACATTTCGCCCAAATTTGTTTACAAAATGGCGGCAAACCATAGAAATTTAGTAATAATAGTTACATATTCTTTAACTATACTCTTCAATGACTTAAAAAATCTACAACATGTCGTACTGACTAAAAGATTTTTGTTTAGTCGTCCACCATATAAACCGCTCCAAAAATGATACAGTTAGCAGAATTGATGAGATGCGCCTTAGTACCGAATTTCGTTTAGATCGGTCAATGTTTAAGTACTCAAGTTATCGCTGGACAAACATATAAACTAACTTAAAATCCTAAGTCAGTGATATGAAGAACTCACTACACTCGTCCACTCATTCAAATATACTCTAAAATCTGTTGTACTATCGTAAAAGATTTCAGATTATCATAGAATATGTCCTAATACTAATATGATAGTGCTATATGTGAGTTACAACAGTTCAGATAATAGTGCTATCTTATAAGGATGTCAGATTAACATAGATTAAGTTCTAATTAGAGACAAGCTAAACGATAAGTGTTCATTGTTTAATTGAAGGGTCTCAAGTTAGCCGGATCTCAAATGAACGGGTCTCGAATAAACGCTTTAGATCAAACTGGATCGAAAATGAACGAGTCTCAACTGAACGGGTCTAGTTTGAATCAATCTCTATTCATTGAAAGATCAAGAAGAGTAAAATATTATATTTACCTGAGCTTATAAAGGTATGCACGTGGCAGACAAGAACTATAAGAATGGCAGGGCCGAACCAAAATGTCAAATATTCAAAATGTCACAAAGTCTTATTGTCTGCTTGCAAGATGCTGCCAAATCAATATTATGTCTAATTGATATTTTAATTTGCATTCATCTAGTTTATTTTTATCTTTGTAAAGTTTATTTTGATATTATATTGATAAGGATACAGGGTGTTTCATTCAAATGATATAATTAAACGGCGCGTGTCAGAAATTTAAAGGACAAATATTTTAGTTAATTTATCTAATCTAATTTTAAATTGTTACATTTATACACCATGTAAATTTAAAGTTTTGTTATGCATTGATCAGAATTTCAAACTTTATCTTTCCTTCTCTCAAATATCTGACAGTCTGTTTTACGTTTACACTGTTTACATCGCCATTTATATAATGTTTATTTATACAGTCCTTGATTTTACTCGAGGTGTCTTCGAAATCACTAACTTCTCTTTGGATTAATTGTGATACGCATTGCTGAAATGTTGTTGATTATTTTTACGATTTAATTCAAATTTAATTTTAAAAAAGTCCAGTCATGCACCATGACTTAATGAGCGAATTTTCAAAGAAATCTGCGTTTTATTGGCTTATAATAATATAGGAAAATTTTGATTGAGAATTTACTCGGGTGAAAAAAAAATTGGTACACATGGGTACGGGGTACAAAAGTCAAAATAGTATTTACCCTTCAAGATGCATGTCGTTGGAAAGCTCTTTAAGAGTACAGTAATTGTTGTTATTTACACTTATATCATATTTTCACATAAAAGGGGGGTAAAATGGAAAAAACACGTTTTTTGACCCTATATGGTCAAAATTTGACCCCTAAATGGACTCCAAAAATTCTGGCCAACGAACTCATCCTTTCTTTTGATATTATTGACATTTTAAAATTTGTTTGAAATTTTTAAGTGCATCCCAAGGGGAGATATCGTCTGGAGTGACACATATATACACATACATATATACATACATTATACATACATATATACATACATACATACATAAAAAGTGTTAAATTTCAGGAATCGATTCAGAATGGTCTAAAACGAATTTACATGAAAAAAATTTTCAAAAATTCGCATTACAAAAATTTTGAAGCCATTGCAATAGCGTAATTTTCTTTGAAAATTCGCTAAAAGATAATTACAATTTTTTTACGATTTAGCGGGGTATTTTTATTCTTATTAATGCAATGAATATATATAATGTAGTCCTGACCAGTTTTTATTCGAAAAAGAAACAGTTTTTTTTTAAAAGAACTTGTGATTAAACAATTATTATGATGCACAGCAATATTCAATGTATTTCGTTAATTTAATAATATAAATGGCTTGGTCTATAATCTACATGATAATAAAATAAATTAGGACTACGAAACAAAGCCAGTCCTAGCTTGAGTCCATGCTAAAGCTAAAGACTAGATGATGGCCACTAAAATATAGTTTAAATAAACATTGTAATCATATTTTTATTGGCTAGTAAAAATATAAATCAAAATTAAAAATGAAAATTATAAATTACATTATTATTTTAAATATATATATTATAATATTTAAACGAAATTAAAGATACAGGATCTTTCCAGTTGTTAATTTTTCATTTTCTTTTAATTCGAAGACAAACAGATACGAAATATTAAACTGTTTCACGGTTCGTAGCAAACTAACAACAATATGTTCAAAAGAACGTTTTCACGTTCATCTTACAGTAGTGACGTTCAGACGTTCATTCACTGCTCACTCTCGTTCCACTCAGCTGATCACCTAACACACAGCTCCCATAATCCAACTTGTATTGTTAAATGTCTTAATGTTAAAAAGAGAAAATTATGTCCTTTGTTTTCACTTCCTGTGTCGTTTATATATATATATATATATATATATATATATATATATATATATATATATATATATATATATATATATATATATATATATATATATATATATATATCTTGGCGTTGTTTATGTTCGGTTTTCTTTATTGTGTTCTAAAGTCAAGTTTATTATTTTCTACTATCTTGTCTGATCGGTGATGAAAAACAATGAAAGAGGATTGAGAATCCAATTTCGTTGGTTCCGGTAGGGTGCAGTTATAAAGAGCATGGTTTTACAAGCTAAATAAGTGAACAACAATAACTTTAAAAAGTCTTAAAGAATTAATATTATCTACATGTGAATAATTAATAACGTTCAATTAATGACAATAATAATTAAAATTTAGGGATATCGGTATTATCTGATTATGGGCGCCTGAGCAACAACAAGCAGCAACTAAAAAAAAGGGGGAAAACAGGTAAAAACATTTTCGTGCGGCATATAGTGCGGCATATATAAATTTGGCCAAATCTTTAAAAAAAAATTATCGCGAGGGGAATAATGGCACTTTACTCACGAGGTACATAAAATATTTTATCTGCAGTAGGAAGAAAATACACATTTTCGTCCACAGTTTTAATTTATTATTTTAATAAATAACAATAATTATTAGCACTTTTAATAGCAGGTATAAGAGATTCAATATTAAAAACAAATAAGAATTGGAATTAAGCTCAAATAGAAGGTTATTTATTATTTAGATGCAGGTTATAAACAAAGATAAACATGGTCAAAAAAGCGCAGTGCCGCCAACCTGATTTCAACAACTTCATTACATTAGACATTCATTTTCAACTATTTATAAAATAATTAAGTTACAATCATTATACTTTTTTGCCCTACTTTACTTTTTCGCCCTACTTTTACTTTTTCTCCCAACTTTTTGAGTTCAGGGATGAAAAGACCTGTTTTAGTGCCTCTAAACTAATTCAAAATCATAACTTTTTCTCCCTACTGGAGATAAAATATTATATAATGAGATAGATTTCAAAATATGAGTGTTAATATTAAAAAAATAATGTGCCTTCACTGGGCATTGAAAGTGTAGATGGGGAGATACTGTTTCAATATCTTGTCGGGCACATTTATTTTTATTCAATAATGAATGTGCATGGAAAATTGAAATTAATATATGAAACCATTGGTGGGCTACTTTTGACAAGCCATCAAAATGTTGTTCGAATCAGATAGGTAATATTAATGATAAAGTTGTTAATAGAAATAAAGGTGGAACACAGATAGTTAAAATGGCTACTAATTTTAAATTCAATTTTTAAGTTTTTAGTAGTACCTATTCATACTACGGAAAGTTTAAATTTTAATTTAAATCAAATTATAATTATTATTAACAACAGGAGACAGACAGAGAAAAATACACTCCAGCGCCGGGACTAATTTTAATGTAATCCAAATTTTATTGAATTTAGAAGTTTGTTTTTTTTACTTATAGTGATTTTCAAAAAATGTTTACGGATAGACTGTCAGACAAGGATTAAAAATGGTCCTTGATAACTAAAAAGTATTTTTGTCTAGGAATATAAGTTTTTATTTGTTTTATTAAAAATTTTATTTGTTTTTAAAAAAAAATCAGAATGATCTTATGGTTTCGTTGCGTTCGGTCAGCTGGTAGCAAATGTTCCCTAAAATTTGGATTTTTTGAATTGGAGACAAAACAATATTGGTTCTTCAGAATGATCACAATGATTTTAAGCAATTCACAAGCTTGGAAGTAAAAAATACATTCCAGCACTGGGGATCGAACACGAAACCCACCCTTCAGTAATAACCTAATGCTAAGTTGATTAGAGCGAAAAGAAAACATGTGTGGAATAAATTTGGAATATTATAAACAATACGAGGTTTCGTGTGTAATATATTGGTGGACTTAATACAAGGCTTATATATTCTATCAGCTCTTGGCTTTTCTTATTCATTTTCAATATTGCTATTATTACCAAGCGGGCAAGGAACGTAGAACGTAGGATTTCAAATTACAATATGAGGGAGCTGAGAGTCTCGTAGCGTACACTGTATACACCCTGTGTTTTACAACCATTCTGCCTTAGGAGCCCCATGAAAGGGACTCTACTTGGATTATATTCTGGAGGGCGTTCCAGCCGGAAACTCCAAAACATAAGAGAAAGCGGGCGAGGGAGGGAAGTTAATGAATTTCCAAAACCACGTAATTCACTTGAAGAACAAGAGAGATAGTGGGAAATTAAGTAAAGAGGAATTACGTGGAATATTCAACTGGATTTTATGTCCTGTGTATTTATAGATATATCAACTGCTTCAAGTAAATACTAACGCAATATTAACGTTTTAACGATATTAAAATGTAAAATGATATATGATCTTATTGTTGTGAACAATATTAAACTTTGTTGAGCATTTAATAATATCACATTCTGTAACTTATCTATACTTACTTTATTCACTTATGCATTTAAAAATTATTTTTAAAAATCCCGTCAAGTACTTGCCAGCAAGCAACTAAAAGGGTTTCATCGGTCATAAAAATTCATATATCGTACATTATTTTTTTATATTTATTTATTTATTTTTTGTTTAACTAAAAAATAAATAAAATAATAAACTAAATAATTACAAGATATAAAAATAACTTTTTATATACTAAGTTTTTAAATTTTCTGTTGAATCATATGTAATGTTGTGTGATAATATAATTGCCATTGTTATAATATAATGTTAGTGAAAAAGAAATAGTTCCGAATTTATTTACTTCAGATAAATGACAATCATCTAGAGAGCTGATCTTAAACCTATAAAAGGACAAATCTTTGTACAACGGATCTCGCCAACTCGGAATCTAAACCGTGCCATTGATATGCCCCTGTGTAGGGACAGTAAGAGAAGAAAAAGAAAAATGTTTACAAGTAAAGAAGTACAGATGCAGAAAAATTAAACCGATACCTAGGACATAAGTGTAAACAAACCTGGTTGTCACACATCAATTAATTTATTTTTTTGTTTACTTTTCCTTTTTCGCTGTCAATATTTATCTCTTAATTAAAAATCACAAATTTGAAACCCGTCAATATGAAGATTGTAAATATGGGACATGTCAAATCAAATAAAATAACTTGCGGATTTTTTCCGAACTAACTTTCCATGCAGCAAAATTTGCTGAAAACGAATTAAATTCTGCTGAAAGATGGCTAAAAGTATTAAAATAATGCAGTGTGATCGTGTTCTGAGCTATTCTAAAAGTTTCAAATGTCTAGCTACTCGGGAAGTTAGTTAAAAATCGATTGCAAGATTTGTACTGGACAAACAAGAAAGCAAGCTAATAAAATCGTAGTAAAAAATAATACTTATTATGTGTATAATAACTTATAACCTAATTTCAAATATCTAGCAACAGTAGGTCGGGAGATATACTCCAAGATGCGGCGGACGGACGGACGAACTACCAAAAGCATAAGGGTTTCTAGGACGACTCGATGGAAATCCTAATAAAATGCAAGATTTTTGATAAATTGAAGTAATACCGGACTTTGATAGTTACTCTAAGTAAGAAATACTGATAAGATTGGAATTAGCTTAAAGATAATGCATTTGATTGAAATTAGTGAGGGGTATGGTTTAATAAAAACAACATAGTTTAACCAACTAGTTTCGTATAATTTATTTACATCATCAGGGTTGTACTATATAATATAGGTAACAGACTGCACTAAAATTACAATCTGAACATAGTGAAGTTTGGAATGGGTGTAACATCTAGAAGTACCTAACTAAATGTACTTTCTATTTCCTCTCAAATTTAGTTCCTACATCTAGTTTCTAGATCATACCCATTTCAAACTTCACTATGTTCAAATTGTAATTTTAGGATAGTCTATTACCTATAATATATACCCAGATAATGTATATCAATTTTTCCATATTCATCAATATTGATTTAATGCTTTTATAAGCCATTAATGATTAATTTATTTAATTGCTTCCCCCGTTTTATCATTATGTCAAAATTGTTGTGATTTTTTACATGAATTAAAGTATCAATTAAGCAAAAGTTTAAGAGGTCAGACGGTCGAAATTAATCTGGAACTATCAGCTGTCTACTTTCGACAAACCATTCCGATTTCATAAAAATCACATGCTTTTTTGAAGATATAGATGTAAATAAATAAATTTTTGTGCGAATGTGGATAAGAAACAAATGGGCGCAGAAGGTTGAAATTTATAAGGGACCAACAATGAGCTAATTATGACCTAACATACAAATTAAATTAAAATCCCATCTATAGTTTTTAAGATATGTTGGTTTGCAAAACTTGACCGACAGACAGACACGGAACCGAAAATATATTCCTTGATGTCTGAAACGAATTTCTGTCTAAGATATTTTTGAATTCAGAACGATCACGTGGCTTCCGTTACCTTTGGTAAGCTCGGAAGCAAAACTGCGGAAAATCCTTAGTTCCCTTCATATTTTATAAATTTTATTTTATGTCAAATTCAACAGATTTGAACAGACTGTCTAATCGCTATATGCTATCTGCCAAGAGAATAACCGCTCCTTGGAATATTAAAGAGTAAGACTAGAACCAAATGCTTCAACTGAAATAAAAGCAAGGGAAAACATCTAGAATTGGACTGTGTCGTATAAAAGAAAGAAGTTTGTTTTTTTATAAAAGATAAGCCCCCTGGTTGAGACGTGAAGAGAATGCAGAGGAAATAATTGCGAACCCGAGTCACTACAGACTCGACTGCACTGCACGATAAATCACAGGATAATAGTGCTGCTCTATCTGACGCCAGTATTTGCAACTCGACTCTCTGAGTAGGCTCAGCTTAGAGTCGCTTCATCCTACGTCTACTTAGCTTCAGTCAGTACTTAAATCATACTTAGCACAACATTAAAACTTACTCACTTTACCACTTAACTAATCATTAAAGTAAATATAAAATAGCTATTTATGCATTATGCACCTAGGGAGTAAAGTAAGCCATTATTCCCTGAGCGAAAAAGTTGGTTCTTGGGGCGAAGCCGAACGAACCATGGTCCCTAAATTCCGAGGCGAAGCCAAGGGAATTAAAGTTTTTGATTCCCTCGACTGCGCCTCGGGAGATAATTATGGCGAGGGGAATAATGGCACTTTACTCACGAGGTACATACAATATTTTATCTCCAGTAGGAAGAAAATACACATTTTCGTCCATTGCACAGTTTTATTTATCATTTTAATAAATAACAATAATTATTAGCACTTTTAATAGCAGATATAAGAGATTCCATTTTAAAAACAAATAAGAATTGGAATTAAACTCAAACAGAAGGTTATTTAGATGCAGGTTATAAACAAATATATAAACAAGGTCAATAAAGAAGTGTCACCAACCTGATTTCAACTACTTTATTACATTAGCTATTCATTTTCTACTATTTATAAAATAATTAAGTTGGCAAACCTTACTTTTTCCCCTACTTTTACTTTTTCACCCTACTTTAACTTTTTCTCCCTACTTTTGAGTTCAGGGAAGAAAAGACCTGTTTTAGACCCTCTAAACTAATCCAAAATCATAACTTTTCCTCCCTACTGGAGATAAAACATATATTATACCTACTATAATATAAGAAACTAATTAATTTTAATAATTTAAACTAATTAATGCAATTTCATTGGGTTTTTTTATATTTGTTCCTTAATTTTTTCCGGTTCCAACGATATGCTATATGTCAAAAACTTATTTATACTTTCGGTATTATTAACCGTCAAAGTTTAAAAATTCAAAAATTGATAACTTCAAAATGGCGGCCAATATCAAAATGAAATTTGGTGGGCTTGTTTGTCATATAGGTCATGCCAAATTTCAACTCAATCAGAACCATTCGATTTATTACGATTTTTTTAAATTTTTGCTGACAGCAAACTGGGTTTAAGATGGCGGAAAAAATTGATTTTCCGGGAAATTTTTTCTGCCAAGTTTCAACTCTCTAGGTTAAATACCTTGGGCGCTACGATGATAACACACATACACACATACATACATACATACATACATACAGACGTCATGCTGAAAACCACTAAGGAGGTCTTAAAAACACCTAAAACGGATAATTTCGTTGAAATCTCGAAAAACAATTTTATGGTGAAAACAATACCTACTTTTCCTACTATAGGTAGTGAGGAAAAGTAAAAAAAGTTTTATTATTTGATCATCATCACTGAACTGAAGAGAAACTGAGCATCATTAGTTTTGATGTTTAACTAAAACTGATGATGAACTAAAAAGATATAAATGTTGCGCTTATAATATTAATTGTATTCACTAAATCTTACGAAATAAAATGAAAGGCTGAAGTACCTAAATATGGAACGTTGATATCATCCTCGGCATGCTGAGGAGCGCCTCTGAGACACGAAGGTAGACCCCTGGTCAATTTATTACTTCTAGACGTCTCCATTTCGCCACTGGACTTGTCTAGAAATCACCACTGATTCGAAACAAACACTCTCGATTTTTTAAACAACAAAAAAAAACCCGAATGTCAACATATAACCTAATTTTCGCACTTAAAAAATATTTAAACTTTTCACTTGATTAATTAAAATTAATTTATTAATTTAATAACAGAGAAGAATTTAACGAAACAATTTTTTTTAAATTATTTTATTATTAACCTATCTATAATATAGATATATATGTTAAAAATAAACAAAAAAATAGTTTTTTGTAATTATATATTTAAAAAATATTTTGATAAAAATCTAACAGTAGCAATTATACTAATGTTGCATATATGATATGAATTTATTAGTTTGTTTATAATTTTATAATGAATTAATTTTTTTCTTATTATTTCTTTTTCTTTGCTATATTTTTATTGTATGTATTGTTTTACTTTATCTGTTTATTATTTTTATTACACCTATTTATTGTTGGAATTTAAAGAAAATATGGTCTTTTTTAAATTGATTACCAACTTTTAGTACAAATTTATTAGTTATAGGTGTACTTTACTGTTGTGTTTATTTTTTTTACTTATTAATTATTTCTTATTGATTATTCTGATTTATTTATTCAAATAAATAATTATAAGAACAAATTTGTAATAATTTTAAATTGTGTTTTATGATTTTATTTTATACAAAATAAACAACAAAATTTACATTACTGACATCATATTATAATATATTTATAATAGAATAAGTAATAAATATATTATTTGATAGAAAAAGTTTATTTGAGTCAAAAAATGCAGTGAATATTTGCATATTGATAATTAAAAATGTATTTTCCTCTTTCTGCTTTCTTGTTTACAACCAAAATGTCAAAATTATTAACTTTTTTTTATTTCAAAAAAGGACAAAGTCAGAAAACTTTTGAATATGTAACTGATTTATTCAAATTTCTAAAATTTATCATTTGAAAAGGAAACAAAAAGTTAGTTATATAAAACAACTATATATAGAAAATTCAAAATAACGTTTTAATTTTTGTTTTTTGTTCTTAATTCAAAATGTCACACTTTTAACAAAAAAGTACACTTTTTCAAAAACTTTTAAACGATTTTTTTATATTAAATGGAAACTCAATTTATTTGTTGAATATTTTTAATTATAAAAATAAACAAAAATATCGTAAATTTCACACGATAAAAAAACAAAAACACGACTAAATTAGTTTTTTTAGAGTATCATGGTATGGTAATTGTATCGTAGTTAAAAGATATTTCGATCGTAAAAATTAAAAAAAAAAATATTTGGTAAAAAAACAAAACGAAATTACTTAATTTTTTAAATACCGGGTGGCGAATGAACGCGTAATTAAAATATTTATTTAATTTTCGTGAATCGAGAGACCATAACAAAAGACACAAAGGCAAGAAGAGCTCAAGCCAGACTGAGGTTGGATGGTAAGGTAGCGGAGCACCCCTCCTTGTAATGCTAGAGTGGGGGCACCCCTACCCCCCTAGCTAAGCGCTAAGCATCAAGCACCTGTCTCAACACCCAAGTCCCCTTAACTTATCTAAACTTACATAAAAAGCCCTTAAACGTCATACACCTTTAGTCCTTACCCCATACATTTAATAATGATTACTAAGTTGAACTTAGCTTAAGCTCTAACATCTATTTTGCTAATTTTCTAACTTTATTTGAAATAATAGATACTTCAAGTATAAAAGCTCATTTTAGGTAAAACTTTTTAGGGATAACTAGTTTCTATTAGTTGTGGTAACAGCAGGTTACTTACATTAGAACTTAGAACATAAAAATAAAATATATTCCAAACTACAATGAAATTAAGTTATAAGAAATGTCTAAAAATTAATTATAATCCAACCTTGGAGAATTCAAAGAATCAAACAAGATAAAAAGAACTTTTTATATAATAGGTTTTTAAATTTTCTGTTGAGTAAATAATAAATCATAAAATTTAAAACCCGTCCAAATGAAGATCGTAAATATGGGTCATGTCAAAACAAATAAAAAAAACTTGCGGATTTTTTCCGAACTAGCTTTCCATACAGGAAAATTTGCTGCAAACGAATTAAATTCTGCTGAAAAATGGCTAAAAGTATTAAAATAATGCATTTCCGTCGTGTTCTGAGCTATTCTAAAAGTTTCAAATGTCTAGCTACTCGGGAAGTTAGTTAAAAATCGATTGCAAGATTTGTACTGGACAAACAAACAAACAAACTAATAAAAACGTAGTAAAATTAAAATTGATCTGACAAACTTGAACAAGACTCTCATATGTGTTTTCTGAAATTCAAAATGATGGATAGATCCCCTGAGTTCAAAAAATGATTATGGGGCTCTGCTCCCCATAAATTCTCGAAAATTGGGCAAAAAGAGGTCCCAACGATTTTGACTAACAAATAGGCAAATGTTTGCCTATTTAAAGGCGAATTTAACTAGGCATCGCGTGGCTCTATCATTGAAGCGAGCGTATGGTAATAAATATGTATTGAACATTGAAAAAATAGATAATCATGAATCATGATGAGTTGATAGATAGTGGGTCTGGTAGTAGTACAGCGGCTAGTAGTAAGGGTACCACCCCGTATTCTTACTATTCCTCTAACCACACATCTCTTTTTCAATTATTATAAATTGTATTTCTCTGCTACAAAAAAACTACTGCATGTATCAAATTGAAATTTTGCATGCTTGTTTCAATTGTGCATTAGATGGTGTATATGAAGTTTTATTAAAATCGTTACGTTAGAACGTAAGATATCGGTAAAAAGGTTGTTTTCTCTATTATAAACGTTTAGGTCCGCTTTAATAGTTTTAGCGATCTTTATTAATTGATAGCGGTGTCGCTGTTGGTTTTACTAAAAAATGTTATTTGAAAAAAATGTTCGTCTCATCGAATAGATGATGATAGAATGTTTTCCCGTCCTGAAATTCCAATTTAATTTTTGAACCTCTCGTTTACGCGAGCATTACGCGCGAACTCTTGGGCGGATCACGCTGTCCAACGAACTTAGCCTGGGTATTAGTAAGAGGAACATGTATACCAAATTTCAACTAAATAGGCCAACTTTTACTCAAGTTATCGTCGGACACGTAAACGTTACACACAGACAGACAGACAGACAGACAGACAGACAGACAGACAGACAAGATGCATATTTCGTTGAATGTAAGAAGCTCGCTTACGCTCGCTTCAATGATATTAGTAGTTATTGGACGTGTGGTAATCGCGTTAATTGGAAAGGGTGAAATCGCTTTCGAGCTTTCCGAAGGTAACAGAAGCTATGTGATCGCTATAAACAACTAAAATATTTTATGTCTCCGATTTAAAAAAATCCAAGATAGAAATCTGATTCATGATGAATCAGATCTGATTTCTGACATGAGGGGACATTTTTGGTTCCGTGTCTGTCTGTCGCTCAACTTTTGCGAACCAACATATCCAAATAAAAAAAATACTCGTCTGATATTAATGAAATTTAGATGGTACACCACAATAAGCCAATTGTTGGCCCCATTTAAGTTTCAACCTTCTGCACCCATTTATTTCTCTACCACAAGCAGTGGCGTAGTTAGAGCATTGGGTGCCTCCCCGCAAGAACTTTTTAGGGGCCCTAGCCAAAGAAAATTGATGAGCAAAAAAAAGAATAAAAAAAAGCGCTAGCACTCAGAACTGAATGGGTGTTTCCAAGTTAGATTTTATTATGCTCGTCGAGGGGCCCCCATCGACGTTGGTACAAACTTAGTAATTCAAGTTATTTCTTTTTTGTTCTGGACTTGGGGCCTTGGGGCACCGCTGGCCCGTCCACAATGCGGGTCAGTGCGGGCCCATAGTAACGCCATTGACCACAAACGCACAAACATACATTTATTTACACCTATATCTTCAAATTTATTGAACTGTTTTTTTTTTATAAAATTTAGATGGTTTATCAAAAGTTTCCCGCTGATATAGCCCCAGATATATTTCAACCGTCTGTGCTCTTTTAATTTGATACTAAATTCAGATAAAAAAATCGGCCCGAGACTACTCAGACAAAATTTCTCATATACGAGTTCATAATTACTTAGCTCAGTGTTTTCTATTTATTAGTTTTCGTAAGTACATTTAATTATTATTCAACATAATATCAAAATTTATCGGTAATCGGCGCAATTCAAGATATGTGCATTTCTTTTAACGTTTTTTCAATGTTTTTGGGGAATAGCGCACCCAAATATGGAGCTAAAATATTTATTTCTCGATTTCACCACGGGGTATGATTTTTCTGAACATGTATGTAAAATTTTATCAAAATCAGCCCAGCAGTTTAGGCTCAACGCATCTGCACAGAGCACAGACAGACATTTTTTAGGTTCAGGGATCCTCAAAACGTGTAAATTCATCAAAACTCTAAATCGAATTTTTGCGTCATCACGCAATACTTTCTCTTTACATGACAAAAGTAGAAAAAAACAAACAATTTTGACAGATTTAAAAAACGGGGGTAAATTAAATAAATTTGAACATTAAGAGATTTTATAAGCATTATACCATTAAAGTTTACAAAATAGAAGCGAGGAAGCTATGTGCCACACCAATCGACAGACTATTTTAATTTCTTTTTATAATAGTTCGATAACTAAGTTCAAATAGCGAAATATCTGCTATGATTCGAATTCCAGAGGTAAATTATATTTTTCACTGACTATCACACAGAAAATAAGCTAAAATGTGTTTTTTTAGATAAGATCATTGAATGAGATTCAGGTGTAGGGATGAATGGACCATGTAGGAGGGAGGAAGTCAAAGTTAGGGTTTGTGTGTGTGTGTGTAAGCGGGTCATGGACGGGAGACCATCATGTCCAAACATGGCTTCACTTAGTCTTGTCTCTGTGTGCTGCAGTTAATACATACATATACTTGTGTGCACACACCTCCATTCCGTTATTTACATCGTAGTATCGGCCTTCAACTTCAAATTCACTACTTTTGTTCTATAAGCATACTTACATCTATATCAATTTCAAATCATGATTACTCTAGAACAGGGGTTCCCAAAGTTTTTTTTACCAAGCCCCTCGCAGTCAAGAATAAATCTTCCCACGCCCCCCCCCCCCCTTACACAATTTTATGAGATAATAAAAAAAATAAAATAAACCATTATTACATTGAATTATCCATTCATTTATTTGTATTACTATTTTTTTTTATATCATTACAAGTTAATCTTATTGCAGATGATCTTATGGGATCTTATGAGATGGATGAGCTAGTATTTTTTTTTTTTACAAGATTCCCTATTCTTGGATGAGTATTAGAAAGTGCACAACGAAAATCAAGCACAGCAACAAAATCAAGTTTGCCACGATACTTTGTTTTTATTGCAAAAAATCTTTTTTTGCACAAATAAGTGCTTGAAAAAGGTAAATACAATCGAAATGCTTGCTGTGATATACTGGGCTACACTTTGTAATACTTAACCCAAAACGATGATTTGTCCATTTTATCAAAATGGACAGCAGAACCTTTTTTTATTTTTAAAGCTTGTTCTTGAAGTGTTTCGGGTAGGGAATCTATGTTGACACTGAAAGGATCCATTGTTAATTTGTAAATGTTGTCATCACATGTGTTAGGAAAGTATCTGTTGAATTCATCAGTGAGGTTCTCTAACTGGTTTGATATTTTTATATAATCGCATTAGGCGTTCAGACGGCAAAGCTATCTCGATCTTGAGGTCCCACGCCCCCTTGACTTGTCTTCACGCCTCCCACTTTGGGAACCAATGCTCTAGAATCAAATGAGATGTAATATGTATTAAAAAAAGTTGATTCCTATGAGGAAGGCTCACACCACATTACAGATATATTTCATTGGTTCTAGTTCTAGTACCTAATATATAATTGATTTTAATTCCAGAAATCTTAAAAACCATATAATAGGTACATTACGCGTCGAGTGCGGAAAGTAGCATTTTGCATGCGAGTGTGGAGTTTGCACCCGAGCGACAGCGATGGTACTAAAATCACACGAGCAATGCAAAATGCCATTTTCGCATGAGTTACGTACCGTACTTTATCAACGATTGTTAGATTTAAATAATAAATACAGAAACAAATAAACTTGCTGTATGTAAGTTCGTATCTCTCTCTTGATAAAGATGGCATTTATTCTTGAGTTGTATTTTTTGCCGAATTAATTATTTCTAGAGGAGTATTATTCTCCACATTTTCGTCAAAGTCACTTGATTAACTCATTGTTTTTCACTAAAAACTCGACATATACAGTTACTTTAATAAAAGAACAGCAAATTAGTTTTGTTAAATGTAAACAAACTCGCTAATCGTGCGTAAAGCTGAAGAATTCCTAAGGAGGAATACTTCAGAACTATGAGACGCGCATGCACAATGAATACAAGTACGTAAAGAATCACTTTCTACGCATCTAAACAGAGATACAATCGTAGATAAAATACCATTACGTATTAGTGTTATCTTTTTTGAATCAAGATCTTTATTGGGGTAACCATTTATTATAATGAAAAAATTCGATTTTGATGGAGTTATGTTTTGTTGAGTCCAAAAAAGTGGTTTTTAAAAAATGTATGTCTGTCGTCTGTGTAGACGTCTGGAGCCTTTACTACTGGTCCGATTTTGATGAAATTTGGCATACATGTTCAGAAAAATCATACCCCGAGGCGAAATCGAGAATTGCATTTTAGCTCCAAATTTGTGGGAACTACCCCTGGTATCGACGATTTTTATTAACAAATTTCTAAAATGTAGTCCATTTAAATACAAATCTAACGATATGAGCCATTTTCCTGGGAAAAATCTAGTTCCCGAGAAAATAGCTTTAAAACGTGGGCGGAGAGAGGCCGGGTTTGATTCCCCGCCGAGGAGAAGTTATTTTTATGATATATTTTGATAAAATGCTCAATAATAATTAAATGTACCTATGAAAACTAATAAAGGGAAACACTGGGGTAAGTAATTACTTACTCCGTATATGGGAAGGTTTGTCTGCGTCGTCTCGGACCGAGTTTTTAATTTCAGTTCACTATTTCTTATTTTGTAATACTTTATCAAACTAATAATAGTAGTTTAAACTATTAAAAATAGTTTAGCTAAATACTCTAATTTTTATTCTAGCGCAGTTATTATTTGGTTTAGATTTTATTCAAATCAAAACCACGATAATAACGAACCGTCCAGATGGATATAATGATTTTATTCATCTGTACGGAACGTCCTTCGACATAAAGTTCCCAAGGACGCGGACCTTTTATCACAAAAGAATATGTTGAAAAAAAAGTAGTCTAATTATGTAGGTGGTCGGGTCGCCAGGCAGACTTATTGTTAAGCCCTGTTCTTTATTATGATTAAAGTAAAAAAAGTCCATTTATATATATATATATATATATATATATATATATATATATATATATATATATATATATATATATATATATATATATATATATAATATACACGTATAAAGGTCTTGTCCTTACTGAAGGAACAGGTGTCTTAAGCCGGGAACAAATATAAAGTTAGACGGGCTAGACTAAGTCTCCCTTTATCGTATTTAACTAGTGCAGAGTGAAACTACCATAGGGCCAAAAGAGTTTCCCTGCAGCACACCCTAACTTCCGCAACGTTCCTTGCGTGTAATTACCATGTCCTACCTTATTCAAAGTTCCCGCTTTGACAGGAATCAGTTTAATTAACAATTGAAATGAATTCTGTTCTTTGACGACTTCAACTACTGATTTATACTGTGGTTCAAAAAAAACGTCACACAGTAATAATTATCTTGAAAATATTGTATAGTAGAAATAGAATTATTGTTAAAGGAAGTTTTTAGACTTGACGGTCTTAATATGTGGAGTTTAGGTTGCAAAAAAATTTCACGTTTTAAATATGAATATATTCATCATTAGAGCTTTCGCCAAAGTAGGCTGAACATCATCAAATCTTTCAAGAGAGCCTGAACATCATCAAATCTTTCACTCAGAGAGCCTGAACATCATCAAATCTTTCACTCGGAGAGCCTGAACATCGTCAAATCTTTCACTCAGAGAGCCTGAACATCATCAAATCTTTCACTCAGAGAGCCTGAACTCATCAAATCTTTCACTCAGAGAGCCTGCACATCGTCAAATCTTTCACTCAGAGAGCCTGAACATCATCAAATCTTTCACTCAGAGAGCCTGAACATCTTCAAATCTTTCACTCAGAGAGCCTGAACATCATCAAATCTTTCACTCAGAGAGCCTGCACATCATCAAAACTTTCACTCAGAGAGCCTGAACATCTTCAAATATTTCACTCAGAGAGCCTGAACATCATCAAATCTTTCACTCAGAGAGCCTGCACATCATCAAATCTTTCACTCAGAGAGCCTGCACATCATCAAATCTTTCACTCAGAGAGCCTGAACATCATCAAATCTTTCACTCAGAGAGCCTGAACATCATCAAATCTTTCACTCAGAGAGCCTGAACATCTTCAAATCTTTCACTCAGAGAGCCTGCACATCGTCAAATCTTTCACTCAGAGAGCCTGAACATCATCAAATCTTTCACTCAGAGAGCCTGCACATCGTCAAATCTTTCACTCAGAGAGCCTGAAGATCATCAAATCTTTCACTCAAGGAGCCTCAACATGATCAGAGCGTGAGTATAAAAGTGTGCCAAATTTTATTAAAATATTAAATTTACCAATGTTAAAATAGCTTAAATACATATTGAAGTTGGTCATATTCGGGAGTTTAGACCAATTGACATTAGTTTCACATAGATAAAAGGGTGCAGTTAAAGCGGGATGCATATTTATACTGAAAGCTGGCAACTGGTTATGCACGCAGGTACTTTATCGAAACGCCAAGGCCTTTTTATCCATACAACGATTTTTATGTCGCTAATATGTCTGATTTCGACAGTTAGCGCACACGGACGTTAATCGTTTATAACTTTTTCTTGGTTTTAATAAACTAATACTCCTTATTTGTTCTTGCTTGCTGCATTTTATTGTATTATTAAATCTAATTAAAAGAAACGCAGGTTGCTAAAGGATTTCTTAAACATCCAATATGGGACCATAAAATTACTTTAATCGAAATATTGCAGATTAAATGTATGGTGAAAGAAGTAATTTGTCTGTCTGTGTCATCCATAACTCCCTCAGTTTTAAAGCTAGATGATGATACTTAGTACAAAAATCATTTCTCACATGCAGTGCTGTCCAGAAAATTATAAATTTGTGTCGTCAATAACCCATTTTGCTGTATCAGCAAATTTTAGCCAAAAAAAATTCCGATTGCGTTGAAATTTGCACCAATTATACCTCTTAATAATAAAAACATTTTCACTGAATTTTATTTTAATATCTGACGCCATTTTGAAAATATTTACTTTTAAAACTTTAACGCTAAAAAATTCCTGAACTATTTGGCCGATTGCGCTGAAATTCGCACTAATCATAGCTTTCTATAAGATATTACAAGTCCTCCATATTTTATCTTAATATCTGCTGCCATTTTTAAAATATCGAATTTTGTTTTTTTTTATAGGAAAGTGTTTCTTTACATTTTAAAATACCTCATAATAACAGACCTCATTATACCGGACTTAACTTTTAACGGACAAACAAAATTATAATTTACATAATAAAAAAAAATCTGTTGTCATTTATAGGTTTATGTTTAGTAAGGAAAAGTCAAGAGACGCCACGCTCTGCATCCGATTTTTATTTTAATAAAAATAATTTGAATCTGCCGCCGGTGAATGTCTAGCCTAACTTCCTGAATGGATAGAGGGACTTGCTTCTTATATTTTTTATAGATTCAAGATTTGAATTACTCTCTCTCTTTACCAAGTTAAAGTAAAAGGAGGAGAAAGTGATGGAGCGCGAGGGTTACATAAAGTCAGTAATGTTTGGTAGATTTAAGGCAGATTAGTTCATACCTGTAATTTCACTGTCTCTCCATATTCGGGCACCTTCGCCAAACAAAGACCTAGTTATTATCTAGCGATAAAAATTGAACATTATTAAAGAAAATTACAGGTGTCTGCATCGACTTCTCAAATTTGGTATTAGTTTCTAATATATGTAGTTCATTTAATGAGAAAGTATTGTGATGAGATTTGGAATGAAGACATTTAATGGTCTCCCGAATGCAAAAAATCTGGTTTTTTATTGTGTATGAGTAAACGCGTTAAGCCTAAAATAAGAAACCGATTACAATGGAATATTGATAGGATGTTCAAATTGTTCTGGAAGGTTCAATAACGTCAGCAGGATTTAAGTTTTACAAAACAATGCTTCAAATAAATATTTTAAGGTTCTAAAACGTATTAGATGACAAATTTAAAATCTTAAATTGAAACCCTATTTTTTTAATGACAGGATCTTAGCAAAGGTAAAAAAAGTCTGGAAATGAGTGTGGCACATAGCTTCCTCGCATCATATCACTTACTGTATGCTTCTAAAGCACATTATTGTATAATTTATGTAACTGTTTCCTCCGCTTCTAAATTCAAACAAGTCAAAATTGATTAGATTTTTAGGGCTTCGTTGGTAAAACAAAAAAAAGAAACCCTTATAGTTTCGTTCATGTGTCTGTCTGTCTGTCTGTCACTCTGTACGGTTCCTATAACTTTTGAATAAAAAGAGATAGAAACTAGAACTTTCCAATATTAAAGATCGTTTTGACGCGCACACAGGAAAAATATAGCGAACTCAAAATTATCAGCTGTTCAAATCCAAAATGACGGATAACTCACGTCATGCGAAAAAAATATTTTTTTAAAATTTTGAGTGGGGTATCAAATGAAAGGTATTGAAGAGAGTAGATTACAAAAATATACCACTTAGGGAAAGTGTTCAATTTCCGGCGCCATATTGTTAAAAAACATCGAAATTTTGCGTGCCCCCCCCCCCCCTAAAATCATATTTCTGCTCATATTAAAAATATAGAAAAATATGCAACATGTGTGGTCTGGTGGGCCATAGAAAAAATAAGATTAGCAATTTGATCTGATTTACTGGGAATCCAAGATGGCAGATAATTCATGTCACACGAAAATAAATAATATACCACTTAGGGAAAGTGTTCAATTTTTGGCGCCATATTGTTAAAAAACATCGAAATTTTGCGTGTCCCCCCCCCCCCCCCCCCCTAAAATGGTATTTCCGCTGTTACTAAAAATATAGAAAAATATGCAAAATGTGCAGTCTGATGGGCCAAAATAGCAACTTGGTCGGATTAACTGGGAATCCAAAATGGCGGCTAATTGCTGTCACGGGGAAAAAATATTTTTTCAAAATTTTGAGTGGGGTATCAAGTGAAATGTATTGAAGAGTAGATTACCAAAATATATAAAACTTGTGGAAAGCTTTTATATATTTTGTCAAAAAACATCCAAATTATGCACCCCCCCCCCCCCAAATAAGAATAAAAATAAATTGAAATAATATAAATTATTAAATAAAATAGTTTCCGATACCGTCAGTCGGTAAGCTCGGAAGAGAAACGTATTCTTTGTTTGTTTTACTTTTTTTTGCATGATTATTGTAAAAAATATTTTATAATTTAGTTATGTATAATGTATTTTTGTATAATATGTTTATGTAATTATTGACTGCAATAAATGGTTATTATTATTATTATTATTATTATTATTATTATTATTATTATTATTATTATTATTATTATTATTATTATTATTATTATTATTATTATTAACCAGACATCCAGAGGATGCCATGAGCCACACTATTATTTTTTTACTTCTAATACTTTAGTTTCTTTTAGAATGCTAATTTTAACATCGATTATACATTTTTCAGAATTATTAAAATTTAAATAAGTCGGTTCTCTTAAGTCAACGCAGAACCTAAGTTAAAATGCTCTCCACTGAATTTTATACAAAACTTAAACTAGAAACATAATAATTTTTATTTGTAAAGGTTTGTTTTTGGGAAATTTGACTTTTCAATTTAAATTTCACCCTGTTTAAGGCAGGTTGTCTGTTGCCGTGTTTGATTTTCCGACGGAAATTTTCCATAATTTCGGTGGACTAATTAAAGCCGGCGGCGGTTTTCGTCAAGTTTGCCGACGGCTGGAGGGGAGGTAGAAGGGGGAGGGAGGTAGCCCGTCAGTTTTGGGCTCCCTGTCAATATTTACACGGGGGAGGGGGCAGACTAAAACTTTACTACCCTATAACCTTTATTCTCTCCTTTGTAAAAAACTAAATTACACTTTTTAGTTTAAAACCTTTTCCAATTGATTGGTCAAAGAAATAATTTAACTTTTCTTTAATTTATTTTACGAGATCAAGAATAAATAACTTTTTTTTATCGTGGAATTTTTTTTTTTTTTTTTTTTGTTCTTTTTCACATAAATTAATAAAAATAATTGAATGGTCCTTGATGTTTTTTAAATGTTCAAATTTTCAGAATATAAAAGTAAAATAATTTCACAGCAACTATTTTGTTTCTAAGTCTACCAAGACAGCAGAAACATTGTGTTCGCTTTTGGGAGGTTAACGCCCCCCCCCCCCCCCAAAAAAAAACCTTCCTGAACAAATTTAGTTTCATTTCTGTCTGTCTGTCGGTCTGTATGTCCAAAAATCCTTGCCACATGTATAGTTTCCACAATTTTCATCCGATTTTGATGAAATTTTTAGGGATTATACGGGTTAGGCCCTAAATGTTCCCCTATGAAATATCGCGCACGCGTCAATGGTAGCTTCTGCGCAGGTGAAATGCCAATTTCTCGCGATCTAATGGTCCGATATGGTTACGATGATTTTAATGAAATTTGTGGGGTAGGTCACAATTAGCCCATTGTTGGTTCCATATAAGTTTCAACCATCTGCACCTATTTGTTTCTCTTCCACTACATTTATTTACATCTATCAAAAGTACTCATCTGATTTTTATGAAATTTGGATGGTTTGTCGAAAGTAGCCAGCAGATATAGCTCTAGAGTAATTTCAACCGTCTGCGTTCTTTTACTTTTGCTAATTTGATACTTAATTCACATCAACAATTTTGATATATTAAAAGGGGGGGGGATTAAATAAATTGGATAAAAATAGGTTGTAAAAGCATAAAACCATTAAATTTTACGAAATAGGACGCGAGGAAGCTATGTGCCACACTAATTGGCAGACTATTTTTATCATTTTTTTTATCTATATTAAAGTATTGAGTAATAAAGTAAGCCCCACGACTTACAACTAAGTTGCGGCAGCCATCTTGGGTCTTAAGTCTTATATAGGTAAATACATATATAGTTTTATAGTGATTGCTCTCACTCTTTCCTTCTTTTCATTCCCTCCTCAGTAAGCATTCATTTTAATTAAAATTAGATACATAAATGTATAAATACCTCAAATTATTGAAACGAAATGCTCCGAATTGAAAAAAAAAAACTTACCTGAAACAGAAGAAGAAAAAAAAAATATAAAAATAAGAATAATATTTAAATTTATACATAAACATTTACAACATATATACATTTGCAGATTAAAAGAAAACAGATAAAATAAATTTATATGGATAACAATATTACAGATAAAATACGCCCTACGCTTGGTCTACTCCCAGCTTATTTTTTGTATTTTACAGTCGATTGTTTGTTTTATCGTGATAACATTTAATTAAATAAAACAGACTTTTTCAATACCAACTGCGGAATGGTTTTTAAAGTAACTTATTAAAGTACTCATTTCAATAGGTTATGGGCCCAGGACGCTTCAACTGCGCAAACTACTCATTTAAATATTATATATAGTTGTATAAGCCCTCTACAGGTTCATATATTATAATTACATATTATTATTATTATTATTACATTAATAAATTAATTTTAATTATTACAAATAATTGGTTGTTTTGACTGAGATTTTGTGGTATCAATTCATAATTATGACTAGAGAGAGAGAGAGAGAGGATAATAGAAAGTAACGAAAATATTGTAGTGTTCCTTTCTATTAAACTTTCAAGTCATAATACTAACTATTAATATTGTACTATTTTATTCTAACTATTGAAAATTTATAAAGTTTTAAATAAATAAAGATTTTAACTGCAAACTTGTCGGAAACACGTGCATTTTAGTCATCATTAAAACCATTATTATTATTATTATGCTATTCATTCTATTCATAGAGAAATCGAATAAATTTAGAAAAGTTTAAACTGCAATAAATGTATATTTATTACAGACCAGCGGTTGCCAACCATTTTTCTCGTCAAAAAGCGACGATTACCGAGTTGAACGAGTTACGTAACCGTCAAGGAACCGCGATATGACAGCAGTTTATTTGAAGTTATGCCTGAAAATGATTATCTTAAGTATTAAATTAAATAGTTATAGTTTACGATCCACTACCCACCATGATCCACTATCCATTTACTCCGATATAAAATAAATCGGTCCGAGACAACTCAGACAAACCTATACTCATATACGATTTCATAATTTCTTAGCCCAGTATTTTCCATTTATAGGTTTTCGTGTTGTCAAAGGTACATTTAATTATTATTGAACATTTCATCAAAATTTATCATAAAAATAACTTCTTCACCTCGGCGGGGAATCGAACCCGGCCTCTGTCTGACTGTGTTTAAAACTATTTTCTCAGGAACTAGATTTTTCCCGGGAAAACGGCTTATACCGTTAGATTCGAATTTAAATAGACTACATTCTATAATTCTTTAATCAAAATAGCCGGAACCGGAACCGATTCCGAGAAATTATTTTTTCATGTTGTTTCAGAGTAAAAACTCATAAATTCGGGGGAGGGGGGTAGCTCCCCCATATTTGAGCTAAATTTCACATCAGGGTATGATTTTTCGGAACATGCATGCCAAATTTTATCATAATCAGCCTGGTAGTTTAGGTTCAACGCATCTGCACAGACCACAGGCAGACATTTTTAAAAACTAGACTCAGGGATCCTCAAAATGTAAATTCGGATGTAAATGGGATGTAAATTCACCTCAAAATCGAATTTTCGCGTCATCACAATACTTTCTCCTTACATGAGAAAATAAAACACGAATAAATAATTAAATTAAAGAGTAATGAGCTACCCCGATCTCCTCAATAAGTAAAATACGAGATACAACTTCCAATCAACCAAAACGAACTAACGATGCCGATTCGAACGAACAGTGTCAACGAACGGTATCAATAGAAATGAAGAAATAAAAGATTTGAACGATCGATATAGATGTGAACGAACTAACGAAACGAACGGATGCAGAAGTGGAAATATTGTGGGAACTGGGAACGTTACTTGATTTATATGATAGTATAATTGTTATTGTAAATTTTAAAATAAATCATTATAATTTCCGTTCCATTATTAAATAAAGTAATCAGGGAGCTGACTGAGAGAATTATTTTGTATTTGATAGACAAGGCAGGGACATTATAAGGTGAAGAGAGATTGGTGAGGCCACACAGGTCAGGCACACAATGGTAGCAGTACAATGTGCACTGGATACGAGTACAAAGCCACTGTGCCCCGAGGCACTGTGCTGTGCCTTCTCTTGTTCTCTATTATTCTGTGCAAGCATCTCGTACCTGCTTCAATGCAAACCTATCCACCGTCATTTCCTCTGGCCATGTTTCATCTTCCGCTTCAACACGCCATCATCTTCCTTCTAACTCACATCCATCCAACATTCACGTCAACAAATTACATCTTGCCATCGCATATATAAGTAGTATTATATAGCTTTATGTAGAAACAGTAATGGCTTAAAATTTCCAACCATATCCACATCCCAGTACGATTTGGCAAGGAACCCATAGGTAAGTAACAGAGTAAATAGTTGCCATGGAAACAAACATTTACTTGGTTGCCATGGAAACAAACATTTACTTGGTTGATATGGAAACAAACATTTACTTGGTTGCCATGGAAACAACCCTTTACTTTGTTGCCATGGAAACAAACATTTACTTGGTTGCCATGGAAACAAACATTTACTTGGTTGCCATGGAAACAAACATTTACTTGGTTGTTATGGAAACAAACATTTACTTGGTTGCCATGGAAACAAACATTTACTTGGTTGTTATGGAAACAAACATTTACTTGGTTGCCATGGAAACAAACATTTACTTGGTTGTTATGGAAACAAACATTTACTTTGTTGCCAAGGAAACAAACATTTACTTTGTTGCCAAGGAAACAAACATTTACTTTGTTGCCATGGAAACAAACATTTACTTTGTTGCCATGGAAACAACTTACTAACTAACTTAACTTACATTTACTTGGTTGCCATTTATAAGGAATTCATTTGTCTAAATAACTATCAAGACAAAGGGATATTTAGTCCAAAGAACTTTTTCTCTATCACCGATATTCCCCGATTTCACGAGACCTTATCCAATCACTCAAATCCAAATAAAACATCTTTCTCCACAATCCATCCTAAATTAACGCACCTCGACACCCGAAGCGCTAGAAAATTATACCTAAATATGCAATTAAGAAAAATGTTAGTTTAAATTAAAATTTAGTTTGTTCTTAATTTATTTTTTTGAGAAAATGACGGAATACACCATGATAAAAATATGTCCACCGGCAAGGATTCGGCTAAAAAGAAAATATTATACATAGTAAATATTTGGATAGGCAATGATTCGGCAAAATGGGAACTAATACATGGAAAATAAGTCCATAGGCAACGATTCGGCAAAAAGTAAACTAATACATAGGAAATATGTCCATAGGCAATGATTCGACAAAATGAAAAGTAATACATAGAAAATATGTACATAGGAAATGATTCGGCAAAATGGAAAGTAATACATAGAAAATATGTCCATAGGCAATGATTCGACAAAATGAAAAGTAATACATAGAAAATATGGACATAGGAAATGATTCGGCAAAATGGAAAGTAATACATAGAAAATATGGATATAGGAAATGATTCGTCAAAATGGAAACTAATACATAGAAAATATGGACATAGGCAATGATTCGACAAAATGAAAAGTAATACATAGAAAATATGTCCATAGGCAATGATTCGACAAAATGAAAAGTAATACATAGATAATATGTCCATAGGCAATGATTCGACAAAATGAAAAGTAATACATAGAAAATATGTCCATAGGCAATGATTCGACAAAATGAAAAGTAATACATAGAAAATATGGACATAGGAAATGATTCGGCAAAATGGAAACTAATATATAGAAAATATGGACATAGGCAATGATTCGGCAAAATGGAAACTACTACACTAATGCCTCTGTAGACAGTATAATAGTTTTTAATGACTTTAAGGAACATCCGTGCCAAATTCAAAAGAAAATTGAAAAACGTAAATCGGCTGTAACAAACACATGTACAGACAAATATCTGAAATACCAAAATGCCGGGCGTGTGTCGAGTTAAAAAAGAGACATTGCTCTGCTCAGTCAAAATGATGTCCACATGCAATGTTTCAAAAAATAGGTTAGGATAGTAAAAATAGAGACTACTACATAATAAAAAAGACAACTGGTAAGATTACTGCAAAATGTCCACTATTATATAGTATGTCTGAAGCCCCGTTTCCATTACTATAAATTTGTGCCGCATCATGTTGACGGCACAAGTTGCAGGATTTTGTTGAAATGGAAACAGTCTGCAACATGTTGCGGGACATGTGCCGGGGACAAAAATGTGGCAAGCGACTGTGGGACACAACTTGTGCCACGGGCAATGGAAACACTTTGCAACATATCCCGGGAAAAAGCGAAGGTGCGGTGCAGTCTATATTCGCTGTCCAAACCATAACTAAACCTTGCTCCCTACCTTCACGTGCTCTCTTGTTTGTGGTTGAGGAATTTTCAGTGTTGTGTTACTGAACTGTTGCGGAACTGTTTCCAATTGCAGTTGTCCCGTAACATGTGCCGGGGACATGTTGCGCAACATGAGCCTGCAACTTGTTGTAATGGACACGGGGCTTGAGAAAGTGTTTCCTTCTAATTCGGACGGAAGAATGTTTTCGGGCGTTTATTAAATTAAATACGATATATCAATTGGTTTATTGGCACATTAATGCTGTTTTAATTCTATAAGAATATAATTACGTGGTTAAATGTTGATTACATTAAGACCCGTGTTTGTATAACAACTCTATACCATGAGAATCAATCACGAAACTAGCGAGGTTGATTATAAACTATCAACCTTACCATTAAATGATTTTATTACGTAAATAAGTCTTAGCAACAATTGGTTTGTAGGAATGTTTTCACAGAGCTGTCTCTGGGCGTTACAGGCTCACAGAGTTTAGTCTCCTGCAATCTCTGTGACTTACTGTGAGAATTATCCCAGGCTATCTGAGCTTTTCAATTCAATTTATTCCTTATTTCTTTCGTAAATCACATATTTTTTTTTATTTTTTATTTTTTTATTATTTTTTTTTTTTATTATAAATAAATAATAATAATGTTGATTATTAATAAGTTAAGCGTTGGTTAATATAGCTTGATTGCATCAGACCAATATTAAATGTTCTAAAAGAAAGATAATGGATTAAAGTGTTCAGAAAATTAACATAATAATAACTAATTAACTACTCATTAGAGACCAAATACTTAAAAGTTAATATGTAAAAAATCCTCAGCCAATTTAATAAGCCACATAACTTTTTGAATTCTTAATACTTTACAGAAGTAAAAGTAAAATTTAAATGCTAAGCCGTCTGCCTGAGAACTTGCCTGATTATAAACATTTAAATTTAAATATAATTATATCAAAATAGAAACTATACACACTCACATCTGTTAAATTTAAATTTAAAAATATAAAATAAAAACTTTTATCGACGACTGATAAAACGAATTATTAACTCACAAGCTGTGCTTATCGATAAGACATTTTTGGTGAACGTTATTCTAATCTTATAGGTAGATATAAAAGTAAATAATTAGCAATATTGGTGAAGTCTAGGAACTTTAGGTGAGCCAAAGTATAGTTTTTTTTTACAGATTTGTAGGTTTGACATTCTGAAAGAAAATGAAAAAGATTTTTCTCAACTCCAAGGGAGAAGGAAGATAGAATAAAATATTACTTCTTCTGCGAATCAAGAATGTGCGCATCCTAACTTTTCAGTAACACTAATATTTTGAAATCCATCTTATTACAGTAATAAGAGTCATTTATTTACACACATATAACCATTCGTTTAATTACCTCGAGGGTTTAATTACCTCTAACCACCTCTAACCACCACAAACCAAACCACCACTAACCACCTCTAACCACCTCTAACCATCACTAACCACCTCTAACCACCACAAACCAAACCACCTCTAACCTCCTCTAACCACCTCTAACCACCTCTGCTACATTAATCGGCACACTTATTATTTCTCAATTTGTTTGACAAATAGATAGTCTAATGTCAAAGAGAAATATAAATTGATAGAAATTGGAGAGTTTTATATTTTTATTTGATTGTATTTTGTCTCGGAGGTTTATCTGGTTGCATCTACACTGGGTTTTCTATTTAAAAAAAAACTTTGTACAAGTTTGCTTTGTACATCTATCTCTAAGGGAAGCTGAGAGATATCGCTGCAGATATTGCCTCCGAGTATATATCTAGAGATATCTCCTTAAGTCTGCAACGAGACCAGAGCTTCTAACTCTGACCTCGCTTTAACCCCACTTGCTTTGTTACCATCCCGCCGAAACTTTATCAAATTTGTCCGCTATCACCCCTTCCTACCTTTATATATACATACATATATATATATATATATATATATATATATATATATATATATATATATATATATATATATATATATATATATAAAAATTAAACTTTTGTCTATGCATTGAGCAGAATTGGAAAATGTTAGAATACTTTTTCATATCATGCATGACGAAAACCAAAAAAGGCCTTAACTTTTTCATGTCTTACCCTAAGGTCAAACTCTAAAGACGCAAAACGTTTGACATATTAACTTTAAAAAAAAACGCGCTCAGTAAATTTTCATATCGCGGTTATTGATTTTTTACATATAGAAACAAACATGTTTTTAACAATTTCTACTGTCTATCCCTTTCTTTGTTTACGTTAAATTGTTAATAGCGTCACATTTATACTCTTTTTTCACAGTTTTTTTTTTTTTTTTAAATAATTAATTCTAAACATATTAATGGACGTAGATTTCTGCGGTTACAATTATGATGAAGTTCTAGGTCTTCCAGGGAAGACATTAGCGTCTCGAAGGGTGAACGTCCCGACGTTTCGCTCCTAATGCTAGAAGCGTCTTCAGGGGTGTTCATGGTGTCCTTAGTAAGGACACCCTTAGTAAGGACACCCTGAACAAACCCTGAAGACGCTTCTTGCATTTGAAGTGAAACGTCGGGACGTTCACCCTTCGAGACGCAGTTACCACTGGAAAACCTAGAACTATATTCTGAACTTATAATGGCATTTGCGTTTCTAAAAAATAATAGCATTCAAACTGCGATTGCCAGGGAATTTTATTCATAATAATGAAATTAATGATGTGTAATATAGTCGTGATTCTTTGGAAACGAAGCTTATCAGGCATTTCACTTACTTGCTTGGCTTACATGACAGAGCGAATGATAGGGAACATGGTTACTGATTACTAGCTTGAGCTACGCTCGTAGCGCGGGGAAACCTTGTAACAGGTATATTTTTAGTTAACATAATAAATGCAGTATAGTTTACATACACTACTACATAGAGATATAGAACATTTTACATTCATTAATACCTAGTAGTAGTAGTAGTCTAGTATTTTCTACTAGAACGGGTAGGACGAACCACTTGTTCGAACCTTGCAATTAGGCCCTTTTTACGCCCCGCGGTAGAGAGTTCCAGCCACTTCCACACATCATACCTCTGTACATAGTACCGCCAAAGCGAGTGTGCTGTGATCAATAGTGAGCCATATAAATCAGAGTGTCACGGCGAGGAATCGAACCCTGTCTCGTTCCACTCGAAATTCAGTGATGGCCGAGCAGACGTGGTTTAACCCACACGGCTACGAGAGCACCCTCATTAATACCTAAATAAGATCTATTATAGTTTCAAGGTTCGGTGCGCCGACGCTTCTACAATATTCTGTTTAATCTAATAAAGTTTACATAAAATACTTAATGAAATCTTATAAATGTTTTTATTAAGTGAGACATACTTTAAAATAGATTTTAAAACTATAATGATAAATCTAAACTCCCACATGAACAAGTAAAAGGTTTTAATGTTTTGCAAGCTGATTGATTTCTCTTAACAAATACTACACAATCAGCTGGATTACTCTCGAGTTAAACCACAATCAGAATAATAGAAAGAGAAACCAACTTTCAACATCCGACAATCATTAATTATACTAAAATACACGTGACCTTTGACCTTTTCCCTATTTCATTACATTCAGTCTATGTAACTAACCCAGAGGTATTCAGGACGATTCAAATATTCCATTGGAATAGATTTCCAATGGTTCAACAGCAATTTCAATCAAGTTAATATCCTGACATAGATTGAATTATAATTAAAAATAGATGGCAGTGCAAAATAAGGTGTTTCATTCCAAAATCGGAGTTTAATCCCAAGTTTTGGGTTCTAAACCTAAACACATAGATGACGACACACAGAATAACCTAAACACATAGATGACGACACACAGAATAACCTAAACACATAGATGACGTAGTTAAATCCTTTGAACAAAACCAGGCTGTTAATTGTTGAAAAGTACGTTTAAACCACTCATTCGTGGTCAAAATGGGGACTTCATGCTGAAAAGGGGTGTGGGGTTGGGTTTTTTTTCGTTGGTGTTCTGCACACGACCAGGTATAGTGTATTTTTATGGAAAAATTATTTTACCTCCAGCGGGGAGAAAAAGTGAACTTTCCTCCCTAGTTTACAGGGAGGAAAGTTACTCATTGCACCCGGTCGGGTTAAACAGGGAGTAATGAAAAATAAGGGAATCATTAACTCTCATGATTCCCTCCAGTGTTGCCCTAGATAAAGCACAAGTAAATAAGGTTGGTGCTAATACACATTTAATTTACTAACTTTTGTTTTATGTCTAAATATACATATAATGTCATCTTCACACATGTCATGTAACCTTCACAGCGGTTGCCATAGTGATTCATCAGTAAAAGAAACAAACAAGTTAAAAGTGGGATCATAATTTCTAAATGTAGATTAACTAATCCATATTTAAATACATCAGTTGTCAACACCATTCAATAAATGACTCAGCTTCCAGCTAATTCTCCCATTTAATTTTAGCATTGAAAGTCAAATAATTACTATCTATAATTTAATTTTAACGTTATTAAACTTGTTTAGAGAATTGTTAATATTATATGTAACTATTTGTTTTTAAAAAAAAATAATATAAACCTATGTATTTTTTTGTTTAATTACGTAATTTAAAATTAAAATCCTTCCATATTTTTTGACATTTTCATGTTTAGGCTATGGAACATAACTCATAAAGCGTTACGTTACTTTTAGATTAAAAACTCAGAAAAGTATAACAGGGAGTTAGAAAGCTAAATGAGGTGTGTAATCCAGTCTCCAGCTGTAGTACCTTCCCCTACCGCGCTTCGTATTATTTTACATTTATTTACGATGTTTTTTTATTTTTAACTACAGATTGAAATTAGAGAGGAAAACTAGGAGATTGAGTCTAAGGAATTAGAATCTTGAACTAGAAATCCTTCTAATACTGCTTGCTGTGTCACCATTAAACTTGGAATTGTGCAGAATTGTATTATTTATTACTCATTATTTGTTTCTCACAGCATTATGTATTAATCTGGAATTTGTTATAAACCACCTTTTTTTTAGACTCAGGGGACTTTAAAACGTGTAAATCCGTTACAATCTGAAAATCGAATTCTCGCAGCATTGCAATATTTTCTCTTTATATTTACTCCGTATATGAAAAAGTAAGATAAAGTAAATTGAATTACAAGATAAAGCATTATGAAACTTTGTTGTGAAGATTATTTGTTTAAGGAAAATACCAAGTTAGAAGTATAAGGACTTATAATGTGACTTAGAATGATAAATGTAAGTTTTCCACAGATGTACTTAAATAAACATACTTAGAGAACTTAGAGGAAGCTAATAGATCAAGTTTTAAAGCTCTCCAGGGTAACATACCAAGCAGCTAAACTTACTTCTCTGTACAAGCCTTGACGCCGTCTCCAGTCTATAAGTCATTGTAAAGAAAATCTTGATTATTATAAATGTCTTTTACCCATATTTAGTTTGCTTCTGTTACAGACTGCGACGAGCAGAAAGTATAAATTCAAATAAAACATTTAAATTTCAAACGAAAGTAAACTAAATTTATAAACTCATATTTATTTAAATATTATTTTGTATACAGGGTGACCCACAATAAAATTTCAACGAATCTATGGGTCAAATAGGTTATGAGATGAATTTCTAATTGATTGTACTAAGTACAGATACTAATTGGGTACTTTATAATTATAAGCGTTATTTCTCGATCTAGTTCTTTGTCATTAATGTTGACTTCTCAGATTTGTGGAAAATTGAAAGCTTAAATTCGGGACAAGGTATCATTAACGTCAGAGAAATTCATTCTCCTGCGTAGCTTAGTTGGTAGAGCGCTATACTGGAAATATAGAGGCCTGTGGTTCAAATCCCAGCGTTGGAGTGTATTTTTCTCTGGTTGTTTCCCGTAGTTGTTAATAATTATAATTTGAGGAAATATTAAGTAACATTAAAAAATATGGGGACAGAAAAAAATATGATAATACAAAAGGAAGCTGCAATAGGACAAACACAACGGGGGTGTAGTGCTCCTAAATTTGGAACTAAATTTATTTCTCGATTTCTCGCCGGAGTATGATTTTTCATTTAACAAGTATGTCAAATTTCGTCAAAATCAGCCCAGTAAATTAGACTCCACGCCTCTGCACACACGACAAAAATTTTTTTTTTAAAAAAAACAACAATTTTTTTGACTCAGGGTACCTACCTCAAAACGTGTAAATCCATAAAAATATCAAAATTGAATTTTCGAACACAGTACTTTCTCTTTACATGAGAAAGTAAAAATTTTTATTTTTATTTTTACCGGAGTTCATGGTGAACAGGGCCCAAACTGTATTATTATTACATTTTATTTTTTTTTTACTTATATCACGACATTTCTGAGAATGAATCCGAACTTCTATAGAATTTAGTTCATTTCACGGAAAACAGAAACCTTAATAAAAGTGTGTCAACATTTAAAATACATTCTATTCTATGAGTAGCTGAATTCCAAAACACGAGAAACGTCTTGCAATTCACGAAATTGTGTTATCAGGTTAATTTTTTTTTTTTAAATTTAATAACTAATAATTCATTTAGTGGACAAAAGCCCTATAATCTCAGGCTATTATTTTCTTTTTAATAAGCAAAAGAAATAATCACATAGCTGGTTTTGTCGCAGTTTTTGTTTATAGCTACTTTTGCAACCAAACTCACCGCTATGTTGGATTGGTGTGCTGCAGCAAAAGCAGTTATATCCAATAAATTAAGCAGTTATAAACTATTATTTTAACTATTATTTATTCAGTGTAGCCACTATAATATTTTTTTCTCTTCTATTATATTTTTTTCAGTTTAAAAGAAGATAGAAATGTGTAAAGAAGGATATAGATGATTTGCAGCCTTACTCAGAGTAACTCTATAATGTGTACATAGGATATAGCTCCTTTTGAATCCGAGTACAGTAGGGATATAGCTGGTTTTGTAACCGCACTCATTCAGTGCAGTATTTCAATCTAGATTTTAATAGGTTCATAATTTTTTTTGGAACTGTCTGACAGCAGAACCTTGTAGAGCTTTAAAAAACAAATCCAGGGTACCAATATCTCATTTGTTGGATATAGCTGCTTTTGGAATTCGGCTACTCCTATATAAATTACTAAGTGCGAAGGAAAAAATGAGAAGGTAAAAATGATATATTTTGGAATTCCAATTCAGGTTTTATGACTATTTATATGAGAAAGTTATTGGGATTGAATTATTTCTTACGTAGAAGAAAATTGAGAGAGAGAGAGAGAGTTAAAGGAAGAGATAATATAAAGGTTGAGTGGTTGGGTTTTTCAGGTTGAGTGAGTTGGTGTCGCAGGTTTTCAGGTTCACTGAGTTAGCGTCAGGACTCTGAATAAATACGCATCCGGGCTGAGGATGGAGCGTCTTCTAGTTCCATAGCAGCGGTGCACCAGTGCGTAACCTCCTACAACGTTACATACACTCTATCTACCTTCTCTTCGTATATAGCTAGCAATGCAACAACAACCTTGACATTCAATTTTCTTTCTTTAAGTACTTATGAATATGAAGAATTTGGTTAATGGTTTCAGACATATGATAATCTCATCACATCTGCTCATTTTATTATATGATATGACAATGATAAATACCAATTTTTTTTAAAATCTAAATATTTTCAGGTTAGAAAACCTTTACCTTTCATTACAAGAATAGTCAATATCAGCAAGTAATGCAGGACAGGACATTGTTATTGTTTATTTTTAAAACGAAGTTGCTCATGGCACGTTACGGCGTCTAGAGCCCGAAAGCGAATCCATAAAAACCAACGTCACAAAACCGACCGTCACGAAATCTGACCGATAAGGATAACTTGAACTAACCACCTCAAACTGCCTCAAACCACCTCTAACCACCTCTAACCACCTCAAACTGCCTCTAACCACCTCTAACCACCTCTAACCACCTCAAACCACCTCTAACCACCTCTAACCACCTCTAACCACCTCTAACCACCTCAAACCACCTCTAACCACCTCTAACCACCTCTAACCACCTCTAACCACCTCTAACCACCTCAAACTACCTCTAACCACCTCTAACCACCTCTAACCATCTCAAACCACCTCTAACCACCTCTAACCACCTCTAACCACCTCAAACCACCTCTAACCACCTCAAACCACCTCAAACCACCTCTAACCACCTCTAACCACCTCTAACCACCTCAAACCACCTCTAACCACCACTAACCACCTCTAACCACCTCTAACCACCTCTAACCACCTCTAACCACCTCAAACCACCTCTAACCACCTCTAACCACCTCTAACCACCTCTAACCACCTTCTAACCACCTCTAACCACCTCTAACCAGCTCAAACCACCTCTAACCAGCTCAAACCACCTCTAACCACCTCAAACCACCTCTAACCACCTCAAACCACCTCTAACCACCTCTAAAAATCTCAAACCACCTCTATTCACCTCTAACCACCTCAAACAACCTCTAACCATCTCAAACCACCTCTAACCACCTCTAACCACCTCAAACCACCTCTATCCACCTCTAACCACCTCTAACCACCTCTAACCACCTCTAACCACCTTTAACCACCTCTAACCACCTCTAACCACCTCAAACTACCTCTAACCACCTCTAACCACCTTCTAACCACCTCTAACCACCTCTAACCACCTCTAACCAGCTCAAACCACCTCTAACCACCTCAAACCACCTCTAACCACCTCTAACCACCTCAAACCACCTCTAACCACCTCTAAAAATCTCAAACCACCTCTATTCACCTCTAACCACCTCAAACCACCTCTAACCATCTCAAACCACCTCTAACAACCTCAAACCACCTCTAACCACCTCTAACCACCTCTAACCACCTCTAACCATCTCAAACTACCTCTAACCACCTCAAACCCCCTCTAACCACCTCTAACCATCTTAAACCACCTCTAACCACCTTAAACCACCTCTATTCATCTCAAACCACCTCATATCTATTCTAACTACCGTCACAAAACCGACCGTAACGAATTCCGACCGATAAGGATAACTTGAGTAAAAGTTGACCGATTTAGTTGAAATTTGGTATACATGTTCATTTTACCAATGCCCAGGACGAGTTCGTTAGACAACTAACGACTTATCCGCCCAAGCATTCGCACGCAACACTCACGTAAACGTAAGCTTTTAATGTAAAATCAACATTTTAGGCGGGGAAAATAGTCTAACTTTATCTATTTAATGAGACAAATAACTTTTTAACATAAATTTGTTAAGTAACGCACCTACACTGCTAAAGTGGACTTAAATGTTTTAAAATAGAGAAAACAACGTTTTTACCGATATCTTATGTTCTAAAGTAACGATTTTAGTAAAACTTCATATACATCGTCTAAAGTACAATTGAAACAGGCATGTAAAATTTAAACTGATATTTTTGTGTAGTGGAGTGATGCATTTTATAATATTTCAATAAAAACCAGCACTTTGTACGGAATGAGTGTTGATCATTGACACTCAGGACACTCAGGTTAGCAAACTTATACGAGGAAAAAAGTAAACCTACTAGGCGGTTATCTTAAGTGTCTCGATCCCTTTACTAGTAACATTTTTGTTTGCCTACATTGCCCGATCCTCTAAAATTCAAAATCCTAACCTCTATTTGGCTTCCGCTCAGACTTTAAATAACAATCTTCTGTGAAGCAATCTAATCTGCGTCAAAAATTGACAATGGTTATTATTGTAACAATAAAAATAGTATTTTTACATAATAATAAAATAATGTGGAAACGTCTATAATTAAGAGGAAATGGGAGCGATTTAAGGTCTAATCTATTTGTTTAGGCGGCACAGAGTAAAGCGGAAGTAATTTAATAATAAGTTATGTTGCTTACAGAGTCCTCTCTATTATACCAACCATTATCCTACATAATGACCTGAGTAAGTAGCTACATAAACCTACATTATGTATAATCATATCATATTTCCTTTTTATGATCACATGCTTTACTACTGTACAACCAAATATTAATTTGTTTACTTTATAATAATGATAAAGTTGTTTACATTAACTTGTTACGTAATATATAAACCTTACAGCCCTCTTCGTGTTTTTCTTACGTTAATTCAAATTGTATTGATAACATTATTTAATTACGTTACATCAAATTATTATTTTATTTTAAATGTAAATATCATTAGATTTTAGTTGGTACATTTAAGAAGTTAAGCATATCAATGGTTTATGATATAAAATGATCGAGATGATACAAAAACTGAGAGGAGTAATGAAATAAAAGAATAGGTAGGATTTAGTGCAGTAGCTGCGATCTAGCGGACAAGGACTGAACTACATAACCACTGTACAGTGCTGCTACCTGGAAGCCAGCGCAATAACTACATAACCTTCCTCCCGCCATTCACTACTGTCCCGCGTATTTCAATTCATAGTATGAAATACGCAAATCAAAGTTATTAAATAAAACATAAGAAAAGTTAGGTGTTTTAAAGCGTTTTCAGTATTTTCATAACAATCGCGGTTATATATTTTTCCATAAAAAAGTTTCTTTTAACAAAAATGTGCTTTCTTGTTTGTTTGTTTGTCCGGTACAAATCTGGCAATCGATTTCTAACTAACTTCCCGAATAGCTAGACATTTGAAACTTTTAGAATAGCTCAGAAAACGATGACAATGCATTATTTTAATACTTTTAGCCATCTTTCAGCAGAATTTAATTGCTTTTCAGCAAATTTTGCTTTATGGAAAGTAATTTTATTTGTTTTGCCATGTCCCATATATTTACAATCTTCATTTTGACGGGTTTCAAATTTGTGATTATGATTTTTATAAATAAAAAGATAAACATGGAATGAGAAAAAATTCTAAAATGTAGTCCATTTAAATACGATTTTTAACAATATAAGCCGTTTTCCTGGGAAAAAATCTAGTTTCTGAGAAAATAGCTTTAAACGCGGACGGAGAGAGCCCGGGTTTGATTCTCCGCCGAGGAGAAGTTATTTTTATAATATATCAAAAATGTTCAATAATAATGAAATGTAACTACGAAAACTAATTAATGGAAAACACTGGGCTAATTAATTATGAAATCGTATATGAGAAATCTTGTCTGAGTTGTCTCGGACCGATTTTATCACATTTTACAAGTAAAACAACAAATAAATAGCCTAGGCAGTTTGCAATACTTCTTTTTTGTATTATTTGTTAAATTTCGAAACTAAATTGTTCTCTATTACAAGGACACTAACACTATATTTGATTCTATATAAAATGTGAATATAATAAGGTTGGGTCGGCTAGTATATACTTGGGTGCAAAGTATAAAGTTCCATGTACTAACGTGTCCTATGAGCAGGTCCTATATTCTGAGTCAGTGTTATCTAGAGCTCCCTTAGGGCGCCACAGTGTAACATAACCTTAGGGCGCCTCCATACGACTCCCTAGGGCGCCCCAACCTCTCACTAGGATTCTAAGGTTTCTTTTTCCCTTCTACCTACACATATACCTTTAACCTTAACATATGTAACACATGTGTTTATATATATATATATATATTCTTTCCTATTTCACGCATGCTTTACTTCCCTCTCTATTTGCCGAGAAAGATATTATCAATATTTCTTCATAATATTTCTCTACGTTCCTCTATTTTTTATAAATAATTTGTTATTCTGTTGAAACGTTATAGACAAATAGAGATAGAAATATCAACACATCTTTATTCTTTCCCATATATGTATAATATAATATGGAGATAAAGTATTGTGATAATTTAAAAAAAAATCGGTTTGAGATTTCGATAAACTAACCTTCACACTTTAGGGACTGCAAAAAAAAAAAAAAAAAAAAAAAAATGATCTGGCTATAAAATGATGATTAAATGTCTGCCTATAAGTTCTACAGTGTGTGCAGATGGGTAATAATGAACTCATTTGCCTAAACTGCAGAACTGAATTTAATCAAATTTAGTTAAAAAAATTTGAGTTCGCTATATTTTTCCTGTGTGCGCGTCAAAACGATCTTTTATACTGGAAAGTTTCACGTTTTTATCTCTTTTGGTTCAAAAGTTATTGGAACCGTACAGAGTGACAGACAGACACAGGAACGAAACTATATGGGTTTCTTTTTTTGGTTTTACCAACGAAACCCTAAAAAAAGGTCAGAGAAAGCATATAAATATATGGCTTGCCACTTTACATATGTAACTTATATGCCAAGAAATAGGGTGGCCATAAAAAGTTTTGTCCAAAACAGGTCATGTAAATGGGGGGGGGCAGATTTTTATAAAATAAAATTATTGTCAATTTAAAAATGTATCATACAGGTGACTTTTCCGGAAAAATCTTGTTTCTGAGAAGGCCCAAATTGATCATCATGCTAAACAAGAAAAATTCTATTAACTAAGAAATGAAAAATAGTGTTTTTGAGAAAATAGCAGAAATTAACACATTATTAGTTAGTACCAGGGCCGCTGAGAGGATTTCCGGGCCCCTGGGCAAGTTAGCACCTGGGCCCCTTTGAACAAATAAGGGGGGGGGGGGGTCCGGGCTTTGAACCGGGGGGATCCGGGCTTGGGGGGGGGGGGGGGGGGTGGTCCGGGGGGTCCTCCCCCGGAAAAATTTTTAAAATTTAATTACCAAAATATGAGTTTTAAAGATTTCTTAGGGCAACTTTGTCCTTAGAGAAAAAGATGTTTGGTGGGGACAAATTTTGATGTTAAACTAAGATGGGCTAAAAAAACCCCAAATAATTGAGCAGTTTTGTAGCAGGATTAAAAAACCTTCTTTTATACTTTGCAAAATACATTATATAAAATAAAACATAATATAAATTGTTTGCTAAAATAGTGAGATTAAGAAAAAACAAACAAAATGATTAAGTTACGCATCTTCTTTTTATACAAAAGTTGCATTACTAGGAAAAAATATGAATACCAGTATGCCAATATGATTTGTCTGTCAGTTTCTCTCCTCTAAATCAACATCGACCATATTGAATGAGATAAAAATCTAAGTACATAACTAAATGAAGCACTAAAGTTCAAACTTCCGTACTTATGACACATTTGGAATAATTTTATGTTCTTCACAATTAGTGATGAACTTAGCATCTGGGCCCCTTTGAACAAATAACGGCGGGGGGTCCGGGGGTCCTCCCCCGGAAATTTTTTTTAAAATTTAAGAGCAAAAAGATGAGTTTTAAGAATTTCTGAGGGCAAGTTTGTCCTAAAAAAAAAGATGTTTGGTGGGGACGAATTTCAAATACATATGAATTTCAATTTAATGTAAATTGAAAATAAAAATGTACCTACTGCTGGTTAAGTTTGTATTTGTGTCTATTTAATTTCCATTGCGTGAATCAACTTTGCCTCCCAAACTTAGCTAGGACATTAAAGGCCGCGCGGCCGTCGCAAAAAAAAAAAAAAAATTGCGTTCAGAACTGAATGGTGTCTCCTTACAATAGTATAGAAGTATAATTCCAAGTTAGATTTTATTATGCTCTCAAGGGGCCTCTACCGACATTGGTACAAAGATAGTAGTTTCATGTTTTTTTTTAGATTTGGGGGCCCCTTGGCTCCGGGGCCCATCCGCAATTCGGGCCTATTATAGTTATGCCACTAATAACAATATCCATCTTGCCTTTTTAGTTGTTAAAAATCCAGAGCCGCCCCTGGAAGCCCGGGGCTCAAGGGGGCCCGAGACTGTCCCTCCCAAACTTAACTAGGGCATAGGGGCCCCACGCCAAAAAAAAAATTGATGAGAAAAGAAAAGAAAAAAACATTTGCATTCAGAACTAAATGGGGTCCCCTTTACAATAGTATAGAAGTATAATTTTAAGTTAAATTTTATTATGCTCTAAAGGGGCTTCTACCGACATTGGTACAAATATAGTAATTTCATATTTTATTTGGATTTGGGGGCCCCTTGGTACCGGGGTCCTCCCACGGTTCGGGCCCATAGTTATGCCACTAATTACAATATCCATCTTGCCTTTTTTGATTGTAAAAAACCATAGCCGTCCCCCGGAGGCCCGGGCCCCCAAGAGACCCGGGCCCCTGGGCATTTGCCCCTCTTGCCCCCCCCCCCCCCCCCCCCCCCCTGTCGGCGGCCCTGGTTAGTACCGGACTAAAAAGTCGGCCTTACTCATACTCATGTAATCATCAGTCTGTGTCACACCTAAATGTGTCATAACTCTGGGAATCGAAACATATATAAACTAAATATAAGGGAATCTTGAATTTAATCAAAATGCAAGTATATGGTAAACACTCACCAATCAACCCAATTATACAGAAATTAGTTAAAACTTTAATTATCAGAGTGATTCATTAATTTTGTTAATTTCTGATGAAAATTTTAGCTACAGTCTTCTAATTTTCAGTTTCTTGAGAAAGCAGGATAAAAATTAGGGGGATTCACTTTGTCCTGCGTGGAAAAACAAAAATGAAAACTGTTGTAAAGGCTTTTCCAGGAAGAAGCTAAAGCGAGAGTGGCTGTGTCACAGAGTAAATTGGATAAAAGCTTGTATCCATTTGGATTAGCTACAAGAATTAGGGGAGACTCGGGTCCAGGAATAATATTAAATTAACCCTAACGTAATGTTCAGCAGTGCCTGGACCCTCTATACTGTCAGGATAGCGTCTAACCTTGTCTGATTCCATGGATAGTTACTCATCCATATTCATCATGGCCACTTAACCCTAACATCAAACCCATATTACAACCATATAATAATATATTAGTATGATTAACAGACGTCCATACTACTAACTATCTATCAGTCATGCTCTGCTCTTTTAAATATTCATTAATTTAATTCTAAAATATTATATTTCTAATAGGTTTTTTAAAAGTCAAAACATTTTCTATAATTTTTGGACATGTTCTACAAGCGCACAAACATACATTTATTTACACCTATAGCTTCAAATGTACTTATCTGATTTGAATAAAACTTTTATAGTTTATTGAAAGTAACTCGCAGATAGCCCCAGGTTAATTTAAACCGTCTGCGCTCTTTAACTTTTGCCAAATTGTTACTTTAATCCATGTAAAATAAATTTTTGGACATGTTATAGGGATCAGGGACATTTATAAAATAGACTGCCAATTGGTGTGGCACATAGCTTCCTCGCATCCTATCCACGTACTTTATTGATTTTATGCTTTTACAAGCCATTATTATTTAATTGGTTTAATTGTTTCCCCCGTTTTTTTTAATCTGTCAAAATGGTTTTGATTTATTAAACGAATAAAAGTATCAATTTAGCAAAAGTTAAAGAGCGCAGATGGTTCAAATTAATCTGGGGCTATCTGCGGGTTACATTCGATAAACTATAAAAGTTTCATTCTAATCAGAGAAGTACTGTTGAAGCTATTAGGTGTTAAATAAATGTATGTTTGTGCGCATGTGGATGAGAAACAAATAGGCGCAGAAGGTTGAAACTTATATGGGACCATATACGCCAACAATGGGCTAATTATGACCTACCACCTAAAATTCAATAAAAATTGACGTGTAATTTACTTTTTACTTTATTGCGGGATAAGTAAAACAAATGCCGTTTTTCGGCACGTTTTGACAATGGCCAACTTTAAGAACTCACTGCTTTAAAAGTTTTGAACTAAATCAAACCGAATTCACAGGACCTTTAGAACTCATAATAATGTAGAAGCCTACAAGTTTTAAGTCCATAAGTTAATTAGTTTTCTGTTAATTAACGAATTAAATTGGATTTTATATCTTTTGAACCGCTATAGATAGAAACACGAAACCTTCACAGAAAAATCAAGAAAAAAATACTTTTCAAAGAAATTAACTTACTTTTGCTGACTTTTACTTTTGAATTTACAGAAAACTAATTAAATTTTCGACTTGAAACTTCGTAGGCTTCTACATTATTATGAGTTCTAAAAGTCCTGTGAATTTGGTTTGATTTAGTTCAGAACTTTTAAAGCAGTGAGTTCTTAAAGTTGGGCATTGTCAAAATGTGCCGAATAAACGGCATTTGTTTAACTTATCCTGCAATAAAGTAATTAAAAATTAAAGTAAAAAAACAAATTTTTGATATGCCATAAAATTTTATTAAATTGACTAAATAATAGTACATTACGCGTCGAGTGCGGAAAGTAGCATTTTGCATGCGAGTGTGGAGTTTGCACCCGAGCGATAGCGAGGGTAGTAAAACCACACGAGCAATGCAAAATGCCGTTTTCGCACGAGTTGCGTACCGTACTTTATCTACGATTGTTAGATTTAAATAATAAATACAGAAAAAAATAAACTTGCTGTATGTAAGTTCGTATCTCTCTCTTGATAAAGATGGCATTTATTCTTGAGTTGTATATTTTTTACCGAATTAATTATTTCTGGAGGAGTATTATTCTCCACATTTTCGTCAAAGTCACTTGATTCACTCATTGTTTTTCACTAAAAACTCGATATAAACAGTTACTTTAATAAAAAGAACAGCAAATTAGTTTTGTTAAATGTAAACAAACTTGCTAATCGTGCGTAAAGCTGAAGAATTCCTCTTCTTTACCGCACTAGCGTGGTAAAGAAGAGGAATTATTCAGAACTATGAGACGAGCATGCGCAATGAATACAAGTACGTAAAGAATCACTTTCTACGCATCTAAACAAAGATATAATGTTTATATTTCGTATCAATCGTAGATAAATAAACTTGTTACATCTAAATACGACTTTCCCTTTAGAAGTTACAAGGGTTCAAACTCGAGGGTCTAGAAGTATTTTATAGACAGTAGGTGAATGTGACTCAGAAAATTTAGTTTTTTCAGGTTATACTATACCCACAAAACATAAGCATTGGGCCGCGGAATAATGTCAAATATATTTGTTGGGTCGCGGGTCAAAAAGGTTGAGAGACGCTGCTCTAGACTCTAGACTCTAGACGATTACATCGAGGTGTTCATTATTAAAAATTATTGTTTGAAAATTAAAATGATTCAACATTGTGATTCTTGTAAAAAAAAAAATTGAAGCAGATCTTCGTAAAAAAAAAAAAAAAACCTCGAAGCAAAACCCGAAATTTATGATTTTTGCTCAAAAAAAAAAAAAAATGGAGGGATTGGCGAATTTACACAGCTAGTTATTGATAATTAGTGTTAAAAAACTGAGGCCTATCTGGGATTCGAAGCATGAATGTTAGTGTTGAGACAGCAGTTGTTCTCCTTTCTATAAACGATCAAGGGATTAATATAGTATTAGTTGTACTTACCATTAGATACCTCGGGCTCGGGCTCACTGTCCTGTGCAAGGTAGGTATGTCTCTTAGGAGAAGTGACTTGTCTCATTATGGGAGCTATGTAAACAAACCAAACCAAAACAAACTTAACATGGATTCCTACAAGCGACAAGTACAGATCAACACGCTTCGTACACTTTAACCAACTCTTACCTTATAATAATTATAGCGTTATCAAATTTAAAAAAAAAAGAAAGATGGAACGAAAATATAATGGAGATATAATTAATTGGTTTCACAAGATAATTATTAAACTAAATTCTATTATAACCTTACACTCACAATACATTGAAACTCTATTACAGTTGTATCCGCTAAAAATAAATTAATTTTTAGGGTCCGTAGGCAAAACCAAGGACCCTTATATTTTCCTGCATGTGTTTGACTGTCCGTCCGTCCGTCGCCTGCTCTCACGGCTAAACCTTTCGTCCGATCACTTTGAAATTTGGCATGTATATGTCTTGTACCTACCCACACATGTTAAAAATATAGCAACTTAAAAAAAATATTAGGGTAAAAAAAATTAAGGGTTAAATTCTTTTAATTTTTTTCTGACACCGTGAGGGGTATCATATGAAAGGGTACGTCAAGCTGATTACAAAAATATATAATTCTTTAGTTATAACTTTGATAGGGCGAGCGTAGGCCAGTTTGAAGTGGGTGTGAAACTTGTCCCCCCCCCCCCTCTATCTCGCTTATGTGAAGTGCAAAAAATCTGAAACAATTCCTGAAAATTCGTCGACCAAAAGTGAAGACACCACTTTTTGGAAATTTCGAAAAAAATATTATTTTAATTTTTATAGACAAAATATGTTTTTTTTTTATAATTATGGTCTTTTCGATGTATTTATATGGTTGTAGTCCGGTTCAGTGGCAAAAAAAAAATACTTAATAAGAAGTTTGTTTATGTGTTTTGAGAATATCAGACCCATAGGATAGTTAAAAGTAAGCTTTTTTAGCATTTTAAAAAACACCATCAATAGGGTACTACTAAAACTATACATTGTGAACCTACGGACCTTCGCTGTGTGCTGACTAGCACACACTTGACCTGTTTATTAATCATTAAAAAATATATTTTTAATGATAATTGAATAAAAACCAAAAAAAAAAAAAAAAAAAAAAATAGACATTTTTTTTTAACCTACACCAGCTTGGGGCATTTCAGGCATTTTATCTCTAACGATCCACTTCAAGTAGGATATGTGATGTTCGGAGGTATATATACATCCATTTTCCTTAAAAAAACGAATAATATTAAAAAATAACTTATACGCATGAAATTGTCAAACATATTGACAAGCTAACGATACTCCGGCTCATGAAATATGTTGTATATCAGAATTGCAACTTTTTCACTTCAAAAATCTCGATATGCAAACACCAGCCGCAACGGATCTTCTGTATGTCTGGCTTTCTGTATGGCACTAGCACACGTCTTTTACTGACTAAACACGTAAAATTGTCTAAATTAAATTCTTTTTTTTTACAGTGGAGTGCGCTAACATATGGCGCATGTTGGAGAATTTATGTAATAGAATAATTGTAGCATTAGTATATGTTTCATATACTGAGTAGAACAGGATATAAAAATAGACTCCCAATTAGTGTGGCACATAGCTTCCTCGCATCCTATCATGCATTTATTGTTATATTAACATTAATATTATTGTTATATTACTTTATTATTGTATTGTTTATTGTGTAAAAACTATTAATATAGTTTTAGCGATATTTAACACTTCATAGCGGTGTCGCTGTTGGTTTTACTAAAAAATTGTATTTGAAGAAAATGTTTGTTTCAATGAATAAATGAATTTCGATTTTTTTCCCGACCTAAAATTCCAATTTTAAATGTGAAGTTCACGTTTACGCAAGCGTTGTTCGTGAACGATTGGACAGATATCGTTGTCCAACGAACTCGTCTTGGGCATTGGTAAAATGAACATTTCTACTAAATTTCATGAAAGTAGGTGCACATTTACTCAAGTTATCGTCACACGTTTCATGATTCGCGGACACACAGACCGACAGACAGACAGACACGAGACCAAAAATGTTCCCTGATGTCTGAAACGGATTTCTGTCTAGGAATTTTTAAAATCGGAAACATAAGTTTTTTGTTCTCAAAAGTGAACACAATGCTTCCGTTACCTTCGGTAAGCTCGGAAGCAATAAAATAAATAAAAAAGCACAACACAAAATATAATACACGCATCACAACAAAATATTCTTAACAATTACGGTTGTTGATTTTTTACATAAAAACTAATACTTATTTTTTACAATATTTTTAGGTAGATTTTCGTGTGTGTTTGACCTTCTAAACAAGAGAAGTTAATTAAAAAAGTGTAAAAAAAGATTATTTACTGGATGTTTATACCACGTTGCCCCATTGAGAAGAGTTGTCCCAGGTAATTGAATATTTACGTACATGGTTGCAGTACAGATTGATATGGGTCCTGACTTCCCAGCCTTTACTAGGTCACGTTCAGGACTATCAATGACCAATGACTGTAAATGAAACCATTTAGGTGTTTCACTTAATGACTTGGCCTGCATGAACCCCTCGCAGAGCTCGGGGTGAAGTCAAAAATAAAATTAAACCATGTAATCCATCAAATATTGAAAATGTTGAGCACTTTGAAAATAACAAAAATGTTGCATTTTTATTCAATGAGAAAATAAATATAAAAATTCATCCCACCATGAAGAATCAAAACGCTGCAACTTGCGTTTTTGACTCAACTTGACTACACACACTATTACACTAGTGATAAAATATAAAATGTTTATATTTCGTATCAATAGTAGATAAAATATATATATATATATATATATATATATATATATATATATATATATATATATATATATATATATATATATATATATATATATATATTTTTTTTAACTTTTTTCTCTCTCTTTTTTCTCGCTCTTTTACTACTTGTTCATTCCGTGTTTAAAATGATAATAGCATTTTAAAAACTTCATAAGAATATAAAAAAAAAGAATAAGAATAAGAACAATGGAAATTCTCAGACAAAAGTGGAAATGAGCAGCCGACAAACGAAAAAGAGAAATAAAAAATGTAAAAAGAAAACGTACATTTAGTAGTGAAATATAAAGTGTAATGTTGGGAACAGTGGTGAGAAGTTGTATGCTACAGTGGAGCACTCTAGGGCTAGAAACAGGTCATGTTGGAACTAACTACTGAGTTATCTAGAGTAGTGGGAACCAAGTTCAGTCGTTACAATGCCTTCTATAGCTGTCTCATTAGAGTTTAATTCAAGTTAATGAATTCAACTCGACTAGTGTGTTGAATAAGTCTAAAACGATCGTTTAGTCTTAAGATAAAGTTTACTATATATAAAAGGAGATCGTATAAAATCGACATGCAAACTTCGACGACATGCAAGTTCTTAAACTAAAAATTTAAGGATAGCCCAGGAGATAGTGTGCAAAAAAGTGTCTGACTAACATCAAGCTAGAATTTTGTATACAAGTCAATCTTTTAGCGCCTTTTAAGAATATGTGGTCGGGTAAGTTCGTCTGCGGGACTTAGCTTGGCAATAGGCGTTTGAAAAAAAAACAAACCGGTGGAGAGCGGCCATGTCTAACCAAGTATGGTGGACAATGTGATTTTCATGATCCTGAGTACAGAATTAGTTAGTAGACCGAAAATCAAGTTGATGTTAGTTTGTCCCTTGACAGGTGACCACGTTTATTTTTAGTAAGATTTGAATAACTAACCTATCAAGTGTGAAAATAACATCGACTTGATTTTTGGTTTACTAACTAATTCTGTACTCAGGATCATGAAAATCATACTGTCACCATAATTGGCGGGACATGGCCACTCTCCACCATTTTGTTTTTTTCAAATGCCTATTGCCAAGCTATATGTCCCGCAGACGAACTTAACCGATCATATATTCTAGAACACAATTCTAGCTTGATGTTAGTCAGACACTTTTTTGCACGCTATCTCCTGGACTAGGAGTTTTAAGTCTTCCGGTAGCGAGGGGTACCAATTCCGGTATTTACCCAACATCACCATACAAAAAAGTCTGAATTAGATAGAATCCGAATTCGGAGTGTTCATAAGAAAAGGTCAGAAAATAATTTAATTGCAATTGAATTAATTAGTCATTAATATGAGCACCCTGACTATATCATTTCCAACCCTCCCCTCTCATAAAAAAATGAATGAACCACTAAACATAAAAAAAGGAAATCACTCAAATTTAGGCTTATTACTCCTCTTGGAGGGGTTCGGACCGAAAAAAGTTGAGAGTAGGATACCATCTGCAAAGTGCCGTCTGCAAGATAAGCTACGTTTTATTAGGTTCGGTCTTCACGTAAAAAAAGTACACGTGATAATGGGGTTCGCTATCAAAAAACTTTTTTTGGCACTAGACGGGGCTGGAGAGGTCTGATAAAAAAAGGGTATATGAAAGCTGCACCCTTTTTTTAGCAGAAACAAAAAAGAATGTTTTACGAAGTAAAAAAAAACAGTGTAATTTGCATCTCTACTTCTCAAAACGAGGTAAGGAAAATAGTGTAAATTTCCCCACAGCTTCTCAAAACGAGGTAGGTCAAACTATGTAAATTGCACCAATTCCTTTCAACATTGTGACAAAGGAATATCACACATTTGTAATTAAAAGTGACATTATCTGTTAGCCTAACAATCAAATAAGACAAAGGGACATTTAATCCAATGTATTTTGAGACAAAGGAACGTCACACTTAAGTAACAAAAAGTGATAAAATCCATTAGTCCAATCATTAAGTTAGACAAAGGGACATTTAGTGGTGCAATTTACACTATTTTACTTACTTCGTATCAAGAGGTAGTGGTGCAATTTACACGTTTTAAATTGGAGTGGTGCAAATTACATACTTTGATTTAATTCATTAAAAAAAAAATGGTGCAATTTACAGTCCCCCCCCCAAAAAAAACCTGTCTGCATCACTTCATGACCTACAAGATAGGCGGGTTAGTTTTTGGAACGAAGTTCCTTATGGCACATTTTGGAGACCGGAAGTGAATCCGCAAAAAACGACCAAAATCACCGTCACAAAATAACCGTCACAAAATCACCGTCACGCAAAATCCGTCACGAAATCTACAGATGACGATAACTTGAGTAAAAGATCACCGAGTTAGATGAAATTTGGTACACATGTTCAAGGCTGAGTTCGTCGGAAACGTTATCCGCCCAAGCGTTCACGCGCAACGCGTAAACGTAAGCTTCAAAAGACGGGAAAAAGTGTTATTTAGGAAGCCTGTTACTTGACTTGTTTTGATTATTTTTGTTATACATGTCAAAAATGTCACTTTGATTTGTAAATAAATAAAATATAATCATGTAAAATTTCACCCTGATACAAGCAGAAGCTGTAGAGTAGGGAAGTGATATATTTTAAATTAATTGGCCGGGTAGGTAGAAAACAATCCTATTTCAATCCAAACTCCTTTAAAAAACATACTCTTTCACTATAAACTCATCATGATCAACTTTTTTCTTATATTCAATATATATTTATAGTAAGACGCTTGCTTTAAAAATACAAATAATGATTTTCTTTTAATTTTGCCTTAACTCTGCTAGGTACAAACAGTTCGTTACTTTTAATTTTGTCTCTTTTCTAACTCCGCCATGTATAAGTAGTTAGTAATGTATACGTACTTAGAAGTGTGATTTTAAAATATATATTTAATGAAAAATGTAAGGAATTTTGTTCCAATCGGGTGTTGCCTACAAGAGTTGCATTAAGTCAGAAATATTGCCTGTACAAAACATTCTATTGTGAAATCAGATAGTGTACATATTTTATATAAACACTATAAATAGCAAAATAATACTCCAACAACACCCGGACAGGGTACTGGGTACTTGTTCGTCACTTTGATTTAAAGAAATGTCACTTATCAAGTAAACAAAGCAACTTTAAATTACTTTTATCTCCAGTAGGGAGAAAAAGTTAAGATTTTGGATTAGTTTTGAGGGACTAACAGTGGCGATCCTAGGGGGGGGGGGGGGGGGGGCAGGGGGGGCTATAGCCCCCCCTGGGAGAAAATTAGCCCCCCCTGGAAGAAAATTAGACCCCCCGAGGCCCCGAAAGAAAATTAGCCCACCTTTAAATTTTTTAAGAATAGAGATAAAAGATAGAGATAATAGTATAAACTGTCATTGCCAACATAATAAAAGTAAAAATTTTGCTGCCTAGCCATCTTTAATGTTTCCTTATTTTACCGCCTAGGCAGTAAAATCACATTTCTCTGCCCGAAATCAGTTCAATACTGCCTCATTTTGCTGCCGCAAGTAGATAAAATAATTTAATGATGATTTTGTAGTTTTAAGTTTTTATTTTCACGGGAAGAAGTTAAAAATTAAATATGAGCATTGTTCAAGTCGCAAAAATGTGGTAAACTCAAAAATTTATATTTTTTTAAAGTTTCGAGTAGGTATCAAATGAAAGATGCTGAATCGTAAGTTACAAATATATATTTGCTTTTTTAAATGTTGCATTCCTTATTGGTTAAATAAATCATAATATACCCAACCACTATATAACGGCTGGTCCTAAAATTTTGAAATAATTCATTTTTATACCTTATTGTGGGGCAATGAAAATTTCGGGAGTGCATCCCCAATTTTCAAAAATTGACATTTTTGTGCACGAAAATTAGGTTAAGTTTACATTTTTTTGACCTTCTATATCATTGCCACATTAAACGCGACACTTTGCGTTTATAAAAAAAATAAAAATAAATGAATAAAATATAATTATGATTTTATCGAGATGCTACAACCGGAATCGTTTTTGCTCAGAGATACTGTAAAAAAGACAAATTCTGTAAAAAGGAACAGTTAAAAAAAAAATTAAGTAAATTGGACAATACGAAATAGGTGGGCCAAGTAGTGCAGTTGAAGTTTTACCAATAATGCCCGAAAACCTAATCTAAAGTTTTTCTTTATCAAATTTTTGCTAGGGCCCCACTTTCGTCGGGGGGCTACAATAGCTCGACCACCTTCCCAAAATTCAATGTCCCATTTTGGAATAAACTTTATATTATGACCACCCTAAGAAAACATGTTTTTCACAACTATTGAAAAAATGACACAGTATATTATAGATGTGAAGTAATATTGCATAATTGCCATTACCTGATCTGTTTAATCTGCCATGATTAGGTGCACACCTTTTATTATTTTACAATTACTATTTTTAAGATTGTATTAAAATGTCTTCGTTGGTCAGAGCACTGTAACGGAAATATATTATATATTATATATATAATATATATGGTTCGAGTCCCGGTGCAGGGGTCTATTTTTCTCTGTCTATTTCCCATTGTTAATAATAATTATAATTTGATTTAATTTAAAAAATAAAATACTTGTGCATACTTTTTTGCCAACTAAAGTAGTTTAATTTATTTTATGAAAAAGAATTAAAATCAAATTTCACCTCAAAGAAGCATAAAAACGCTGTTTTGAGAGGTCATATTCTATATATTTTCCTTCCAATAATGCACTGCTGTCGACGTCCATGTTAATTTTAACATTTTTGTTATCTATAAATATTATATGGTTTCTGACAATTTATACGTTTTTAATTAACCTTTACAGTTTTTAAACCAATCCTTTTGTTATCCTCATGTTAAAATGATTATTATTTAAAGACCAATACTTTCTTCTGTAATGATATGGTAAGTATCATAGGAGACTTTAGATAAGCCTCCAACTATACTTACAATAGAACTTCCCAGTCCCAGTTCAATGGCAAGTATAACATTCTTGAATAAATTTAATTGTTTAGCCTCACGAAAAAATTACATAGAATTGCCTCTGGGAAGGACTGCAACAACATACAACATACAAATGAGTCCTTCCTGGTATATTAAAATGTATACTACACCCGCAAAACATGGGGGGCTTTAGCCCCCCCTGAACTTTTGAGCCAGGATCGCCACTGGGGACTAAAGTAAGTATTTACTTCCCTGAACTCAAAAGTTGGGAGAAAAAGTAAAAGTAGGGCAAAAAAGTAAGGTTTGCCAACTTAATTATTTTATAAATAGTAGAAAATGCGTTGCCAATGTAATGAAGTTGTTCAAATCAGGTTGGTAACACTGCTTTTTCGACCTTGTTTATAACCTGCATCTAAATAACCTTCTGTTTGAGTTTAATTCCAATTCTTATTTGTTTTTAATATTGAATCTCTTATATCTGCTATAAAAAGTGCTAATAATTATTGTTATTTATTAAAATAATAAATAAAAACTGTAAATGGATGAAAATGTGTACTTTCTCCCTACTGGAGATAACATTTTGTATGTACTTTGAGAGTAAAGTGCCATTATTCCCCTCGGAATTTTCGCCTCGGGATTTAGGAACCATGGTTCCTTTGATTTCACCTCAAGGACCAACTTTTTCGCTCAGGGAATAATGGCTTACTTTACTCCCTAGGTGCATAAATAACTATTTTAACTTGATATTCATTTATAAATTATTACAATATATCTGAGTAGTATTCAGAAGAGAGATTGTACTTGTTAGTACGATCATTCAATAAAAATAATAAATAAAACTTTCACTGAAATAATAAATAAAAAAAATGGGAAAGTGAAAAAAAAATAAAATTATACACACATTCGGGAAAAAGTGACAATAATGTAAAGGAAGTACAAAGATAATGGATGTGAGAGATTTATTTTCATATTTTTTTTTTCCTCCCTATAATCTAGTGCTATTTTTGATTCATTGAGCAGACAATAAGGCGAGGAATCCATGATTATTCGATTATATATAATTATTTATTTATGCATGGATCACGGATTCCATTATCCATGAATACTCGAGGTAATACACGAGATAACTTCGACATTATGTTCTAGCAGAGTTCGCTCAGATTGTCTTGAATCAAACTAAAAATAATAATAATCAACTATGGGCTTTGTGAATCAAGATGCTGGTACACATATTTTCTTTTTAAACAAATGCTGTGAGTAAAGACACGATATTCATAAAAATTGAAAATCAAATATATATATATATATATATATATATATATATATATATATATATATATATATATATATATATATATATATATATATATATATATATGTATATATATATATATATATATATATATATATATATATATATATATATATATATATATATATATATATATATATGTATATATGTTAAAATGTAAGTACATAGTACATATAAAGAGAAAGCTCAGACAAGTAAAAGCTCAGTCAGTAATTATTATATTAAAACTTTCTCACATGCATATAATATAATGATTACTTTGTCCAGCGTTTTCTGGTTATGCTTTTTCAGGGTTTCCTAGTTATATTTAATTACCATTTCTAAATCAATAATTAACTTAATAATTAATTATTCTTCAAAGATAACATAATAATTAACCTACATTAACAATTAACTAAGCTATAATGAAAATTTCAACAAATCGTTGAGATTTGTTGAAATTTCTTTCTATTAATTATCCTTAAAATTAGTGAGGTACGGTTTAAATAAAAAAACTACATAGTTTGACCAACTAGTTTCGTGTAATTTGTACACATCGTCAGGGTATAACTACAGGTAATAGATAAAATATACTGAATTTAAAGTATATACATGTTGACGTTAGGAATAGGACTCAGTCAATATTGGTCAATATTGGTCAAACTATGTAGTTTTTTTATTTAAACCGTACCTCACTAATTTTAAGGATAATTCATAATTTAACGGTTGCTAAATTTATACATTTTCTTTCTATTTTCAATTTTATTTTATTTTCTAGTTGATGGATGGATTATGTGTAATAATATTTAGAATTATTTCTTTCTTTCATAAGACGTTTTGAGCCTTTATAGGGCCATCATCTGTCATAGCTTTTATTCTAAAATAACATTAATCAAATTATTTCCTTTTTCTATAAAATTTAAGTAATATATATTTTAAAAACATTACAGATTACAACTTTTATTTTTTTAATAAATAAATTTCTCTATTTATTTCAAGATTAAAGAACTGCGAATCGGACAGAGTTTTTAGAGATTGTTTAGAGTCCTTAAACTTGAAAATCTATGAGTGGATAGAATGCAATTTATCGAAAGAAATGTCCTGCAAAAAAACGACATGAAAATTGTGAACTCTTAAATTAGTAGCTAAAAAAGCAGCTATATCCAAAAAAAAAAAAAAAAAAAAATGAAAAAATGAGATATTGGCACCCCTGGATTTGTTTTTTAAAGCTCTACAAGGTTCTGCAGTCAAACAGTTCCAAAAAAGTATAAACCTATTTAAATCTAGATTGAAATATGAGTGCGGTTACAAAAGCAGCTATATCCCTACTGTACTTAAATTCAAAAGGAGCTATATCCATAACTGATCCAAAATCATCTATATCCTTCTTTACACATTTCTATCTTCTTTTAAACAGAAAAAAATATGATAGAAGAGAAAAAATATTATAGTGGCTACACTGAATAAATAATAGTTTAAATAGTTAAAATAATAGTTTATAACTGCTTGATGTATTGGATATAACTGATTTTACTGCAGCACACCAATCCAACATGGCGGTGAGTTTGGTTGCAAAAGTAGCTATAAACAAAAACTGTGATAAAACCAGCTATGTGATTATTTCTTTTGTTTATTAAAAAGAAAATAATAGCCTGAGATTATAGGGCTTTTGTCCACTAAATGAATTATTAGTTATTGATTAAAAAAAAAAATAACCTGATACACACAATTTAGTGAATTGCTAGACGTTTCTCGTGCTTTGCAAAAATAAAATTTCAAGTGGATATAGCTGCTTTTGGAATTTAGCTACTCAAATACATTACCAGGAAGTTGAGATCTAACGGACGGTAGCTCGGTTTTAATACCTTTTTAGTACTATATTTCGCCAATAGGAGTGCTGAAGTAAATATTTTCTAAATTTTATATAAAATGATATCAAAGCTCCTAGCGGACCGAAAGATAATTTCTTTTATTCCGGAAAACTATTGGCTTTCGTAATATGGCAATTGTCTTAAGAGGGAGATCTGTAAAGGTTGGCTACACTGATTAAGCCCAAAAACATATCCATCATTCAATATTTTTCCATGAAAAAGAGAATTTGTAAATTGGTAGATTGTTCCTTGTAGTATAAATTCTTGATTAGTTGGGTCTTTTAAGGATCTCTTAGAGGTGGTTAGAGGTGGTTAGAGGTGGTTAGAGGTGGTTAGAGGTGGTTAGAGGTAATCAGAGGTGGTTAGAGGTGGTTAGAGGTGGTTAGAGGTGGTTAGAAGTGGTTAGAGGTGGTTAGAGGTGGTTAGAGGTGTTTAGAGGTGGTTAAAGGTGGTTAGAGGTGGTTAGAAGTGGTTAGAGGTGGTTAGAAGTGGTTAGAGGTGGTTAGAGGTGGTTAGAGGTGGTTAGAGGTGGTTAGAGGTGGTTAGAGGTGGTTAGAAGTGGTTAGAGGTGGTCAGAGGTGGTCAGAGGTGGTTAGAGGTGGTTAGAGGTGGTTAGAGGTGGTTAGAGGTGGTTAGAGGTGGTTAGAGGTGGTTAGAAGTGGTTAGAGGTGGTTAGAAGTGGTTAGAGGTGGTTAGAAGTGGTTAGAGGTGGTTAGAAGTGGTTAGAGGTGGTTAGAGGTGGTTAGAGGTGGTTAGAAGTGGTTAGAGGTGGTTAGAGGTGGTTAGAGGTGTTTAGAGGTGGTTAAAGGTGGTTAGAGGTGGTTAGAAGTGGTTAGAGGTGGTTAGAAGTGGTTAGAGGTGGTTAGAGGTGGTTAGAGGTGGTTAGAGGTGGTTAGAGGTGGTCAAAGGTGGTCAGAGGTGGTCAGAGGTGGTTAGAGGTGGTTAAAGGTGGTTAGAGGTGGTTAGAAGTGGTTAGAGGTGGTTAGAAGTGGTTAGAGGTGGTTAGAGGTGGTTAGAGGTGGTTAGAGGTGGTTAGAAGTGGTCAGAGGTGGTCAGAGGTGGTCAGAGGTGGTCAGAGGTGGTTAGAGGTGGTTAGAAGTGGTTAGAGGTGGTCAGAGGTGGTCAGAGGTGGTTAGAGGTGGTTTGAGGTGGTTAGAGGTGGTTAGAGGTGGTTAGAGGTGGTTAGAGTTGGTTAGAGGTGGTTAGAAGTGGTTAGAGGTGGTTAGAGGTGGTTAGAGGTGGTTAGAGGTCGTTAGAAGTGGTTAGAGGTGGTCAGAGGTGGTTAGAGGTGGTTAGAGGTGGTTAGAGGTGGTTAGAGGTGGTTAGAGGTGGTTGGAGGAAGTCTAAACCAAACAACACACAAAGACCAGTTAAACTAAACTGGATTATTGTAAGAGCCTTACATGAATCAATAAACCAAAACCTGAGTTGTTAAGGTCAAAATGTACAGAAATTAAGTTGAAGTATGTAGTAGATATGTGTTGTTCTTGGTGGTTTTATTTATATATTTCGATGTCTGAGATATTGTTAAATAATAGTGAAATTGACAGTACCTGTATTTCAGTAAGATACTAATCTAATTTGTAATTTCTAATACTTTAATTCATAACAGGCAGACAAAAAATTGATCAACAGACAGACAGAAAGGGAACCAATTTAGAAAATGTAATGAGCGCAGACGGTTGAAATTAATTTGGGGATATCTGCGGACTACTTTTAACAAACCATCCAAATTTCATAATAATCAGTTGAGTACTTTTGAAGATATAGGTCTAAATAAATGTATGTTTGTGCGCATGTGGAGGATAAAATAATAGGCGCAGAAAGTTGAAACTTATATGGGATCAACAATGGGCTAAGTATAACCCACCATCCCAATTTCATTAAAATCGGATGTGTTGTTTTTTAGATATCTTGGTTCGCAAAAATCTCTATCCAACTAAAATATCTCGAAAACGCTATGTCCCACTTCAAACATGCATTGGAACTTTTTTGTGCAGAATTATGTGAGAAATAATTTTGGTAATAACACATCTTTTAAAAAAATAAACCGTTTGACGTAAAAAGTGAAAAATAAGTAAACTTTGGACTTTAAAATGGGGGGAACTTTACTGTTTCTTACTACTAAACCCCTTAAAAGTGTTTTCACAAATTTTCAAAACTTTATAAATTATTTTTCTTATTATTCCTTATTTTCCTGGACTATAGTGTTAGTTCATTTTCACTATAGTAATTGATGTTTTGCACAGATTATATTGAAGCACTCTTACTTGCTCATTATCAGTAAACAGATAATGAGGTTTTAGTGTGGTTAAGTAGTGTGAATCTATTGTAAAGGGACTTAACCGTGGTTTTAGATTCAAGTGCGTAATATCGAGGTAGAAAACGTGCTTTGTATAAACTTGAAACTTAAGTTTAGTTTTAGATTCAGAAGGCGTCGAGCTCGGAGGTCTGAAGTCCCGTGCCAACGCGATACTTCCAGAATAAACAATCTCACTTAGCAATCTTCTCTTATATATCTCGGAACAAGTTAATTGATAAACTAAATGAAACCGGAAGTAATTCTCCCGGAATTCACATCATCCCATTGTCTTGAAATAATAAAAGAAAATCATATCTCCAATATTATAACATCACCGTCACATCGTTCTATCTTCTTAACGTCGCGACGTTCAATTCGACAGTTCCAACAAAGAAGTATATTTACGTAAAAACTACAATGAGAAAATCAAATTATGACTTCTATTTTTGATTTTAATTATATCATTGCTATTTTATTAATTATTTTTTTCTTTGAACAGTAAAAAGTGATACAATAGTGATATCTTTCAAATAACTCTCCTCAGATACTTTTTAATAAATTCATTATTTCCCACATCTGAATATATATATATTTTTTTTTCTACAAAAGAAAGTCTCATAAATAATGAAATAATTGTATCATTTAAATATATATATATATATATATATATATATATATATATATATATATATATATATATATATAGCTCTTTTAATTCCAATTAGATAATAATTCATTATGTATTATTATAATTTTATATAGCAGTAGGTAAAATTAAATTAATTAACCGTATATATGAGCAGTTAATAAGTTATAATATTTATTTAATTACTTAATTAGTTACAGTGATATAATATTACATAATTAAATCAAATAATGTATTATATATAAGGAATACTTAGTAATAGATAAATAATTCTTTATTTGTTCTAATTAAATTTAAGTATTAATAATTAAATTAGTTGATTAATAATTAATTAATTAGTTGGTTAGATGAGTATCAAAGTCGCTTGATTAGAATAAACGAAGGAAAAAAAACAAACTTTATAGTAAGAAGATTATATAATAATTAGAGAATTTGAAAAAAAAAAAATCCTAATTAGTGTGGCACATAGCTTATTTGCATCTTATCACGGGGCCAATGGTCACATGATTATAAAATGAAATATATTGAGTTGATTTTAAAATTTAAATGTAAAAACATATAGGATGCAGGCATTGAAAATGCCATAAAAATAATGTGACCCCACTGGAAATTGAAAGAGAGCATGTTTGAACCTGTTTCGATTTAAACTGGGGTCATGTTTATTTTTATTTACTATAATATGAGCTTTTCCTCATATTATTAGTGTGCCCAAATTTCGGTGACATTAAAAGGAATTTATTTGTAGGCTATTTTTAACAAACCATCCTCATTTCTTAAAAGATAGGTTTTAATACAAAAATAAAGATAAGGTTGAAATTAATAAGGGACCGTCTATAGGCTTAATTTGATGTATCATCAAAATTTCATTAAAAACGGACAAATATTTTTTTAAGATAAATGGTGATTCTCAAAACCGACAGACAGACGTGGGATAATCAATTTTTCCTTTTGCACCTGTTACCTTTTGTAAGCTGGAAAGCAAAATTATGTTTGTACTAGACAAATTGTATAGTGTGAAGTTAATCGAAGGATTTAGTTTACGTAAATCTTTACGTAAACTGTAAAAAGCTGTACGTAAACTGTAAAGTATGCTCACATTCATCTGAATGTGAGCATGTTTGCAGTGTGCATGGTGATATTTGTGTATTGTCGCAGTGAGTAGAGAAGTGAATGTCAACATTTGACATTTCAATGTAATGAGTTATGCGAGGTTGTAGTGAGGAAGCTCTATGAGGCAAACAGTGTCATTCCTCATACCCTCATCAGGCCCGTCGAGAGCCGTAGCGGGCCCCACGGCTAGACCTATATGGGCCCCCTCTTTTTACTCGTTTTTATTAGTCATTTTGGGACTTGACACTGATAACTTGTGTATTGAATTTTTTAACTCTTATAATAAGTTCTATTTTAAATTTATTGTAAGTACTACTAATAAACTCCTATAACTGATAACTGCAGACGTACTACTGATAAACCAAAGTAAAACAAACTCATTTTGAAGAATACAACTATTTTACCGCAGTAATGTTAAATAAACAGGTCAAGTGTAAGCTAGTCAGCACACAGCGAGGGTCCGTAGGCCACACTGTATAGTTTAAGTAGTACCCTATTGATGGTGTTCTTTAAAATGCTAAAATGCTCACTTTGAACTATCCTATGGGTCTAATATTCTCAAAACACATAAACAAACTTCTGATAAAGTATTTTTTTGCCACTAAACCAGACTACAACCATATAAATACATCGAAAAGACCATAACTATAAAAATAAACGTATTTTGTCAATAAAAAATAAAATAATATTTTTATCGAAATTTCCAAAAAGTGGTCTTTACTTTTGGTCGAAGAATGTTCAGGAATTTTTTCAGATTTTTTGCACTTCACATAAGCGAGATAGAGGGGGGGGGGGACAAGTTTCACACCCACTTCAAACTTGCCTACGCTCGCCCTATCAAAGTTATAAAATTAGAATTATATATTTTTATAATCAGCTCGACGTACCCTTTCATATGATACCCATCACGGTGTCAAAAAAAAATAAAACAATTTTAACCCATAAGTTTTTTTACCCTAATTTGTTTTGAAAAATATTTTTTTTAAGTCGCTATATTTTTAAAATTATGTGGGCAGGTACAAGACACATACATGCCAAATTTCGAAGTGATCGGACGAAAGGTGTAGCCGTGATAGCATGCGACAGGACGGAGGGACAGACACACGCAGGAAAATATAAGGGTCCTTGGTTGTGCCTACGGACCCTAAAAACCAATTATGACTTAAATTAATATAGGTATATAAGTCATGATTATGACATAAAATTTTTTGTTTGAAAACATTTATAATTTCTTAGTCCTCAACTAAAACACAATCTGAACTTAAAAAATCGGTCCGAGACAACTCAGACAAATTTTCTCATATACGAGTTCATAATTATTTAGCCCAGTGTTTTCCATTTATTGATTTTCGTATGTAAATTTAATTATTATTGTGCATTTCATTAAAATTTATCATAAAAATAACTTCTCCCGGGCGGGGAATCGAACCCGGGCTCTCTCGGTCCGCGTTTTAAGCTTTTTTTCTCAGGAACTAGATTTTTTTTTCTTTAGGAGGGGGCTAAATTTAGGATGTTTGCAAATTATCTTATTAAAGAAGAGGGGCTATAGAAATCAGTGGAAGGGATAAAATCTAGATATTCTCTCATGGTAAAATAATTTAAATGTTTCTTGATGGTAGTTTATAAATTGATAAAATTAAAATAACACTCCGTAGCAAAGAACGGGTATCTAGCTAGTAAAACATAAAATAATGATTTCGAAGAAAAAGTAAAACAAACAAAGAATGTAACAGAAAATAAGCGAGAAGGAAGATTAAGGGGGGGGGGGGAATGTTACGTAGTCTATAAGATAATTCCCTCCTACATTAAAAATAAAAAAAAATAGTAATAATAAAACAAAAATCTTTTTGAATAGCTTTTAATTCTAAGGAAATAACTAAACAAAAAAACAATAGTTTGATTAAGAATATAAATAAAATTACCTCTTACCATAATCGTTGAGTAATAAGATTGTTTATTATAACTAAACATAAATTATTCAATTTAACTTAATAGGTAAATAGAAAGAATCAATCTACCTTTATAGCTTCGCTTCGTTCTTTCAATCCATCCTATGTATATCTTCATATTCCATTATATTCTCTAAATGCTGTTATAAATATACGTAGAATTAACTTTGAAACATATTATCGTCGATATTACACTGAATAACAAATCGATCTATCTCCAAAGACAAGATTTCAACACAGAACAAAGAACAATAAATAAAATATAAACTACATACACGAAAGATGTACTTTTCGAAAGAAAAACGTATAGAAAACAAAAAGAAACATTTGAATTATAACACACATTACACATATAAAGACCCGCTACCCGATTTAAAATACTTTTCCTCGATTAAGAAGTGAATTTAAAGTAAGATTCGACTAAAACTACTGTTGACCTAATTAGAGAAGTAAAAACAATATGGCCGACGCACGAAAACTATGGGAAACCGCCAAGGATCCGCCACGTCGCAGGGACGCCTTTGTCAGGGCTACCACACTACATCGTATCAAAATTAAATCATCTAAAATTTATTATAAAAAATTGTTTAAAATAAAAATATTGTAAATAATGATTATTCTTCATGGTAATATTATATTTTAAATATGTTTTTAGTTTAACCGAAACAAAAAATTTAATGTTATTTTATTTTTTAATAATTTTGTTCGCATTATTGGTTTAACCTCATTGTACTGTGGTAAGTGAAATAATATTTTGTTTATATAAGTTTAAAGTAATAAATGTTTAATAAAAAAATACTTTGTATGTTAAAACAAGTTAAATCAAATGCTATTTTAAGTTAAAAGTAGAACTACAGTGTATTCTAAAGAAAAACAACCAGTGCATATAGACCCGGTAGAGTTACAAATCGAAATATAAAAGAGTTTAACAGACAAGATATATCGATATATTAAGTCTTAAAAGAGGTCGATAGTGAGATAACGTGTTATCAGAAGGGGCCCCATATACTGTAGTTCAGCCGTCAAGGTATATGTGTATGTTCTATATACAAATCTACAGTTTTGGTCCGATCTCGATGAAAATTTGCATATTTGACCATCAATGCAAGGAGAAAATCACTGTCTACATATAATTTAGAAATTAAAATTTTGGTACACAGGGGTACGGGGTAAACAAGTGATGAATACGGGGTCAAAGTAATGAATACCCTTCATGGTGCATATCATTGGAAAGGTCTTTAAAGGTACAGTAATTGTTGTAATGTACATTTAAGGGGCTAAAATGGAAAAATACATCTAAAAGTCAGCGTATGTGTGTCTGTTCTTTATACAAATCTACAGTTGTTGTCTCATCTCGATGAAAATTTTCACACTTGACTTTCAAAGCAATGGGAAGGTCACTGTCTACATGAATTTTCGAAATTTAAATTTTGGTACACAGGGGTACGGGGTACAACTCAAGTGATGAATATGGGGTCAAAGTAATGAATATATTGTCATTTAAGAGGGGGGTAAATTTGGGATATTTGCAAATATCTTATCAAAGAGGAGGGGGTTAAGAAATAAGTGGTAGGGGGGGGGGGGGGATAGAATCTAGATATTCTCGCATAGTAAAATAGTCTCTTGACGGTAGTTTGTAAACTTATCAAATTAAAATAACACTCCGTAGCGAAGCACGGGTATCCAGCTAGTATTGTAGGAAGTAGGAAACTGTGGCGGCAATAAGGGCCCCGCAGACCCAGCCGCGCGGGGGGCCCCCGAAGGGAAATAGAGTGGCCCCTAAAACTTTCCAGGGGGCCTCCAAAACCTACTAGTAGGAAATATGCATTTTTATGACTGAAGAAACCATTGTAGTGTCTTTCTGGCTAGCATGCCAGATTTTTCAACCATGCATGGTTGAAGATGAATGGTGGTGTATTTAATATTTTTTCAACTTTGGATATATCCAAATAAAACTGAACAAATCATTTATCATTTATTTTGTTCAATTATCACTCAAGTTTCCAATCACATTGTCAATTAAAACATAAAAAACTTCAACTTTGAAGCGATTTTCTGGGTTCTCTGTGGATTTTTCTTGAAACCCATCGGGATACGGATTAGTAATCTTTCGCTTCTCAGTCTCGGTACCGGGAAATTCTCTCGCAAACTTAATCACCACACCTGGCTGACAACTTTAATATTAACTAATATTATTTTTAATTATTATTACGAATATAATTATTTAATATTTCGATCATAAACATTGGCGTGATTGGGTGTCCCTTTAGGGGAGGTCCGGGCCCCCCGGCATCAGCCGTACCTGCCGCTCCCTGGCATCAGCCGTACCTGCCGCTCCCCGGCATCAGCCGTACCTGCCGCCCCCTCTCGACGGGCCTGACCCTCATAATGGCACATCTCACAAATATATATTTCTTATTACAGTGGCACAGTCTCATATTATGTTTAATTGGAACAAAACAATTTTTAACAATTACTCTTTTTCTTTGGCTTACCGAGGGTAACGGTAACAGTATAATCTTTTTAAAGAATAATATTTTTTTATGGCTCACAATTAAAAAGAAATTAGAAGACAAAAATCCGTTTCAGACATTAAGGGACATTTTTGCGTATCATCATATAAAGTTAGTTGTAGGTAGCAAGGTACAAACGATCCGCATATAAGTTGTATAAAGTATTGTGAGGACGCAAACATCGATTTTGATGTATTTACACGTTTGGAGGTCCCCTGAGACCAAAAAAGGGTTATTGTTTTTTTTTTAGGGTTTTGTTGATACTTCTCGAAACCCTTACGCCGAGGATGTGTGTCCGTCTGTCCGCCGCTTTTTGGTTCATAGGGCCCGAACCGTTTAAACTAAAGAGTTGAAATTTATAAAACTGGCGCAACTTTTTAATCAAACCATAGGAAAAATATGCAGAAGTTAAAAATTAAATATGGGCATGCGCAATTCGCAAAATTGTGGTAAACTCAAACATTTATATTTTTTTTAATTTTCGAGAGAGAAAACAAATGAAAGCTGCTGAATACTAGGTTACAAATATATATATGCTCTTTAGGATTTCGTTGGTAAAACCAAAAAAATAAACCCTTATAGTTGTGTTCATGTGTCTGTCTGTTTGTCACTCTGTACGCTTCCAATAACTTTTGAAACAAAAGAGATAGAAACACGAAACTTTCCAATATATAAAGATCGTTTTGGCGCGCACACAGGAAAAATATAGCGAACTCAAAATAATCAGCTGTTCAAATCCAAAATGGCGGATAACTCACATCACGTGACATTTTTTTTTTTTTAAATTTTGAGTGGGGTATCAAATAAAAGGTATTGAAGAGTAGATTACAAAAATATATCAAAATTTTGCGTGTCCCCCCCCTCTCTTAAAACTATATTTGCGCTGCTGGACCATAAAAAAAATAAGAATAGCAACTTGATCGAATTTCCTGGGAATCCATGATGGCGGCTAATTTTCAGGCCACCTCTTATACTAATGTCATGTTTACAATACCATCGAAACTTTTTACGTGAGACTTATCGCACTACCAATTTATTTAAATTTTGCATTTATTATTGGTTTTAAGTTAAAATATACCCAAAAAAATGCCCCTCCCCCAACCACTATATAACGGCTGGTTCTAAAATTTTGAAATAGATTATACTAATACCTTATGGGGGGGCGATGAAAATTTCTTGGACGCAAGTACTTCCCTGTGATTTTTTAAAAATGTCTGTGGTCTGTGCAGGTACATTAAGCCTAAACCAGTGGGTCACATAAGATGAAGTTCAGTAAAATCATACCGGTGAAGTTAAATAAATTCATTTTAGCTCTTAAGTGGCGCTTCCCCACACAATCTTACCAAAAAAAACTTACCATGTAAGTCGTTTACCCGGGACAAATCTAGTTTCCGAGACATTAATGAAAAAATAAATTTAGAGGTCGGGTTCGATTCCCTGGCAAAGAGAAATTATTGCGTAGTAAGTTTTGAATAAAAAAACGGAGTTCAAGCATAAAAAAGGAGTTCAAGCAGGAGGAGGAAACAGCGTTGGACTTGGGCAGTACTTGGATGGGTGGCCGTTTTGAACTAACTGATTTATTATCATTCTTAAAAAAAAAAAACATTATTTTTAATATATTTTATTTAATTATTTGAAGTTTGGCGGTATTTTGACAGATGTAAACAAACTTTGACGTCATCAAAATGATCGTACTAATAAATAATTATAATCGCTTATAACTTTTAAACTAATTAATGGAATTTCATCGGGTTTTTTTATATTTGTTCCTTAATTTTTCCGGTTCCAACGTATATATATGTCAAAAACGTATTTATACTTTCGGTATTATTAAACGTCAAAGTTTCAAAATTAAAAAATTAATAACTTCAAAATGGCGGCCAATATTAAAATTAAATTTAGTGGGCTTGTTTGTCATACAGAGAGGTACATTCATGCCTAATTTCAACTCGATCAGGATCATTTTCGCTGACTTAGCAAACTGGGTTAAAGATGGAGGAAAAAGTTGATTTTCCGGCGGCACCACTGCACCACTACAGGTAAGGACTGATTTTTCGAAGAAATTATGAATTTATTATTTATAAGATGAGAAGGGTTATTAATAGTTGAATCAAACAGAAGTTTAGAAAACAAATAAATTTGTTTAGAATATGTTAAGCTGAACTGTTTGTTGTTTATTTTGAAAGACCTGAAGTGGTTGTATAACGGTACCTGAGTTCGGCCCACATCTCCTTATTGGCAGAGAGGAAGCAGAACACAGAATAACAAACAAACAAAGTAAATACTCGAGCAACAACCTGAATACAGGAGCAACGAGCTAAATACAGTTTCACTTCCTACGTAGATTCCCTATCACTTCCTTAAAAAATATACAATATACCCATAATAAATACATACACAACTAAACTTTAATCTGCTAATTTAATTATCAAAATTATAACTGTTGAATTATATATATTTAATTAAATTAATAAGTTAAATATTAAATAAATTATAAGTTGTATGAATTCTCTCTCCGCAGGACCCTAAGGTTCTCTAGTGGAGAGATAAACTTTCATTTGCCATCATTTTAAATTTAAAATTATTTATTATAGAATTATGGAATTTATGTACTAAATGTTCTTTTATGTATGAATTCTATTATTTAATAAATGTTTTATAAAAATAAAAAAAAATGTTGTTGTTAGGTGTTGGACAGTTTGATCGTATGCACAAAATTAATATATTTTCTTTTAAATATAATTAATATTATCAGAGAGTAAAAAAAAAAATCAATTTACTTTCAAAAATACAGGTGTCTCGCTAATTTATATTTGATGGGACTCGGCACTGTCCGGATCACCGAAAGTCCGGATTAAATAGATTCAGTTTAAAATGTCTGTCAAACTATTGAAATCGATCTTTCACATAAAATTCCACTTTTTATTAAACCTAAAAATTGATTTAGGATAAAAAACTTTACCATCTTATTTATATAAGGTTTGTTCCAACCCCCCTGTTTGTACCATCCTTTGTATCGTCCAACGGATCGTTCGGGAATCAATAGGTTTGTTCCAACCACACTTCAAACTGGTTTGGAACTGTCCGACGCATGCGCATCGGACCACATTTGAACGTTTTTTGCTAATGCACATGCGTCGTATAGTTTGAAACTAGTTTGAGGTGTGGTTGGAACAAACCTTATTAGTACAGGTTTTATACGCATGCGCTAACATTGTGCTGTAATGAAATCATGTCAGGTTGGAACGGGTTTAGAACTATAATTCGTACCGTATTAAAAACATTCAAGGAAACCTAACAGTTAGGGAACCTTCCTGTTAACATGTGTGACGATTGATATAACTGCGCATGTCATACAAACCAGTACTTGGTATTGTCAGAGGATCGTTTGGACGGTACAGTAAATAGTTCACAAACGATCCCTGCGCGGGTTCGAACACTTTGGAGGACGATACGAAACACTGTCACAAGTCAGTTTGGAACAGCTTTTGGATTAGCGATACTCTACTATTATAGATAATGTTGAATACAAACAAAATGGCCTATAGGTTGACATAGACTCTGCAAACTGTTGTTTTTGACATGAGAGAATTACATAATTTCACATCTTTTATTGGAAGGATCTTTAAGGAAATTGAGCCTTGCGATGCTGAATTAACAATATGTATTAGATATAGATTTCTAATTAAACCAATTTTAACCAAACTCAAGTATCAAATAAAAAAACTCAAGTACAGTAAGTATACTTATATATAAGTAAGTATACTTATATAATAAGTAAGTATGCCCTCAAGTATCAACTTTATAAATTTAATCGACAATTTAATACATATACAAATATTTCATAAACGCCATCTCATATTCTTTGGAATCATTTAAGTAAATTTCCCTAGGGAAATCTAGTTGCAAAGAAAATTGGAGAAAATTGTTAATGGCGGAGAATTAGGGTTGAACTAAAAAATTGATCTAAACTTGTACGTAAATTACATTAAGTGGTATTTTTCGCAGAAAAAATTACCAATTTCTTTCTTTTCAAGACTAAAATCAGACTCGATTTTTAGAGAATAGAAAAGCAACTAATTATATGAACAAGAAAACAATACTTTCTCTTAACATAATGTTCAGGGTTAAGAACGTAAAATAACTTTTTCACATTTATAATTTATTATTTGTTCCTATTTCCCTGACTCCCTTGAATATATATTATGTATTATGTAATTGTCATTATTTCCTTGCTTATTTAAAAAGGGCAGGAAAGTCGTTAAAATGTCAGCTAATAATTATATCATGACTATTTTATAATCTACCCTGACGATTTAACAGTGAAGTTATAAAAACAAAAACAGGTTTTTAAATTTATATATACTCGTAGATTTATGTATATAAATATTCCAAAATTTTCTGAAGAGTTATGGATATTTAACTAAACTAAAAAATTTAAAAGGTTATAATTAAAAACACTAATCAATACAACGCAATTAAGACATATTTTTTTCTTAAAATCAAATTACATAAGTTAATAGTTTATAATAAAAAAAAGTATTTTAACTGTGGGCAGAATTATCTTGAAACAGTTTCTCTAAAGTTGTTGAATTTTGCAAAGAATAAGTTGCAAGAAGTTTGACAGGTTGTGCGAAGCAACGCTGTGGGTGCCGCGGGCCGCTGGATATGGACAAGTGGGTGCCCATAGTGAGGCCCCCGCAGCTCGTGGGAAGCAAAGTGTGGGCTGATTTTTGCTCCTACGGCCATTACAACTTTTTTTCTCCTTTATTTCTTTTATTATACTCATACCAATTTTTTCCTATTATATTACTTAAAGTTTTTTCTTTTTTTATTTATTAAACTATCAAAAGTTTTTTGAACTCTTATAAGTAAATTTTTTTTATTTCTAAATAAATCTTCTTTTCTTTATGACATTCTTCAATTTTAGCAAGGCCGTTTTTTTTTGTAAAATTAGTTTGCAAATTGATGCAAATTAGATTTCTTTTACGATTTAATACTATAGATATTTTTTTAGTTAGATGCTTCTTTAAACATTATATTTGAAATTTATAGTTAATACCCATTCTAAATGTATGTAACTTTTTAAGGTCTACATAAGGGTTGAAATTCTTGTAATCCTGAAAAAATGTATTATTATTATTTGGTATGAAGTAGTAAATAACATTACTTTTTAAAAAGATAAAATTTTAGGTTTTCTTTTAAGAAAAATTTGGTATAAATGAGTCTCCACCCCTCCCCTCCAGAATCACTTAAAAAAGAACAATAACAGTGAAAAAATTAATTTTCGAAAACATTTTTTATCGATTTTGATTAAAAAAATTCTAAAATGTAGTCCATTTAAGTACGAATCTAACAATATAAGCTGTTTTCCCGGCAAAATCTTCCCGGAAAAATCTAGTTCCAGAGATAATAGCTTTAAACGAGGACGGAGAGAGCCTGAGTTCGATTTTGAAACCCGTCAAAATGAAGATCGTTAAATATGGGATACGTCAAAACAAATAAAATAGCTTGAGGATTTTTTTCGAACTAACTTTCCATACAGCAAAATTTGCTGAAACGAATTAAATTCTGCTGAAAGACGGCTAAAAGTATTAAAATAATGCATTGTCATCGTGTACTGAGCTATACTAAAAGTTTCAAATGTCTAGCTACTCAGGAAGTTAGTTAAAAATCGATTGCAAGATTTGTACTGGACAAACAAACAAACATGAAAGCAAGCTAATAAAAACGAGTAAAAAGAGTAGTTGCACTAACAACTAATTTTTTACAGTGTTATTTGAGGATAACCCCAAAAATTATATTATAAAAAGATTTTTATCACGAGGTAAATTTTTTTTGCTACAAATGTCTGAACAGGTGTTAAAAAAGAGAGGATAGGCAGTCCATTTTAAAAATCAATCTTTTCGACACATAGCAGGTAACGCTATAAAAGTAGTAAAACAGAATTAATAATATAGATGGCCTTTAAAATAAGTAAATCAAAATTCCCAAATTTTAAATTCGATCCATCGTAACAATTTTCTTTTAATATATTTTGGGTAAATAAACAAAAACCGTATTTTATATATTTATCTTTAGCAATATACTCTGGTGCTTTGATACATACGATGTGAGATATCCACACAGCAGCGAGCGGATTAAAATAAAGTCAAATGAATCCCAAACCTCCACCCACAATTTCACATCCGCTTCAAAAATATATTCTGTAAAACCCACGCAGTTATATGTTTAACTGAAGATGAAACAAATAAATATATTGCATGTTTAAAAAAGAAATCTTTCTGTAATTCTAAAAACCATGACTACAGACACATATCATTAGTACAATTTTCACATCTAAACACACACACTGTATATACATTCATATGTAAATATATGTTTATATATATATATATATATATATATATATATATATATATATATATATATATATATTGCAATAAATACTGAATATTAAGAAATTTATTAATCTTGATGAGTGCCGTAATTGAAAAGAGGAAAAGATTAGTGTAGGGTAGAGTTGAGGTGGTACTTGGTACAAAGCTCGTCCTCCTAGCCTAGACAAACCTACATTATAACTTATAACTACACGTCTCTAAGAATCTTAACCACCCTTAGTTGCTTTTAAACTATTATTATAAATGTATCACTTCACAACACAAAAACTTCTGCTTGCATCAAGTAGAAATATTATATACATGTTTCAATATTACAATAGATGATTTAAGTCAAGTTTGATTAAAATCGATACGTTAGAAAGTAAGATAAAGTTGAAAACTTTGTTTTCTCTATTTTAAACGTTAAGGTCCATTTTAATAGTTTTAGCGATTTTAAAGACTTCATAGCGGTGTCGCTGTAGGTTTTACCAAAAAATTGTATTTGTAAAAAAAAGTTCGCCTCATCGAATAGATGAAGTTTTTCGTGTCCCAACGAACTCGTTTTGGGCAAAAGTAAAATGAACATGTAAACCAAATTTCACAAAAATCAGTCAACTTTTACTCACGTTATCGTCACACGTTTCCGACACACACAGACAGGATGCATAGTAAGTTGAATATATATATATGCATATATTCAGTATAAAATATAAGTTGTAATATTGAACAGCTCGATGAATTACAAAATCATTTAATAAAATATTTGTAAAAATTAAAAAAAAATACTAATTTATTAATGAGTTGCATTGTCATCGGAAATACATAGTTTGTGAAAGTTTCAGCTTTTTTAAAATGGGAGCCGGAAAGCGGACTACAAAGTGACAACCACAATTGTTTTAATGCAAAATAATTCCTTAAAACAATTGTGGTTATATATATATATATATATATATATATATATATATATATATATATATATATATATATATATATATATATATATATATATATATATATATATATATATATATATATATATATATATATATATATATATATATATATATATATATATATATATATATATATATATATATATATATATATATATATATATATATATATATATATATATATATATATATATATATATATATATATATATATATATATATATATATATATATATATATATATATATATATATATATATATATATATATATATATATATATATATATATATATATATATATATATATATATATATATATATATATATATATATATATATATATATATATATATATATATATATATATATATATATATATATATATATATATATATATATATATATATATATATATATATATATATATATATATATATATATATAATATCACTAAATGTATTTAATATGAAGTATGTATCAAATTAAATAGAAAATAAAACAACACGGAAGGTTGAAGAAGAAACTCAGCAATAAATAAACATAAGAAGTCAGAAGCAGGCAGGTATAAGCAGCCCAGATGCAAATATTCTCTTCGTATGCAGTTTACCTGACTGACGTCACCACTTATAGATTTGCAAACAATGTTCATATAAAGCTTCTTATATACACTCGTACATTATATATTCACTCACTGATTTATATATTGATATTTAAATGTATTCAGGTACTTGGTTGTTATAATATATTTATGGCGTGTAGTGAAAAGAGACCTCTAGTTTAATATTTTGCGTCGTTAGATAATTTTATTTTATACATAAACTAGCCGAATTGGCACGCTTCGCGTGCCTTATTCGTCTAGAAGTTGGCGCTAGGTGTAAAAAATAATTAAAACAATATAAGTAATATATCTTTTTTATTAAATAATTTTGTATTTTAGTGCAATTAGTTTATATTATTTTTTATTGCTTATTTTTAAACATTTAAGTCGCACGGTGAGCTTGCGTCCGTCTAGTGGTCGGGTACGGGTACTAATATTTTAGTTGTACATATTTTTTTTATGACTACGATTTTATAACTTGGTTTGTTGTTTGTATGTGTGTTTGTTTGTCTGGTACATATCTTGCAATCAAATTTTAACTAACATCCCGAGTAGCTAGACATTTGAAACTTTCACAACAGATCAGAACACGATGACAATGCATTATTTTATTGCTTTTAGTAATTTTTCAGCAGAATTTAATTAGTTTTCAGCAAATTTGCTTCATGGAAAGTCTGTTCGGAAAAAATCCGCAAGTTATTTTATTTGTTTTGTCATATCCCAAATATTTACAATCCTTCATTTTGACAGATTTCAAATTTAAGATTTTTTATTAAGAGGTAAACAGTGAATGACAGCGAAAAAGAATAAGTAAACCAATTAAACAACAAAGATAAATAATTGAATATGAAGATAAATTAATTGAATTAAAAAACGTAGTATATATAAAGTTCTTTTTATCTTGTAATTTTATACATATATCTATATTTGATTAATTTATATTTTTATTTTTCTATACACTTTATTCTTTTATTGCCGCGCCGTATCAAAAACTGTCAAAATGTGTCAAAAATAAACAAAACAATGCACCCCCCCCCACAAAGACAAACACAATCCTTTCTCAAAGTCTTCTCTCATTGGTTGGTCATATTATGTCAAATTAAACACCAGAAAACTGATGTAGAAAGCTTGTCGCCAAGAGTAACGGCTACATTTAGACTAACTCAACCAACAATTCACGGAACTAAAAAAAAAATCAAAACAAATCAAATGCGCAGCAGTCTATCGAATAAAAAATCCTTACTCTGCTGAGCAGCAGCAGTGGTTTATTCATTCATCGAATATTATCAAAATTGGTATTGTTGTAAAGGTCTCGATAAGAGCAGTAAAAAATTATTAATTAGTTTTCCATTTAAATTATAATCTAAAAAACCAATTCGGAAAAACAGATAAATTAACGGTTTTTTATGCTTTACACCCCTTAAAATGTAAAATTTTGAAAAAGTGTACATAACAACAATGAAAGTACTTTTCAAGCACTGTAAAATTATATATAATATGATATATTTCGAGCATTTCGATCATTGTACCCATGTACCTCATATAGGTACCAACATTATATTAAAACAAATTAAATTCACTGAATGGTATAAAGCTTACTAAATAAAATCATTACTAATAACACATTGTTTCACAACATAAAATCTCAAGTTAAAATAACACATTAGGTACCGTATGTACCAAAAGTACACATGTGTACAAATATGTTAAAGTATTAATTTTTTCCCGAGTTCCTAATATTAAATAAGGCATGCATACAAATTTTAAATCAAATCGAATCAATATTTCTCATATTTTTAATTTTTTATTAATTTCTCTATTTTTAGGCCCAGATTTTGAGCCGGAAAATTTGGGCAAAAAAAGTTGTCGACAACCCCATACAAACTATACGTTTTTTTAAAGCCCCCGTCGAGTAGATTACGAATATGCCGTCAGTTTACCATTTAGCACTTTTAAAGCCCAAAAAATGGCCAATCGAAAACCCCAAAAATTGCCAAATATGAACTTTGAGTGGCTTTTTCTCGGAAACTAAGAGTCTTGGAAAAAAAAGTCCAGGAGCACTTTCGTCTTGTATTTTTCATTTTTATAAGCGTGACAAATTTCATGAAGATAGTACAAACTTTATTTTTTACCAAAAAACCCTGTGATTTTTTTACCCGAAAAAGTCAAAATGAAGATAACAAAATAAATGAGGTATATTCGTAAACGTCTCGAAAAGGAGAGTAAAAAATAATAACAATGTTTTAAATTTCAACCAAAACCTAAGGAACCATTGTCAAAAAACAGCTATATAAGGACTTTTTTCAATTTTACCCCCCTAAAAAGTAAAAATATCACAAAACACTACATAACTACATTAAAAGGCCTATTCAAGAGTTTTTCAACGATATACATGAAAGTAGGTTTTGTGTTTAAAAGCATATTTGTACCCGTGTACCCATAGGTACCAAAAATATATTTAAAAATCAAACCATGTATAAGATCATTATTTAGGCTAATGAATTCTAATAAATGTAAAAATAAAATTTAAAAAAATTATTTCACCTTCTTAACCTGAACCAAAAGTACAAATCGGTACAAATGTACCCGTACAAAAAATTTTAAAAATAAATAAATACCACAACATTAAAGTATTAATCAAGGCCTTTAAAACGATATACGACACATAAAAATATACACGTGTTTTAAAAATCCAATATGGCGGCTATAATTCAATATGGCGGCTATATATCGAAATCAAAACACCTGAACTTTTCTATTTATGGTACACTCTACCTATGTACCAAATTTCAAATCTCTAGGTCAATGGGAAGTAGGAGAATTACTGACGAAAAAAATCCAAGATGGCGGCTATAATTCAATATGGCGGACACATATCGAAATCAAAATGGCTGCACTTTCCTATTTATGGTACACTCTATCTATGTACCAAATTTCAAATCTCTAGGTCAATGGGAAGTAGGAGAATTTTTGATGATCAGTCACTGTCACTCTTAGTTTTATATATATAGATAATAGAGTAATTGATAAAACTAGAAGAACACTAATTCATTTGAAACCTTTCCACTTTTATTTAAAAATTCTTCTTTAGTCGCTATTAATGAATCACTATGAAACCAGTAAAAGTTACAATTAGTATTTACCAGAGAATACTAAATCATTTACAATTTCTTACTTATCTACGTTCGTTTTATTTTACTTTTCCTCACCTTCTCCGAAGGTATATTGAAAAATTGTTTTCGCTCAAAAAATCTTCTTTTTTTTTAAATTTTTATTTTAAGTTACTTGCAAAAGAAAAGATTGCTATTAGTAACATAGCTATTACAAAGATTAATTAGCGTGCTGTATCGTGAGAGGAGAGCCTACCCAGTGGCAGTACTCCTAACAGGTATTAGACATTATTTTATTAAATCTCTTGGCCAACACCTCTTCAGCCGACGGGGAAGGCGGTCGGGAATATGGATGGAAGCCATGGATTCAACTAAAGGATTAGGATGATGGTTTAGGTTTCCATGGAATTTTATGTAGCGGGAAGAGACGAGGTCTTGTACAAAAGGAACTTTAAGGTCGTTGTGGATTGTGAGATTGGAAACGTATGCGGGAGAGTTAGTGATTTTTCGAAGGATCTTTGACTGAAGGGATTGGATCCTATAAGAATTTGAGCGTTTGGTGCAACCCCATAGCTCAATTCCATAGGTCCAAATAGGTTTGAGTATTGAATTGTAGATAAGGAGTTTATTAGAAAGGGATAGGTGAGATCTTCGGTCGAGGAGTCGCAGTAAGAGTTTGTACCGTCTATTAGTGTTCTTACGTTTAGTTTTGGTGTGCAGAGCCCGGTCAATCGTCGGTCAAGATGGAGACCTAGGTATCTTACGGATGAGGATTGAGGGATGACTCCTTGGTTGAGGATGACTGGAGGACAAGTTGAATGTGTTGTGAGAGTAAAAATTACATGGACAATTTTCTGCTCATTAATTTTTATTCTCCATTTCCTTAACCAAGGTTCAAGGAGATTAAGGTGGTTTTGGATGTTGGTGGATGCTGTATTGGGATCAGAGGATATGGAGAATATACACTTATCATCAGCGAAGGTAGCTAATTGGGTAGTCGGAAGTTGAGGGATATCGGATGTATAAAAGGAGTATAATAAAGGACCAAGAATACTTCCTTGCGGTACACCCGCAAGAATAGGACATGTAGGCGAACGGGCAGAACCACAGCTTACATGGAAGTGTCTATCATGAAGGTAGGATTTAAGGATAAGGTAATAGGTAAAAATCAAAATAAAAAAATCTGAAACTGAGATTTCAACTGAATTTTTATTATTGGTTGTTTTTAAGATCTTTTCAGTGGTTTTGCTTCCGAAGGTATCAAAACTACTACCACTACCTTAGGTTATCGAAAGTAGCGGAAGCTATGTAGTTTTTTTTAAGAACGAAATTTCTTATATCTCCAATTTCAAAAATCCCAAGATAGAAATTCGTTTCAAATATTATCAGGAAACATTTTTGTTTCGTGTCTGTCGGTCTGTCGTTATTTCTTATTATCTCTAACCATCCAAATTTTATTAAAATCGGTTGAGTAGTTTTTAAGATATGTTGGTTCGCAGTGACTAGGTGTCAACTAGACCAGCGATTCTCAAACTTTGGGTCGCAACCCAAAAATGGGCCACGGTAATTTGTTTATGGGTCGCGAAGGAATTGGTAAAATAAAATGCATGCATAAACAGGTAAAAAAAAATATAAAATAAGTTTTTAAACATTAATTATTCTTCATTAGTCTGTAGTAGTATTACAATCGAAAGAGTAAAAGTTAGCAAGAATTAGAGAGAAAAATAAAGTCTTGACCTAGGCAGTATCGAATTCGAGTTGTTTCGGTTTTTTAGAATTCACTGACTGCGGTGTCAATTGGCATTGGCACTGATCATGTGATCATGATCAACAAATCCAAGATGTTGAATTCGGGGAGGAGATAGTGGGAGACTTTAGAAAAAGATAGATAAAATGATATGGTGGGCCATAGTTTATGTCTATGCGGTAGAGGGGTTCCCTCTAATTTATGCGCATGTGTGTTTATATAACCCCATATCCAGAAATTCACAAATTTAATTGTGAATTAAACAACAACAAACTTTGAAAATGTTCCAATATAAGGGATGAAGTATCACCATTTAACCATTTATTTTAATGAGTAGGTAATTTTTTTACCCTAAAAGACACAAAAATGTAATAAAATATACATGAAATATCTATTTATATTTTGTATTTTTCACCTACAATAAGCTCTGATGCAGAACTTAATCACAACGATCAAATTTAAATCATCAGAACGATCAAACTGCTTGTGTAGTAAATAATCACAAACCTTAAAAACAAAATTAATATGTTTTTGTTTTTTTTTAACCAGAGGAAAAGAGACATAAAATATCTAAACTGTGGTTGAGAATCGAACCACAAATGTCTCACTTTCCTTGGATTAATTACTTTTTCTAAACTATGAGTATAGCAGGTACTCTGTTATTATGAAGTAATCAGTTATTATGTCCAACTTCTAAAGCTTAAATTTTAAAACAAACTATATCAATAAAAAATATTTGAAGTAAAGGTCAAATAGTAGGGCGTGGAGGCGCCACTTAGGTCAAATTAGTGAATGAGAGAGGTCATATTATATGTTTATGATAAGAGATAACAAGATGTTTGTAAATATAATAACGTTATCTTATCAAATGTTTAATGGTTCCGATATATTTAGAAGACAACTGTTACGAACAGGTTTGCCGTTCATTTTCTCATATATTCGAATAAAATATTTTAAATGGAAATACTCATAATATAATTTAAATTTGCAAGTTGCGATTAAGTTTTACGTTAAGAGCTTACTAAAGCTGAAAAAAACATAATTTTATACCTCCAAATTTAGACTTTCTTCTACAAAAATACGTTTCAGACACCATGGAACATTTTTAATCTTGTGTCTAACGGTCTGTTCATTATACATACAAGGAATATTTGAAAATAAAAAATAATAATTTAAACAGTAAAAAATATTGTCAGTATACTGATTAGTAACCCTCTGTGTTTTATTTACCGTCAATAGAACTTCTAACGTAAAATATTGTAAAATTTTCATTATCGTAATAAAATAATTATTTTATATAAAATAAATTAAAAATGAGGCTTAAATAATAATGAAGCGGATAATTAGTTAAAAGTTTATTTCGACTTGGAAAATTAATTCTACTCTGGTAGGCTTTTACTTCCCTGACTTTAGTTTTTCCATTATGTTCGTGACTTTTGGGAAATCAGGGCAATTTTCCTCAAGGGTCTGATCCCTAAAGTCTTTTTCCCTAATGGTAAATCATTTAGCTTTTCCCAGAAAAATCTAAAACATTAAATTACTTTATTTAAACTAAATATTTGAGGAGAGAATTTCTCCTTATTATTAAAAAAAAAGTTTTGGGTAATCACGAAAAAATAATACTATAATTATTATTTAATATATGTATACATATAAGTGTTTATTTTTCATTTAAAGATTTCTTTATATTTATTTAGATGTTAAAAAATAAATTTTAACATGGAGATTTTTGGAACAAAATTAAGAAACAAAAGCCATTCTGAAAAGAAAGCTTTACATTTTGACTTAAACATGGTGGACAGAGCCAGTTAAAAGTAATTTAGTTAAGGTTTTTAAGTCGAAAATATATAAATAGGAAAAAGAAATAGGTTTGTAAAGATGTGCTATCAATGTTACCAAAATAACAATAAGTAGAACTTTTTAAAAAATAAACAATACATTCTAGAAATTAACTCATTTAATTTTGTGCTTCCAAACTTACCGAAGGTAACGGAACTATGTGATCGTTCCGAAGAACAAAAAATTTGTATGTCTCCAAATTCAAAAATTCCAAGACAGAAATCCGTTTCAGACATCAGGGAAAATATTTTGTTCCGTGTCTGTCTGTCGATCAATTTTTGCGAGCTAACATATATTTTAAAAACTACACGTCCAATTTTAATGAAATTTGTATGCGCTCATTTGCTTCTCTTTCACATGCTCACAAACATACATTTGTTTACACCTATAACTCTAAAAGTACTTATCTGATTTGTATGAAACATTTATAGTTTATCGAAAGTAACCCGCAGATAGCCCAGATCAATTTCATCCATCTGCGCTCTTTAACTTTTGCTTAATTGATACTTTTTATTCATGTAAAAAATCAAAACGATTTTGGCATATTGGAAGCAATTAAATAAATTAGACAATAATGGCTTGTAAAAGCATAAAATCAATAAAATACGTGATAGGATGCGAGGAAGCTATGTGCCACACCAATTGACAGTTTATTTTTTTATGGCATTCTTTTCAGATCCGTAACTATTGGGTTTTTATAGTCTGATTATAAAATCGATGAGTCCAAGCCGCTGTGACAGATGCTGCTGATAGAGGAAATGCGGTTTGAATTAGTGGAAGCAGGAGACCGACTGCTGCTGCGGTGAAACCGGTAGAACGGGCTGGAAGAAGATGACTCCCTGGTCGGATGTCTGATGGGTATAGCTATCGCGACCTAGATGGAACCCGCTGACCCTTAACACTGACCTCAAATCCTTTCTTCGGTCGAGTTCTCTACAACAGCTTCCCAGCGTATAACCAAGATCGTATCCTTTCCTAAACATCGACACTTGGCTCGTATTACGATACGATCTCAACGTACAACCACCACGGCACTTCAACAGAACAAAGTGCACTATATTTACAATCTGCTAACATCATAAAAGAAATCTGTTGGACAAATCGAGCAATACTTTCTTATATGCACAGTATTAACAATGCAATAATATCCAATTTAATAAATTAATGTGTAAGCACAATTATTAAGTGTTTAACAGGTATACTTAGTTTTAAATTTTCAGCAAAATCATTCCAAAAGCTTTTGGGGAAAGCACCCCAAAATTTAGAGCTAAAATTCAATTCTCGGTTATCTCCTCGGGGTATGATTTTTCTAAATAAGCAACACGAAATCAGTCCAGTTGTTTAGGCTCCACAGATTTTTTTTTTTAAAAAAAACACTCATTTTGGACTCAGGTGACCTTAAATGTGTAAATCTATCAAATTATCGCTGTAATTTTCACAGCGTCACTATACTTTTTCTACTATATTACAAGTAAATAAGAAAGTAACAAATCACAAAATATACGAATAATTAAACATTTCCTGATACATAATCACTTCGTACAGCGTTTTACATTTGCTTACTTATTAAACATTTTCGTGATTAAATGTAATAATTACAAAAATATTATCAAAATTAATCATAAAAATAATAATCCTCGGCAGGGAATCGAACCCAAACCGTATAACCGGATAATTTTTTTTCGGTAATTGACTTATATCATAAGGATAATAACTCATGTCTCCGATTCCAAAAATTCCAAGACAGAAATCCGTTTCAGACACCTGGAAACATTTTTGGGTTCCGTGTCAGTCTGTCTCTCAATTTTTGCGAACCAACATACTATCTTAACAAATTAATCGTCCAACGTTAATGAAATTTGGGAGGTTTGTTAAAAGTAGCCCACAGATAGCCCTAGATTAATTTCAAATTACTGCATTCTTTAATTATAACTATATTGGTACTTTAATTCATGTAAAAAAATAACAATTTTGACCGTTTTAAAAAATTCAGGGGGAAAATTCAATGAATTTGGCCAATATGGGCTGTAAAAAAATAAAATGATTAAAGTATACAAAATAATACTCGAGGAAGCTATGTGCCACACTAATTGACAGAGTATTTTCTTTCTTTCTAACTATTATTAGATTTGAAATAAAGCGTGTTCCGTGTTTCCGGTTTTAAAAATAAAAGTGTAAATTTTGCTCAAGATTCCCAAGATGTTTGTTCTCGGAAGTGGAAAAGCTAAAATGATCCAAAGATCCCAAAAATAACAGAACGGAGTTTGTGCTATTTGGAACAGGAGACACAGACGTGAATGTTTACTTATAAGTTGTGATACGAGAATTAGTCTGAGTGTTAGTGTATAACGGAGATTAGAGGAAAGTGTATATTTAGTGAGTATTTCGGTGCATTTTGTTGAGTTGGAGTGTGTCTGTGTGTCTGTGTGTCAGTCCGGGCAGCACTATATTTAGTTCTAGAGATGTAAATCTTCTAGCTTGACTACTAAGATGCATGATTTCCTTATACACAGTTTTTACAGCTTTTCCCCTGTTTTTTTTTTTCAAAAATAATTTTATACTGTACACATCCAAGTACATTTTTATCTGCTTTAAATTTAATCGTTATACTATTTATTTTACACATGTTTGTAAAGTTAACTAAATAGATAAATACTATTACTTTTGGGTTTTAAAAATAAATAAATAAAATAAAATAATAAAGAAATAGCCATATAACAAAACAGCGCGTATAATAGAATAATATAGAGACAGGGCCCTCCCTCTAGGTGTAAAAACACTTACTGAGGGTCCTCACCTTTGCACTGTACATGAAATGTAAATTTACTTATTGTTAAAAATGGTGGAAATAAATATTTATTATTACTTAGACATTGTAAGGCTTTTTTTATAAAACGGGAAAAATAATTTTGTACATTACAGTTAAACTTAACAAATTATTAATAAATTTTGTATTGAGTTAATTTTTTAATTTAACACAAAGATTAAAAATTTTCAACAGAACTTGTATTAAATTTCCCCATATAAATAATACTTACTATACATTTTGATAATACAAAAATACTAGATAAAGAAATACATAGTTTATAAAATAACAAAATGAATCACAAAGTTGTTACGGGCTTTCCTGTATAAATTTAATAATTATTATTGAGCGCATTTTATTAAAAATTAACTGTTAAAATAATCCTATTTAGTGGGTATTTGAACCACAACCCTCTATACTCATCAACTTATAATAAGGCTTGCCTACAAAATCTTTCTGTTTATTTTTTCTATGAGTATATATATTTATACATATGATTTTTTATATTTATTATATTTTTTTATTTTATATTTATATTTTGCTTCCGAGCTTACCGAAGGTAACGGAAGCATTGTGTTCACTTTTAAGAACAAAAAAAAATGTAAATCTCCGATTTTAAAATTCCAAGTTTCAGACATCAGAGAACATTTTTGGTCTCGTGCATCTCTGTCTGTCTGTCGGTCAGTGTGTCCGCGATCCTGAAACGTGTGACGATAATAACTTGAGTAAATGTAGACCGATTTTGATGAAATTTGGTAGAAATGTTCATATTATCAATGCTCAGGACGAGTTCGTCGGACAACGTTATCCGTCCAAGTGTTCACGCGCAACGCTCGTGTAAACATAACTTCAAATTTAAAATTAGAATTTTAGGTCGGGAAAAAATCGAACTTGATCTATTCAATGAGACAAACATTTTTTACAAATAAAATTTTTTAGTAAAACCAAAAGCGACACCGCTATGAAGTGTTAAACATCGCTAAAACTATATTAATAGTTTTTACACAATAAACAATGTAACAATAATGTTAATGTTAATATAACAATAAAGTACATGATAGGATGCGAGGAAGCTATGTGCCACACTAATTGGCAGTCTATTTTTTTTATATTTATAAATCTATGTTTATATTATATTTTATATTTTACTACGTTTTTATTTGCTTCCTTCCTTTTTTGTTTGTTTGTTTGTCCAGTACAAATCTTGCAATCGATTTTTAACTAACTTCCTGAGTACCTAGACATTTTAAACTTTTATAATAGCTCAGAACATGATGATAATGCATTATTTTAATACTTTTAGCCATCTTTCAGCAGAATTTAATTCGTTTTCAGCAAATTATGCTGTATGGAAGTTAGTTCGGAAAAATTCCGCAAGTTATTTTATTTGTTTTGACATGAGCCATGTTTACGATCTTCATTTTGGCGTGTTTCAAATTTATGATTTATGACAATAAATTAAAAATGTTGTATATAAAAAGTTTTTTTTTATCTTGTAATTTTATATTTTAAATTTAAATTGATATATTTATATTATATTTTTATATTTATATTTTATTTTAAATTTTTTATATATTTATGTACATGATTTAATTTTAAGATAAAAATGAAAAAAATGAAAAATCATTAATAAAAGAAGAGGAAAAGAAAATGAATTTTATCAATATTCAATCATTCTGCTGGTAAAATATGAAAATACCAACTTTGATTAAAAATACCAATATATTGGCGTTGGCTTGACGATTTCATAAAAAAAAGAAAACAACAAAAAAAATCCAAAAACCTAAATTAAAAATTGAATTATTCAAAAAATTGAAAAAGGGAAAGAAAAAAAAATCTACCTGACGTTCTCATATTTTGTACAGAAGTTCGCCCCATTTCCATTCATTTAGTTGTTGTGGGGTTTTCCTAGTTATTTAGTTATTTTTAAATTTTTCATCAATAATTTACACAGTAAGTGACACACTAAACACAGTATAAGGGTCGAGTAATTCAGGGATTTAAGAAAAGGTTAGTAAAAATGTTTATCTCCAGTATAGGGGAAAAAAGTTATGATTTTGAATTAGTTTATAGGGACTAAAACAGGTCTTTTCATCCCTGACTCAAAAAGTAGGGAGAAAAAGTAAAAGTAGGGCGAAAAAGTAAAGTAGGGCAAAAAAGTAAAGATTGCAACTTAATTATTTCATAAATATGTAGTAGAAAATGTATGGCTAATGTAATGAAGTTGTTGAAATCAGGTTTGCGGCACTGCGCTTTTTTGACCATGTTTATCTTTGTTTACAACATTATAACCTGCATGTAAATAACCTTCTATTTGAGTTTAATTCCAATTCTTATTTGTTTTTAATATTGAATCTCTTATATCTGCTATTAAAAGTGCTAATAATTATTGTTATTTATTAAAATAATAAATAAAAACTGTGCAATGGACGAAAATGTGGATTTTCTTCCTACTGGAGATAAAATATTGTATGTACCTCGTGAGTAAAGTGCCATTATTCCCCTCGCGATAATTATCTCCCTCGGTTGCGCCTCGGAAACTAATTACAGTGATTCCCTTGGCTGCGCCTCGGTAATTAAAGAGTCTAATTCCCTCGGCTTCGCCTCGGGATTTAGGGACCATGGTTCCTTCGGCTTCGCCTCAAGAACCAACTTTTTTCGCTCAGGGAATAATGGCTTACTTTACTCCCTAGGTGCATAAATAACTATTTTTTTTGCTTAATTAAATTATAAAATGTACATGTAAGACAAACAGATAGAATTTAGATATTACAATAATTATTATGTTTTTTAAGGTTGTGTATAAAGTTGTACATTATTTATACATTTTTGTAATTAATAGTATACGAATTCTTTATTTTTAGCTTGATAATGACCCAAGCCAAGGAGGGGTTGAAATATTGCACCGAATTAAAATTAAAACTTAAAAGTTTTTAATTAATTTTTAAACTACCCATTACACCCTTAAAAAATATCGATAGAGAGCAATATAAAACTACTACATTACAATAGAGTAATAAAAATGGAAAGCTCTCCACTAATTAACACAGTATACGTCACAGTATAAGTCACAGTATAAGTCACAGTATAAGTCACAGTATAAGTCACAGTATAAGTCACAGTATAAGTCACAGTATAAGTTAGTGGAGAGGCTTTACATTTTTATTATTCTATTGATATCAACTCCACTTGCGCTTTTAATCTTACTATATTACATATTTTTGAGCAATTTTTATTGTTAGGTCAAATATGTGACGTTAGTCTATCAGATGTATATATTTATAGAACATCAATACATGTACAGTTCATCGTGTTAACTAGATATAAATTTTTAATAAAAAAAAATACAGTTATTTTTTTTAGAATCATACCTATTCACTTCTAGAACAATATCTAAACATTAAATAAATATAAATATAAAAAATATATTTTACAATAAAAGTATAATATGTTATGAATGTCAAACACTGGATTAGTTCATATCACGATATTATTATCTGCACGCAAAACTTTATATCTAATATTATAAATCTATTTTTTTCCCCCTTTCGATATATATATGCACATAACACATATATGTATATGTATGTATTTTTATATTTTTTGTTTTAAAAAATGGCATATTTACAATAATAGAGTAAACATAACAATACGGAAGAAAATAACATAGTTACTTTAACAAATATATATATATATATATATATATATATATATATATATATATATATATATATATATATATATATATATATATATATATATATATATATATATATAGTAGAAGGGGAAGAATAATAGGAATGATAGTAAAGGAGACAAGAGTCACGAAGAGGGTTATTTCATTTGAACTTGGTGCTTAGCTCCTAGAAGCACCTAAATGAGTAACTTAGAGTGGAAAGTAAGTTAAAATGGACTCAAGTTTGGCGTATAGTTAGTCAGGCATTAACTGAAGAGAACTAGGCCTCGTATCAAGGCAGGGGTTCCAGACGGGGCCGTTTAAACACAGGGGAAGGTAAAGATGGTAATCTAGATATTCACAACTCACCTGCATGCAGAGATAGTTAGTGTGAACTATCACGCTATCAGTCTATATTTACCTGTCAGGATAAAATAAAAACCACTGACTCGCAGTTTTCCCGCTACTTCAACGTAAAATAACAAGAAAAATAATCGGAAAATAAACAAGTGGGAAAACAAATAAGTATACTCATTTCTTTTTTAGAGTATTTTCAAAGGAAAATCAAAAGAACTTAAAAATAGACTGCCAATTGGTGTGGCACATAGCTTCCTCTCATGCCATCACGTACTTTTTGATTTTACGCTTTTACAAGCCATTATCTAATTTGTTTAATGGTTTCCCCTGTTTTTTTAATCTGTCAAAATTGTTTCGATTTTTTTCGACGCAGAAAGTTCAAAGTTATCTGGAGCTATCTGCGGGCTAAATTCGATAAACTATAAAAGTTTCATACAAATCAGATAGGTACTTTTGAAGCTATAGGTGTAAATTAATGTATGTTTTTGCGCATGTGGAAACGAAACAAATGAGCGTAGAAAGATGAAACTTATATGGGACCAACAATGGGCTACTTTTCACCTACCACCAAAATTTCATTAAAATTGGACGTGTATTAAGATACGTTGGTTCGCAAAAATTGAACGACAGACCAACAGACTGACCGACAGACCGACAGACAGACTCGGAACCGAAAATGATCCCTGATGTCTGAAACGGATTTCTGTCTTGGAATTTTTGAAATCGGAGACCTAAACATTTTTCGTTCTTCAGAACGATCACATACCTTCCGTTACCTTCGGTAAGCTCGGAAGCAATAAAAAATAAAATCTGTACCCTGTAACTTTAAAAAAATCACAGGGAAGTACTTGCGTCCAAGTACTTTTTAGGGTTTTGTAGATGATGAAGCATACCCGTTATGAAATTATGATTTTTTTTCTTCGATCCTAAGGGTCCCGGGTTCGATCCCCCGGGAGGTCACAATGTTTTTTATAGGTAATAACGACAAGATAAATTACATTTTTTTAGGAAATTTTCATTGCCCAACCATACGGTGTAACCATGAATCATTTCAAAATTTTAAGACCAGCCATTATATAAAATTTGGGGGGGGGGATTTTTTTGGGGGTATATTTTGACTTATAAAACCAATAAAGAATTAAAAATTTAAAAAAGCAAATATATATTTGTATCCTACTCTTCAGCAGCTTTCATTTGATACCCAACTCAAAATTTTTAAAAAATAAAATTTTGGGCGCACTCCAAATTTTCGTGCACAAAATTGGTAATTTTTAAAACCTGGGAATGAACTCCCGGAAATATCATCGCCCCACTATAAGGTATTAGTATGAATTATTTCGAAATTTTAGCACCAGCCGATCTATAGTGGTTGGGGGGGGGAAAAATTTTTTTTGGGTATATTTTGATTTTTTTCCCCTATAACTAATGCAAATTTTAAAAAATCATATATATATTTGTGTCCTACTCTTCAGCAGCTTTCATTTAATACCCAACTCAAAATTTTAAAAAAATAAAATTTTGGGCGCACTTCACTTTTTCACGCCCAAAATTTACAATTTTTGGAAATTTTGGATGAACTCCCGGAATTTTCATCGCCCCACAATAAGATATTAGCATGAATTATTTCAAAATTTTAGCGCCAGCCGATCTATAGTGGTTGGGGGGGGGGAAATTTTTTTTTTGGTATATTTTGATTTATTTAACCAATAAGGAATGCAAATTTTAAAAAAGGATATATATATTTGTGTCCTACTCTTCAGCAGCTTTCATTTGATACCCTACTCAAAAATTAAAAAAAATATAAATTTTTGAGTTTACCACATTTTTTCGAATTGCGCATGCGCAAATCTAATTATGAACTTCTGTATATTTTTCCTGTGGTTGGGTCAAAAAGTTGCACCAGTGTTTCAAATTTCAGTACTTTCGCTTAAACGGTTCGGGCCCTATGAACCAAAGAGCGACGGACGGACGGACACATCACCCTCGGTATAAGGGTTTTGAGAAGTATCTACAAAACCCTAAAAAGATAAGTTTTTACCGCATTTACAACACAAAGTATAACTTTAACCGGTAATCATAACCTGTCCACTTGGGATAACATTACGTGAAGGTTATATTATGTATTAAAATACAATTAGTGAGATAAAATGTATTTAAATCATCAGAATTTTACGAAACTAGTTATAGTTAAACTATTTTGTTTTTATTAAACTGTAGGTACTTCACTTATTCAATTCTACTTCATTATTTTAACAGTTGCTATTTCAAATCATATGTGTTCTTTTCTGTCAAATGTTAACATTATGGTTTTAATTTTGAAAAATAGTGGACAGAGGTGAAAAAAAATCTATATTCCATCTGTAGGTGTAGGGGCAACATTCGACATACCGTACAATGTCTTAAACATACGATAAGTACTTTTACAGATATACGTGTTAGTGAAAAAAGAACCTTTGTGCGCATGTGGAAGTTCCATAAAATATGTCGTTCTTATGAACGATCTCGTAGCTTCTGTTTACCTTTGATAAGCTCGGAAGCAAAATGCATGTGAACAAGTTTATGAGTTGTTTCAGACCGCGATTATATTAATTAAGACCACGAAGCCACAAAAAGAAATCAAAATAAGCATAATTATTTCAGAGAAAAAGAAAAGGAATTTCTTATAAGTGGTTAGGTTGGTAAAAGTGCAATATAATTGTTTTTTTCTCAGCTAAGTACAAGTTGATGAAGTATTAATACTAGGGGTCGGTGGTCGGAGACAAAGCATTAAGTCCTTCTTGGTTTATACTTGGCTTTGTTTACTCAGTATAGTACTGGGGGCTTAGACTCCAAGCTTTCAAAACTTCATAATATAAACACGTAGTATTTTTTTCCGTTTTCAGCACATTGTTGGGAATTTCCGGGTAGTTCTGTGTTATCGAGAGCTTTCTATAATATTAGGTTCTTTTTGTTTGAGTGTAAGAGCCCTTAGGAATCCACTACTATAGACGGCGCCCTCCAGAACACAAGTTTCATTAAAGGGCTCCCTTTCGACGGCCCCAAAAAAACCTAAAACGCGTTGTTTCTTTCCCAGAGGCCCTTTGCACAAACGAGACCATGCTTTTCTCAATCTCTCTTTTTCATTTTATTCACCTTTTTGAAATTGTATATATACGAGTATATATATATATATATAATATATATATTTTTTTTTTATTCGAGGTTGGAAAACCCCCTTTTTCCGACCGATATTTTCCCGGAAAACCCAACTCTTCTCTCCACAAAGCAAACAAATAATGCTTCAGAAGAATTTAAATAGGATCTCCGAAAAAAAAAAGGTATAAAAAAATTCTGTCAAAATTATTCAACCTCACGAGTATAAAAGAATACGAAAACAAATATTGAAATATTCTATTTTTTCGTAAAAATTCAAATTAATAATTTAAATAATCTAGAAACAAAGTCAAGAGAAAGAGATTAAAATCATTAATCGTTTAAATATCTAGAGAATTTACTTGAGAATGAAATCATTAATCGTTTAAATATCTAGAGAATTTACTAGAGATTGAAATCATTAATCATTTGAATATCTAGAGAATTTACTTGAGATTGAAATCATTAATCATTTGAATATCTAGAGAATTTACTAGAGATTGAAATCATTAATCATTTGAATATCTAGAGAATTTACTAGAGATTGAAATCATTAATCATTTGAATATCTAGACAATTTACTAGAGATTGAATTCATTAATCATTTGAATATCTAGAGAATTTACTTGAGATTGAAATCATTAATCATTTGAATATCTAGAGATTTAACTAGAGATTGAAATCATTAATCATTTGAATATCTAGAGAATTTCCTAGAGATTGAAATCATTAATCATTTGAATATCTAGAGAATTTACTTGAGAATGAAATCATTAATCATTTGAATATCTAGAGAATTTCCTAGAGATTGAAATCATTAATAATTTAAATATCTAGAGAATTTTCTAGAGATTGAAATCATTAATGATTTGAATATTGAAAGATTAGCCTAGAGAAACAAATATTGAAATCATTAATCATTTGAATATCATTATTTTAGTTATTAATTGAAATTTGCTAATTCAATGTTTTATTCACTAAATTTTTTTTTTTTCTTCGTTTAGCAATAATAGGGTTAGAAAATAAAAAATAAGAAACAAATATAAAATAAAAATGAACTTCCAAGTTTTTAACGATTTCACTCGTTTTTGAGACATTTAAAAACCAGTATGAAAAGATGGTTAAACACAAAATATAATATTAAAATGTGGCAAACTGGGAAAAAACTGAAATTATGCATTAGAATAATGTGAGCTACGGAAAGGCTCATATTTGAAAGTTAAGAATAATTGGCAAGTAGACTCGTGACAGGAGAATGTAGAAATATTATTGTTAGACGGAAGTGCATCCTGTTTGCACAGTCAGAGATGGACTTAGCATGCTTAACTAAGTATAACGGTACTTCATTTACTTAATATGGCTCCCTCACCACTACTGTCACATACACATACACTACACATACTATCTCACATACTACAGTGTACACTACAATACATACGTATTTTTCTACCTCTTATATTAATAACTACTTCATTTCAACGAATAAACCAACCTAGAAAAAAAAAATTGTTTGGAACAAACTTGAAGAAAATTTTCTCATTTACTAATGATACTACATATAAATCCTAAAATATCTTATTTAATTAATTTATTACTAAACATTTTATAAAAATAACGGTACTTCTTTAGATTGTTACTACCCTATGTTTTTTTAGAATATAAATAACTTTGACTTAATAACTATTAAGACAAAGGGATGTTTAGTTGATTGTACTTTGGGACAAAGGAATATCACACTTCTGTTTTTATATAAGGGGTAACAGTCTAAAGAAGGACATTCCTTACACCTTCTTTAGATTGTTACTCTCCTCTGATTTTTTTTTATAAAGGGAGTGACAATCTAAAGAAGTCCAAAAATAACTTTGTGCATTATCGACAGTGACTTAATTAAGAATTGGGGATAGCGATCATCAGTCAAATTGAGGATATCGAACAACAATCAAGTTGAGGATAACGAGCATACTCGTAAATCAAATTGAGGATAACGAGCATCAGTATAATTGAGGATATCGAGCAACAATCAAGTTGAGGATAACGAGCATACTCGTAAATCAAATTGAGGATAACGAGCATCAGTATAATTGAGGATATCGCGCAACAATCAAGTTGAGGATAACGAGCATACTCGTAAATCAAATTGACGATATCGAGCATCAGTCAAAAGTAAAAATACAAGTTAAGGATTTACCGACGCTGGTTGTTTTCCACGTTTTTGGGAAAGGTGTATGTGTGAGTTGGGGAGGGGGGGGGGGGGGGGGCAGCACTCTACAATTCAGAGATAAAAATAATGTCTCAATTTCTTCGAGCATATACAATTTTGCCAAATTTCAACGAAATCGACTCAGTTGTTTTGGCTCGAAGCGCCTGTCAATACAGACATCTTTAAAAACGCACTTTTTACTGTCATGGTGAGCAAATTCGGTTTTGACATTTTGATGTATTTACGTTTTTTGAGGTCACATGAGTCCAAACAAGTGGTTTTTAAAAAAATGTCTGTCGGTCATCTGTCGTCTACCATCTGAGCAGACGCCTGGAGCCTAAACTACTGGGCCAATTTTGACGAAATTTGGCATACAAGTTCAGAAAAATCATACCCCGCGGTGAAATCGAGAAATTAATTTTAGCTCCAAATTTGTGGGAACTACCCCAAAAACTTTTTTATATGCTACCTAAATGAGAAAGTTAAAAGTTGTAATACTAAAATTATAAACAAATAAAAAAATATATCAAAACAATATTTATTAGAATAAATCAGCTGATTGCAAAGATCAGCTGATTGAGATAAGTTTAAAGAAAAAAAACATGTGAACCCGCGAAGTGCAGGTGAATGAATAATATCAGGTTCTAAAGTGTCTATGGCTCGTGCCCTGACTTCATACAGGTAATAGCAAGTAACCCTGTCCAATAAAACTTGATTAGCATGTGCCCGAATACTTCTTATAGAAGCAGGTTATACGCGGCAGGTGTTTAAAAACAAGACATCATCAGATAGAGACACCAGCTGTTTATTTAAGCAGGTGCCCAAGAGTTGAGTTTAAATACACTTCCTTAGTCTCTACGCTTGTTTATATTCAAGTCGAATGTCAGGTAGTAACTTCCTAAAACTCAACCTGACTATCCAATACCTGATAATGTCAACGTTGATCTAAATTAGAGGTTAGGTTCGTTAACTTATCTATCGAATGAATAAGATGGTAGGTTGGGGCACTGATTACAACGAGGTTAATTATGATGATTGCATCAGTGATTTCACTTAGTAAACATGGGCTTCATCAGTGATCGTAACAGTATATTAAAAAATTACAAGATCAAAATAACTTTTTATATACTAAGTTTTTAAATTTTTCTGTCATAAATCATAAATATGAAACCCGTCAAAATGAAAATTGTAAATGTGGGATATGTCAAAACAAATAAAATAACTTGAGGATTTTTTCCGAACTAACTTTCTATACAACAAAATTTGCTGTATAGAAAGATGGCTAAAAGTATTAAAATATTGCATTGTCATCGTGTTCTGAGCTATTCTAAAAGTTTAAAATGTCTAGCTACTCGGGAAGTTAGTTAAGAATCGATTGCAAGATTTGTACTGGACAAACAAACAAACAAACAAGAAAGCAAGCTAATAAAAACGTAGTAAAATCAACGTTTATCCGAATAGGAGATTAATTTAATTAAACTATCTACCTAATGTATTAGATGTTAGGATGTACTATTAGAGGAGGGATGTAGTATATAGAACACAGATTACCAATAAGATATTAATAATGATAATTACACCAGAGATTCCACTTTCCAATAGGCTTTATCAGTAATCATCCTAGTACAATTTATATCAACTTTAGTTACCCAATATGCCGCATTTATAGACTATCACACTGTGACGAATTTAATGTTTAAACAAAATTCTTCCCACGCTCAAATAATTGCGATCAGGAAAATTGATCTGCTGAAATTTGGGGAAAATGTTCAAGAAAAGCATACCTAAAAAAAATTGAGAAATTAATTTTCGCCCTAAATTCGGGGATTGAATACCTGATAATTCCCCGATTGAATACCTGATCCCCCCCCCCCCCCAAAAAAAAAAAACTTACCATCAGCGGGGAGAAAAAGTGAACTTTCCTCCCTAGTTTACAGGGAGGGAAGTTACTCATTGCACCCGGTCGGGTTAAACAGGGAGTAATGAAAAATAAGGGAATCATGAACTCTTATGATTCCCTTCAGTGTTGCCCTAGATAAAGCACAAGTAAATAAGGTTGGTGCTAATACACATTTCAGTTACTAACTTTTGTTTAATGTCGAAATCTGTAATGTCATCTTCACACATGTCATGTAACCTCCACAACGGTTGCCATAGTGATTCATCAGTAAAAGAAACAAACAAGTTAAAAGTGGAAACATAATTTCTAAATGTAGATTAACTAATCCATATTTAAATACATTAGTTGTCAACACCATTCAATACACGACTCAGCTTCCAGCTGATTCTCCCATTTAATTTTAGCATAAAAATTCAAATAATTACTATCTATAATTTAATTTTAACGTGATTAAACTTATTTAGAGAATTGTTAATATTATATCTAACTATATTTTTTAAAAAAATATATATAAACCTATGTATTTTTTTGTTGAATAACGTAATTTAAAATTAAAATCTTTCCATATTTTTTCTCCCTTCTTGAGGTAAAATCTTGTACGTACCTTGGGAGTAAAAATCACTTGCACCCTCGCGATAATTAACTCCCGAGGCGGAGCCGAGGGAGTGAACGTTATGGTTCCCTCGGCTTGGCCTCTGGAACCAACTTCATCGCTCAGGGTGCAATCACTTACTTTCCTCCCTTGGTGCGTAAATAACTATTTCATATTCCATTTATTAGTTATGTAGGTACACTTTATTATTAATTAACATTTTATCGGAAACTAGATTTTTCCCGGGAAAACAGCTTATATCGTTAGATTCGTTTTTAAATGGAATACATTTTAGAATTTATTAATCAAAATCGTTGAAACCGTTTGCGAGAAATAATATTTTTTCATTTTTTTCAGAGATTTTGGGGGTAGCATCCCCAAAATTTGGAGGTAAAATTAATTTCTAGATTTTCCCTCAGGGTATGATTTTCCTGAACATTTATGCCATATTTCGTCAAAATCGGCCCAATAGTTTAGGCTCCAAGCGTCGGCACAAACGACAGACATGCAGACAATTTTTAAAAACCACTTTTTTGGGACAGAGGGGGCCTCAAAACGTGCGTAAAACCATCAAAATCTCAAAATAAAATTTTCGCGCCATCACAATACTTTCTCTCCGAAAGGATCCTAAACTGACACAGAATACTTTCTCTTTATATGAGAATGTAAACAATCTAAATATTATTTAACCATATAATATTATGTGTTATCCAAGGAAAAATTTAGTTGTCGATAAAAAATAAATGGGACTCAATGGGAAACGAACCCGTGTGGAACCTGATCAGTGGACGAACCTGTGGTTGTTTTTATATTAATTTTCAGCATTAAATATAAGAAAGTTATGAGCACTTACTGGTAAACATCAAAAAAATATAAATTCCCTCGCTGCATACCATTGGCTAAAATATTACACTGAGGTGTAAACTTAGAGATCCGTGTTCAGTTCCCGGCGATTAGGTGTGTTTTATTTGTTTCTCTCTTCTTCTTAACATATAATCGTGTTTTACGAAGATTATCTAAATTGTTATTGCTATTTTCATTAATATTATTCATATTTTCAAAATATGCATGTTGAAATGTACTTTTCTGAATGACCGGTATGTTTTTAAAATGCGGAAATTAAACTTAATAAATAAAAAGGTAATTCATGTTAAAAGTAGTGACTTATTCAATTATAAACAAAAAAAAAATAAACAATTAAAGATAAAATTGTGTGATTAATTATCAATATTACAAATGTTTTAAGTTTACACATGGCATAAGTTCGGCTGTTATCAGGAAAACTTAACTGATAAGATATAATATTATAGTTCCTTACAATTAAAGCACGTGTGACTCATAAAGTAATCACTTGTTATCTTATAATTGGTAGAAACACTTCACGAACTTCAATAAATAACTTAGAAAAACATTGATGTGTATATTTATATCGAGGTATCGAACAGAGAAGGTCGACATACTGATAACAGTATGAAGTAACAATTGTACAATACAGCTTTAATATACTGCGACTTCAATTTTATCAATTAAACAGCTGATGTAATGAAAATATCGGTTCGACAATAACTAATATATGCATACATAGGACATAGGGATACTAAATTTAAATCCCTATACAGGATGACCAGTATAAAATACAGGTCACCTGCAAAAAATGGGATTCTATAGGTCAAATGCAGAAAAAATTCGAGTAAGCATATGCCCATTTGTCAATAATTCTCGAGATTTATTTCTTTTTTCAGGAAAATTTTCAAAAAATGCATAATATCTCCAAAAATAAATGAGATAAAGGGTCAATTTTAAAGTGAGTATTGGTGTGCTATTTTTCCATTAAAAAAAAACCTTTCATGATCACTCACTAATTTTCAAATTATAAGCTGCTAAACATCTTTTAAGTCTTGATACATAAAAAAATTTGATTTCTTAAAACTTCGACATGAAATTCTATTGATTTCTACTCTTAATTGGGGGAAGTTAGAAGTGTGGCGAATTCAGGAAAAACTTCTGCTTTTCATAAGATTTTGAATGGTATAATTAAAGTGTAAGATCAACGGACTAGTTTTTAGGTTTCTGTACAAAGTACGATTAGAAACCTTATATAACGGCTCTGTCTGTCTGTCTGCCCGTTGGTGTCTGTCCGTTGCTTGTTTCAATTCATAAACTACTATAGCTAGGAACATGAAATTCGGCACACAGGTGCATCTCGGCATTTGAGACAACTGGACACATTTTGGATTGTTCACACTAAATATTTTCAAGATGACTAAAACAAAAGTTTTTAGCCACCATGATATGTTATATATCAATTTAAAGGTCTTGAAGTGTAGAAAAAGAATATGCAATTATTAAAATTTTCAAGATGGCGGCCATTATGGCGGGTGACTAAACATTGTTTTAGTTACCATAACATGATATACATCAATTTAAAGGTATTGAAGAGTAGAAGAAGAATATTACTATTAAAATTAGTGTAATTATATTACACTTAATAATTTTAACTTTAATGTACAGAAACCGGCGATTATCGCCCCACGTACTTACGTGAAGCCCGCCTTACTTATTTGAATTATAGTGGATTGAATGTTACCACGTTTAAAATTATTCAGACAGGATCTCAACCAATTCTTGTACAAATCCAAAAATAGTGTCCCCAAACAAAACCACAACACTTAGGATTCTTATAGGCAATTTGACGCTGAACATGGATAACAATGGACCCAGAAAGGCTTCGTTTACGAGATATTCGCAAAAAACATTAAAAAACTTTTTTGGACGATTATCCTTAAAATTCTCAAATAATAACCATAATACACCTTAAAAGCAAATCTTGTAGAGAATCCAATTAGAATAATCTAAAGTCAATTATATAAGAGAGGAAAAAACATTTATTTTCTATTTCTTTCATATATTTGGATGCAATACACCACGCAAGAAGCATTACCTACAATCAGCTGATAAAGAAAAATTAAATAACAAAGAAATAAAGCAAGGAAGAGATGACCAGTAGAGTGGAAATGCCGGGTCCACTACAAGAAAACATATTTTCCTACAGAAACCTTCAAACCGGAACTAAAATACGGAAGAGAATACGGAGGGTGGCTGTGAAATATACTTAGCAACCCTCTCCCATCATAGACCCTATCTGTATTTCTCTAATAGCGCCCTAGCTCACACGCATAGAATATATATATATATATATATATATATATATATATATATATATATATATACTCACTAATTTTCTACTCCCTACCATGCGTCTTACGTGTATATATATACATATATATATATATATATATATATATATATATATATATATATATATATATATATATATATATACTCGTAATACGCATGGTAGGGAATGGAAAATTAGTGAGTTTTGTCGGAAAAAGGTAAAGTTTAATAATGGTAAAAGGTGTGCTATGTTTCTATTGGTTGTATTTTGAACCAATGAGTTAAGAAGAGTTACCTTTATTTATGAATAAACTCGGATGCTTTATTCTGAAAACGGAAAGAAGACCAATATCGTTCCTGCGCAGTCATCCAAAATTAAGAACAACATAATTTAAACAAAAGTATTTGGTTTCAATATTGAAAAGGTGAGATATACAGCCTGAAGAAGCCCTAAGTAAGCTGTTTTTAAATAGAAAGGAGAAGAAAACAAATTATTCATTTTAACCCTCAAGATACCAAAAGACAATGTATACTTAATATAGTTTTTAATGTAGTAAAATAGATGAGATATGTTTAACAGTGGAGATTACATCGAGTAGATGGGTAAAGTCCCTAGTCAAGAATTTGGAAATTCATAGAATTAATTGAAGAGCAGAGATTTAGACCTAAATCTCATTCATATTTTTCCAGTTTTTTTTGCAGTGGCAAATGACCGCTAATGGTCAAAAGTATGCTTTGAACAATAAAATTACTTTGAGTAGAGATTTACTCCATCTTTCAGCTTTACTTATAGGCTCCACACAGCGCAGACAGAAAGTGTCTTGACATTTTCATGTTCAGGCTATGGCACATAACTCAAAAAGCGTTACCGTTACTAAAAGTAACGCTATAACTTTTAAAACATTTTTTTGGACTCAAGGTACCTCAAAAATTATAAATCTATCAAAGTCGAATTTTCACGCTATCACAATACTTTTTCTTTATATGAGAATGTAATAACAACTTTAATTGACGGTTCAATTTGACCGTTCATTAAAGAAAGAACCATTTCTAATACAATAACCTCGAAATGTTGTCATCTTCAGAAGATATAAAGTAATGAAAAGCTGAACATCATCTACATAGTCTAAGCATTATCGATCTTGAAGCTTGAAGTATAATCTGACGCTTATAATTACTTCACATTCTCAGCCATGTAATGCTTCAATGAATCTTTAGCTGGCCTAACCATGCTCATTCATATTGATACTAACGGGAAAGTCTTCAATCATAAATCTCTTGATAGTTCCTCAAGTAGAAAATTATAGTTATTAATAGACGGTTATAATTGAAGCGAGCTTCTTACATTCAACGAAATATGCATCTTGTCTGTCTGTCTGTGTGTAACATTTACGCGTGTGACGATAACTTGAGTAAAAGTTGACCGATTTAGTTGAAATTTGGTATACATCTTTCTTTTACTAATACTCAGGCTAAGTTCGTTGGACAGCGTGATCCGTCCAAGAGTTCCCGCGCAATGATCGCGTAAACGTGAGCTTCAAATTTAAAATTGAAATTTCAGGACGGGAAAAATTTCTATCATCACCTATTCGATGAGACGAACATTTTTTCCAAATAACATTTTTTACTAAAACCAACAACGACACTGCTATGAATTAATAAAGATCGCTAAAACTATTAAAGCGGACCTAAACGTTTAAAATAGAGAAAACAACCTTTTTACCGATATCTTACGTTCTAACGTAACGATTTTAATAAAACTTAATGTACATCGTCTAAAATTGAAACAAGTATGTCAAATTTCAACTTGATACAAGCAGTAGTATTTGAGTAATGAAGTGATACATTTATAATATTAGTTTAAAAGCTACGAAGGGTGGTTAAGATTCTTATAGTCGTGTTGTGTGTAGGTTTGTTTAGGAAGTAAAGCTTTGTACCGAGTACCCCCACTCTACCCCTCACTACCCTCTTCCCCTTATCTTCAACTATGACATTCATCATGATTAACAAATTTCAATATTCAGTATTTTATTGCAATACGCTCGCTTCAATGTTAGAGCCATGCGATAGTTAGTTATAGCCTAGTTATAATTTATATCCTAAAGCCTAGAGCAGTTAAATTATCAATAACCATTTTGTTTTAAGAGCTTAGTTAATAGAAAACATTAAATACATAAAAACAAAACAGATTTGCATGTACATAATAGCTTTTTGAACATTGATTAACTATTTTCAGATACCATTAGAAGATATTCGGATATAACCCATTACAATATTACCTTCCATCATTGTAGACGTTAGCTTAACTTAAGGGAAATATTAACCATTAAGTGATCTCTACTATTAACATTAACCCATTATAAACATAATCAATACGTTTCTAAAGGGGTTAATCGTAACTGGTACAACCCATAAAAAATGCGGAACTATAACAAAACAATAAACAATCGACTATTTACAAGATGAACAATGTAAAAATGATCCTTATTTAAATGGATTATATTTTAGAATTTTTTAATAAGAATCGTCGGCATTTCGGAATAGTAATTTTTCAGAGTTTTTGGGTGGTATAGCTCTCACAAATTTGGAACTAAAATTCATTTCTCGATTTCGCCTCAGGGTGTGCTTTTTCTGATTATGTACATCACATTTCGTCAAAATCGGCTCAATAGTTTAGGCTCCACGCGTCTACACACACGACAGACAGAAGTGTTTTGACATTTTCATGTTTAGGCTATGGCACATAACTCAAAAAGCGTTACCGTTACTAAAAGTAACGCTTAAAAACTTTTAAAACACTTTTTTGGACTCAAGGTACCTCAAAAGTTGTAAATCTATCAAAATCGAATTTTCGCGCTATCACAATACTTTTTCTTTATAAGAGAAGGTAAAAACAACTTAATGTATCATCTAACTTGAATCTACTTACTGTTAATAAAAAATATTGTGTTGACGCGGGACACCCGGGAGGAACGAAGTTGCTTACATTTTTCATTAAATATAAATTATAAAATCACACTGCTAAGTACGTTTACATTGCCAACTACTTATACATGGTGGAGTTAGAAAATAGATAAAATTAAAAGTAACGAACTGTTTGTACCTGGCAGAGTTAAGGCAAAATTAAAAGAAAATCATTATTTTTATAATTAAAGCAAGCGTCTTACTATAAATATATATTAAACATAAGAAAAAAGTTGATCATGATGAGTTTATAGTTAAAGAGTATTCTAGTTAAAGGAGTTTGGATTGAAATAGGATTGTTTTCTACCTACCCGGCCAATTAATTTAAAATATTATAAAATATATCTCTTCCCTATTCTACAGCTTCTGCTTGTATCAGGGTGAAATTTTACATGATTATATTTTATTTATTTACAAAACAAAGAGACATTTTTGACATATATAACAAAAATTATCAAAACAAGTCAAGTAACAGGCTTCCTTAATAACACTTTTTCCCGTCTTTTAAAGCTTAGGATTACGCGAGCGTTGCGCGTGAACGCTTGGGCGGATAACGTTTTCCGACGAACTCAGCCTGGGCATTGGTAAAATAAACATGTGTACCAAATTTCATCTAACTCGGTGAGCTTTTTACTCAAGTTATTGTCATCTGTAGATTTCGTGACGGTGATTTTGAAAGTTTTTTTCGGATTCACTCCCGGGCTCCAGAACGTGCCATAAGGAATTTCGTTCCAAAAAAACGTTAATATCACGATTAAAAGGAAACTTTAACGTTATCCCAGAGATTATTAATTGACATTGATAGCTAAGCTTAACAAGGACTAGAAATGACTAAGACAATGTTATAATTGCATAAATAAGCTGAGGATGTAAGTCTAATACAAACCGCATTATGGGGATTGGTAGATGGGATGTAGATAAGGGGGGATGTCATAAGAAGCCCAACAGAGAAGTCTTACAAGCAGACTGTCTGTAGTTAGTCTTGCTTTCAAAGACATGAATAAGAATCCTTAGAGGTTAGATTACTTGTGTTCGACGCTAAAGAGAGACCACGTAACTTCCTCTCCACTTCAGTCCTGACTCAACATCACATTAAACTTTGTCACAGTAAAATCCCTGACATCAACAAACCACACCTGATTCAAAATTTTTCATTAAATTACCTTCTAATTAATTTTGCAAGAGTAAAATAAGAAAATACTCTGCCACTTAGTGTGGCACATAGCTTCCTCGCGTTTTATTTTGTATACTTTAATTATTTTATACTATTAAAACCTATCATTATCCAACCCCCCCCCCCTTTTCTAAATCTGTCAAAATGGTATTTATTTTGTACATTAAAGTATCATTAAAGTAGTATTAAAGTATATTTAGCAAAATTAAAGGAGCGCAGACAGTTAAAAGTAATCTGGCGCTATCTGCAGGCTACTTTCGACAAACCATTCACATTTCATAAATATCAAATAAGTACTTTTGAAATAAATAGGAGTAAATAAATATATGTTTGTGCGCATGTGGAAGAGAAAAAAATCGGTCCGAGACAACTCAGACAAACTTTCTCATATACGAGTTCATAATTACATAGCCCAGTGTCTTCCATTTATTAGTTTTCGTATGTACATTTAATTATTATTGAACATTTCATCAAAATTTATCATATAAATAACTTCTTCTGGGCGGGGAATCGAACCCGGGCTCTCTCCGTCCGCGTTTAAGCTATTTTCTCAGGAACTAGATTTTTCCCGGGAAAACGGCTTATATCGTTGGATTCGTATTCCAATGGACTACATTTTAGAATTTTTTAATCAAAATCGTCGGAACCGTTTTCGAGAAATAATTTTTTTCTCCGGTTTTTTCAAAGTTTTTGGGGGGTAGCGCCCCCAAATTAAGAGCTAAAATTCATTTCTCGATTTCGCCTCGGGGTATGATTTTTCTGAACATGCATGCCAAATTTCGTCAAAATCGGCCCAGTAGTTTAGGCTCCAGGCGTCTGCACAGACGACAGACGACGGACAGACATTTTTTAAAAACCACTTTTTTGGACTCAGGGGACCTCAAAACGTGTAAATCCATCAAAATCTCAAAATTGAATTTTCGCGCCATCACAATACTTTCTCTTTATATGGGAAAGTAAAAATAGGCGCAAAAGGTTGAAACATATATGGAACCAACTATGTCCTAATTACGACCTGCCCTCCAAATTTCAATACAATCGGATGAGTAGTTTTTAAGATATGTTGTTTCGAAAAAATTGCACGACAGACGACAGACAGACAGACACGGAACCGAAAATGTTCCCGGATTTCTGTCTTGGAATTTTTGAAATCGGACACATAAAAAATATTTGTTCTTCAAAACGATTACAGTTGCATTCGGTAAGCTCGACAGTTTACCGGAAATTCGGAAATAAATGTAAGTAATACTACCTAATATAATGAAAAGAAAACAGGCTTAGTTACAATAAATAGTTAAGTACTTTTATTTTATTCCTAATGTAAGAACGGACGGAAACCACTAAAGTCACAATGGACAAAACAAGCACGTAGGCCACTCATTTGGGAAATGCAAACCAATTCATACGTTAATAATGTGCCACTGAATAAACAATACGGTGTAATCAATAATTAGCCACATAATATGGAAGTCAGCCACTTAACACACCGATGTGCAGCCGAAGCGTATACGCTGTAATCAATAGTGAACGACATAATGGAAGTCAGCCACTTCACACACCAATGTGCAGACGAAGCGTATACGCTGTAATCATTAGTGATCGACACAATATGGAAGTCAGCCACTTCACACACCGATGTGCAGCCGAAGCGTATATGCTGTAATCAATAGTGAACGACACAATATGGAAGTCAGCCACTTCACACACCGATGTGCAGCCGATGCGTATATGCTGTAATCAATAGTGAACGACACAATATGGAAGTCAGCCACTTCACACACCAATGTGCAGACGAAGCGTATACGCAGTAATTAATAGTGAGCCAATATTAACCAAATTCAAACCCGTGCGACCTCAAATTTGTTTCATTGGTGGTCGAGCAGAAGTGACCAATGCCTACTCGATCACGTATACACTGAATCCCGCTCCCAGGTTACAGTCATTATAAAAGACATTATAAATGGTCTTCCAGTTATGACCTATAAGGATGGTTATAGGCCATCCAGAACGTGGCAACTTAATTAGCAACCTACTTCCTCTATAGTTCTACAGCCCTGGTAGAACCTCGACCTTTTCAGCAATTCTTTCCTCCGATTACGAGCCATAGATAACTAGGCCATTCGGCTTATTTTTACGACTCAAAAGTTCATTCAGTAAGAACCAGGTGGGACGTCGGTCGGGCACAAGTACATAAGTAAAAAATTGGTCCGAGACAACTCAGACAGACTTTCTCATATACGACTTCATAATTACTTTGCCCAGTGTTTTTAATTTACTAGTTTTCGTATGTACATTTAAATATTATTGAACGTTTTATCAAAATGTATCATAAAAAAAACTTCTCCTGGACGGGGAATCGAACCCGGGCTCTCTCCGTCCGCGTTTTAAGCTTTTTTCTTAGGAACTAGATTTTTCCCGCGAAAACGGCATACATCGTTAGATTCGAATTTAAATGGACTACATTTTAGAATTTTTTAATCAAAATAGTCTGAACTGTTTTCGAGAAAAATAATTTTTTTCACGTCTTTTTCTGAGAGGAGCAGCACCCCCAAATTTGGAGCTAAAATTAGCTTTTCGATTTCGCCTCGGGGTGATTTTTCTGAAAATGTATGCCAAATTTCGTCAAAATCGGTCCAGTAGTTTAGGCTCCAGGCGTCTGCACAGACGACAGACGCCAAACAGACAGACAGACATTTTTTAAAAACCACTTTTTTGGACTCAGGGGATCAAAACGTGTAAATCGAATTTTCTCGCCATCACAATTCTTTCTCTTTGTATGAGAAAGTAAAAATGTTCGTCTCATCGAATAGAACGAAGGACGTAAAGTTTTTCCGTCCTAAAATTCCAATTTTAATTTTGAAGCGCATGTTTACGCGAACGCTTGGGCAGACAACGTTGGCCAACGAACTCGTCCTGAGCATTGGTAAAATGAATATGTGTACCAAATTTCATCAAAATCGGCCAACGTTTACTCAAGTTATCGTCGTACGTTTCAGACATACAGACAGACAGATACGGAGCATATTTCGTTGAATGTAGGAAGCTCGCGACAATTACTTAATTTTATAACGTGTCTAAATTTTTTCATTAAATTGAACCAATAAAACAATACTTTTCCTACTATTAGTAGTGAGGAAAAGTAAAAATAATAAATATACAGTGAAGATAACTAACAGCAAATTAAAGCATTACTTAATTTAAACTTCATTCTGTACAAAAACTCCACGCACATATAAAATGTTTTCCATTTGTTAGTTGTGATGGTTTTTTCGAGGTTGAATTTAATTATAGAACTCAAAATTATTATAAATTGGTTTTAAAATAAGTATATCTAAATGTAGAACTGTAATTTAATTTAGTATAGTTTGCTTTTTGAATGTGGCTACCTAGAATAGTGAATAAAACAATAATTTAATTGTTTGTGTTTAGTTTTTTTTTTCTATTAATTTGGAATTGCACTTGTGAAAACAAATAAAGCTGAGTTGATTTTAACTCAAAAGCGTAATTACATATAAATCAATTTTAAATTGATCAGCTGTTTTATTTCTCATCGTTATTATTTTTAAAAAATATCTCTTTCTCATAAAACAAAGTGTGCGTGTAATTTCACACGAAAAATAAGTTTTAATATTGAATAAAAATTATTGTTTTTTTTTTTTTTTTTTTTTCAAAAATTGGACATTATCCATTGTCTTTTAGCTGTCTAGATATTTATCTGTTTGTTTTTATTTCTTCCACAACAAAGCGTCATTTTGAAAAACAAAACAAACAAAAAATAAAATGGACAATACAACTAATATAAATGGTTTTACTAAAGCAATTTAAATCTACTTCTAACATTAAAATAAAAAGAACAAATTATTTCAATTTTCTTTTTGTTTTGTTGATAAAAAGAAAAACCATAAATACATTGTGTTACTCTGAATATTAATATTGATATTGATGTTCAAACTTTTTTATGAGATTTATTATTATTTTTAGAAACAGCGTTTTTTTTACGGATAACTGTTCTAACAATAACTTTTTTTTTTTTGGTCTACTTTTGTTTTAATAAATAAAAATATATTCGTAGTATAATGTCTATAGACGTCAGGTAACAATTACTAATTGTATAAATAGAATAAAAGAATTTTCAATTTAAACCTTGTGATGCAGTAATTAGTGTAAACGCTTTTAGATATAAAGGTGCCGGGTTCAACTCCAGCCGAAAAAGATTAAACCGAACTAACTCAGACACGCGCAATCTAAAGAACAATTTTGTAAAAGTAATGAAAGAAGTTCCTGCTCCATAAGAATTATTTAAACATAAGTAAATTATACAATGGACCGTGCCCAACGAGTTTTTGTAGTACACTAAGGTCTACAAAAACTACTAACTGTAAGTTTTACAAAAACTACTAATAGTGATTTTAACAAAAACTACTATCAGTAAGTTTTACAAAAACCACTAACAGTAAGTTTTACAAAAACAACTAACAGTAAGTTTTACAACAACTACTAACAGTAAGTTTTACAACAACTACTAACAGTAAGTTTTACAACAACTACTAACAGTAAGTTTTACAAAAACTACTAACAGTAAGTTTTACAACAACTACTAACAGTAAGTTTTACAACAACTACTAACAGTAAGTTTTACAACAACTACTAACAGTAAGTTTTACAACAACTACTAACAGTAAGTTTTACAAAAACTACTAACAGTAAGTTTTTCAAATACCACTAACAGTAAGTTTTACAAAAACAACTAACAGTAAGTTTTACAACAACTACTAACAGTAAGTTTTACAACAACTACTAACAGTAAGTTTTACAACAACTACTAACAGTAAGTTTTACAACAACTACTAACAGTAAGTTTTACAAAAACTACTAACAGTAAGTTTTTCAAATACCACTAACAGTAAGTTTTACAAAAACAACTAACAGTAAGTTTTACAACAACTACTAACAGTAAGTTTTACAACAACTACTAACAGTAAGTTTTACAAAAACTACTAACAGTAAGTTTTACAAAAACTACTAACAGTAAGTTTTTCAAATACCACTAACAGTAAGTTTTACAAAAACAACTAACAGTAAGTTTTACAACAACTACTAACAGTAAGTTTTACAACAACTACTAACAGTAAGTTTTACAAAAACTACTAACAGTAAGTTTTTCAAATACCACTAACAGTAAGTTTTACAAAAACCACTAACAGTAAGTTTTACAAAAACCACTAACAGTAAGTTTTACAAAAACTACTAACAGTAAGTTTTACAAAAACACAATGAGTAACATTGTGAATTTAAAAACTATGAATATTCAAATTTTAAAGTAAAGTTATTCCAGTATAAGGTGAAGCAGTAAAATACTGTCTTTCCACAACAGCTTAATTCTAGACAAAGGTGAAGCAGTAAAATACTGTCCCTCCAGAATATCTGTATATACTAGAACTATAGACAAAGGTGAAGCAGTAAAATACTGTCCCTCCAGAATATCTGTATATACTAGAACTATAGACAAAGGTGAAGCAGTAAAATACTGTCCCTCCAGAATATCTGTATATACTAGAACTAGACAAAGTGAAGCAGTAAAATACTGTCCCTCCAGAATATCTGTATATATTAGAACTATAGACAAAGGTGAAGCAGTAAAATACTGTCCCTCCAGAATATCTGTATATACTAGAACTAGACAAAGTGAAGCAGTAAAATACTGTCCCTCCAGAATATCTGTATATATTAGAATTATAGACAAGGGTGAAGCAGTAAAATACTGTCCCTCCAGAATAGCTTTATATACTATACAAAGGTGAAGCATTAAAATACTATCTTTAAATAATAGTTGAAGCGAGCGTAGCGAGCTTCCTACATTCAACGAAATATGTTCCGTGTCTGTCTGTCTGTCTGTCTGTCTGTCTGTCTGTCTGTCTGTCTGTCAGTAACGTTCACGCGTGTGACGATAACTTGAGTAAAAGTTGACCGATTTAGTTGAAATTTGGTATACATGTTCCTCTTACTAATACTCAGGCTAAGTTCGTTGGACAGCGTGATCCGTCCAAGAGTTCGCGCGCAACGCTCGCGTAAACGAGAGGTACAAAAATTAAATTGGAATTTCAGGACGGGAAAAGATTCTATCATCATCTATTCGATGAGACGAACATTATTTTCAAATAACATTTTTTACTAAAACCAACAGCGACACCGCTGTGACTTAATAAAGATCGCTAAAACTATTAAAGCGGACCTAAACGTTTATAATAGAGAAAACAACCTTTTTACCGATATCTTACGTTCTAACGTATCGATTTTAATAAAACTTCATATACACCATCTAATGCACAATTGAAACAGGTATGCAAAATTTCAACTTGATACAAGCAAAATTCTTTGCGTAGCGACGAGATACATTTATAATAATTGTTTAAAAGCTACCGCGGGTGGTGAAGATTGTTATAGTCGTATAGGTTTGTTTAGGAAGTAAAGCTTTGTACCGAGTACCCCCACTCTTCCCTTCACTAACCCTCTTCCACTTATCTTCAACTATGACATTCATCAAGATTAATAAATTTCAATATTCAGTATTTCATTGCAATACGCTCGCTTCAATGATAGAGCCACGCGATGCCTAGTTTTATTCTAAAGACAAAGGAGAAGCAGTAATTGAAGCGAGCGTAGCGAGCTTCCTACATTCAACGAAATATGCTCCGTGTCTGTCTGTCTGTCTGTCTGTCTGTCTGTCAGTAACGTTTACGCGTGTGACGATAACTTGAGTAAAAGTTAACCGATTTAGTTGAAATTTGGTATACATGTTCCTCTTACTAATACTCAGGCTAAGTTCGTTGGACAGCGTGATCCGTCCATGAGTTCGCGCGCAACGCTCGCGTAAACGAGAGGTACAAAAATTAAATTGGAATTTCAGGACGGGAAAAGATTCTATCATCATCTACTCGATGAGACGAGCATTTTTTTCAAATAACATTTTTTACTAAAACCAACAGCGACACCGCTATGACTTAATAAAGATCGCTAAAACTATTAAAGCGGACCTAAACGTTTATAATAGAGAAAACAACCTTTTTACCGATATCTTACATTCTAACGAAACGATTTTAATAAAACTTCATATACACCATCTAATGCACAATTGAAACAGGTATGCAAAATTTCAACTTGATACAAGCAAAATTCTTTGCGTAGTGACGAGATACATTTATAATAAATGTTAAAAAGGTACCGCGGGTGGTGAAGATTGTTATAGTGGTATAGTGTATAGGTTTGTTTAGGAAGTAAAGTTTTGTACCGAGTACCCCCACTCTTCCCTACACTACTCTCTTCCACTTATCTTCAACTATGACATTCATCATGATTAATAAATTTCAATATTCAGTATTTCATTGCAATACGCTCGCTTCAATGATAGAGCCACGCGATGCCTAGTATAATATCTTTCCACATTAGCATTATTATAGATTAAAATTCATGTTTTCTTTTTTTTTAATTCGAGTAAATTTGTTGAGATTAGTTGAACTAAGATTAAAGATGTAAGACATAACTATGTTTCAAGCATATACATAGAGAATTGTTATAGAATCAGATCATAGAAATAACATTTATAGAACATTTTTAATTGTGACTCAGAGCAAAGATATCTGGGCCTAGAAGAAGACCAGTAGATCGGAAATACACCACACAGCTAATATAAAACATGACACGTTTCTTCAATACTACATTATCTATGTATCACAATGTATGTATAGATGTTTACTTTCTCGCATACAGAAAGTATGTTGAGAGAAATATAGCTACAAATATATTGATAGTTTTTACAAGCTAGTACTGAATGTTATCAGTGAAATATTTGTCACCCCACAGAGTATCGAACCTGATATGTCGCTGTTGTGACACTGATTTTAAGATAAATGGGTTATATGAAGTATTCATAAGGAAGGAGTATGGCTAATATAGAAAATTTGGCTAATATTAAACAAACTTCTATAGCCTTAATCTATTATTATAATTTATTTATTTGATTTTTTAAAAAAAAAAAAACATATCTGGGGTTCCCACCAAATCGGTGTTTCGACAGATTATTGATTCCGAGCTTACGGAAGGTAAAGGAAGCATTGTGTTCCCTTTTGAGAACGAAAACATTTTATGTCTCCGATTTTAAAAATTCCAAGACAGAAATCCGTTTCAGACATCAGGGAACATATTTGGTCTCGTGTCTGTCTGTCTGTGTGTCCTTGACGAATCCTGAAACGTGTGAAGATAAATTGAGTAAATGTCGACCGATTTTGATGAAATTTGGTAAACATGTTCATTTTACCAATGCACAGGACGAGTTCGTTGGACAACGTTATCCGTTCAAGAGTTCACGTACAACGCTCGCGTAAACGTGAACTTCAAATTTAAAATTGGAATTTTAGGTCGGGAAAGAAATCAAACTTCATCAATTCAATGAGACAAACATTTTTTTCCAATACAATTTTTTAGTAAAACCAACAGCGACACCGCTATGAAGTGTTAAAGATCGCTAAAACTATTAATAGTTTTTACACAATAAACAATTTAACAATAAAGTAATATAACAATAATGTTAATGTTAATGTAACAATAAAGCACCTGATAGAATGCGAGGAAGCTATGTGCCACACTAATTGGCAGTCTATTTTTTATTATAACTATAATTTTTATTATAATATAATCAATATCTTACGATTTTATTTTCATTTTTTTATAACCATCTTTAATCTTTTACCGTCGGCACAAAGTTGTAGGACGTAACTTGCTGAATCAAATCAACGGAATCTGGTACAGACAAATCATTCTCCAACGATAAATAGGGAACATAATTTTAGTTCAACATTTATAAACTCCCCTTATAATCTATAAACACATTTTCAATCCCTACAAAAAAGACTTTGACAGTATTTAAATTTAGCAAAATTAAGATATGAATGTTGGCTTTATCACTAGAGGCTCTTCCGATCCTAAATCTAAGAAAAAAAGTGTAAAGTATTTTTTTAAATGTATTAGAATTTTACTTTAATTTTTACTTTTTCGCGTACGTAAGTAAAATGAAATATTTTGATGGTGATGATCATTAAAATGTTTCTTTCAATTCCTGATCAAGATAACATTCAGATATTATAGGATAGAGCGGTCAGCCACATTACACAACTACTCAATGTGATTATTAATAAAAATTCTTACTCAGTTTCAGACCTAATATTTGATTGTTAGGATTGCAATTTTAAGACACTTGTTCATCTGTTGAAACTATTCTATTAGTATTAATTCTTAGAAAAAAATTCCTTAAATTAATTTCAATATTTTCTACAAATACTAATGTCATGTTTAGTGGATATTTAAATTCTTACTACACAATACATTGTACTGTACATTTAAACATTTAATCCGAACAATAATAATTATTATAATTATAAATAGAAATAATAGAAGAAAAAATAAAATCGTCGACAAGTCAAATAAATTGGTTCAAAAAAAAAAAAAAAAATTGGTTCAGAACAGAAAGAGGCACTGAGCCAATAAAATATCTCTTCTTACGAATCTTAAAAAAAAAAAAATTATTATTTTGCTTTTAAAAAAAACTTAACTAAAGATTTTTTATTTAATTTTTTACTTTTTACTCTTCGCATCTGATTCTTCTCACCGAGGGAAAAGAAAGATTATAACGACTCGATGACAAAGAAACAACGAAATAATTTCACGTAAAAGAAAAAAACAGCGTGAAAAACTAGCGGCACCAACAAACACCATCTGGTTTCCTGCGCTCAACAGACATAGAACCAGCTCTCATCTCAAAACGCTACATTTATTTTATAATGAATATTACTTTAATGTTGTTATACCAAGCAATTAACTTCAACATGTTTTTTCATTTTTTTTTTTTGGGTCAAAAACGTGGACCCCATATACATTCTTGCACTTGTCTTTCTGTCCGTCTTTCCCTAGAATGCTTATCTACGTCATTTTGACGTGTATGTTTTTGAAAAAAGGTGGTAGTGACTCTACCACTAGTTTTTTCGCGCCCATATTCAAGGTAATCTTTCCTCAGTTAGTCTGCTTCAGGCAAATGTTACTAATAGTTTTGTGTTTTAAGTTTTTGGTGGTATAAGTACGATAATAACTATATTATCTATACCACCAAGTCTGTATTGTTTGTCCAAACTGGTCAAATATATATTGTTTATAATTTTAATTAAAAATAATTTCAAAATAAAAAGAACTTTTTATATACTACGCTTTAAAATTTTCTGTTGATTCGTATGTAATGTTGATAATATAATTGTTATTGTTATATAATATATAATGTTAGTGAAAAAAAAAATAGTTCCGAATTTATTTACTTCACATAAATGACTTCTTAAACCTATAAAAGGATAAATCTTTGTACAACGGATCTCCCCAACATCAAATCTAAAGCATGCCATCGATATATTTAAAATAATATAATAGTTAAATAATGTAATCGATATTTCCTGTTTTGCTGTCATTCAATGTTTATCTATCACAAATTTGAGACCCGTCAAAATGAAGATTGCGTAAATATTGGATATGGCAAAACAAATAAAATAACTTGCGGATTTTTTCCGAACTAACTTTCCATACAGCAAAATTTGCTGAAAACTAATTAAATTCTGCTGTAAGATGGCTTAAAGTGTTAAAATAATGCATTGTCATCGTGTTCTGAGCTATGCTAAAAGTTTCAAATGTCTAGCTATTCGGGAAGTTAGTTAGAAATCGATTGCCAGATTTGTACCGGACAAACAAACAAACAAGAATGCAAGCTAATAAAAACGTAGTCAAATGGATTTTCATGTTCTTTCTGTTGTTATATAACTATAGAAGTTAAAAATGTATTGAAAATAAATCCCTGAATGCTAATAAAAAATATCACCTTTTCATAGTGTCTATTTACATGCTTCACACTCACAATAACCTATGTGAACAAAAAAACAGTGTTGTGTGCGTATGTAATAGGGTTTGATGTTTAACGATGTTGCATTCGCATGCGCGCTCATGAAACTTTTTATCTGGTGGCTTCAAAATAAATATATACTAATTATTTTCTAGTTGTACGTCAAAGTGACGTATCATAAGTAATAAAGGGTGTTTTTTAAAGATAAGTATTCTAGGGTTAAATGCGTCATCCCTGAAAGTACTCAAAACAAAAATTCAAACTAGGTTTCCACAAAGTTTCAAAATTCCTGTGTTGGGTAGTAACTGAAACAGGAAAATTAATAGGGAAGACCAAATACTATAGGTAACATACATAAAAACTATAGGTTAAAGTTTAAAGGTTTGACATTTATTTTTACGGAAATGCATCGTGTGGGGTGTGAAATCAAAGAGAAGGACGCCCTCAGTACAAATATAATATTTGGTTTACTTTCTCCACCAATTCATCTTTGTGCCATGTCACCATGAAAACTGTGTTTTGAAATTTATTAAAAGTAGCCCACAAATAACTCCAGATTGATTTCAACCGTATGTGCTCTTTAAAATTTGTTAAATTGATTCTTTATGTAAAAAAAAAATATGTGTGAGGCTCTCACGCATTAGAAGTAAAACTTAAGTTCTAGAATGCATTGCTCTCTTTCATTTTTTGACGAATTTATTATTTCAGGATTAAGAAATGGTTATGGGAAATTTAATTGAAGAAAAAAAAATAAAAATATTACTACGCTAAGGCAACCACATTTATTCCAATAAAAATAAATGTTTGTTTTGATTTGCTGGTCTTTAAATAGATATAATACAATTAATCTGTAAAAATGTTACACTTGGACGAGTCTCGAATCGCAAACTTCGTTACAAGATTTCACTATATGAAAAAATTCACTCTACCACCGCCAACAAAGAAGTTTCACTTCAAAAATCAAAACAATTTTGACAGTTTTAAAAAACGTATGAAGGAGGAAGAGAATAAATAAATATGACAATAATTATCCAGGAGATAGCGTGTAAAAAAACTGCCAGACTAACATCAATCTAGAGTTTTGTGTATAAGTCAATCTTTTAGTGCCTATTAAGAATATGGGGTCGGCTAAGTACGTCTGCAGGACATATAGCTTAAAAATAGGCATTTGAGATAAACAAACCGGTGGTGAGCGGGTATGTCCCCTCCAAATATGGTGGACAACTTGATATCCTGATTACTAAATTAGTTAGTAGACCAAAAATCAAGTTGATGTTAGTTTGTCCCTTGGTAGTTGACCACTTTGATGTAGAGTAATATTTGAATAACTAATCATTCTTGGGACAAACTGACATCAACTTGATTTTCGGTCTACTAGAGGTCGACCAAGAATCATAGAAATGTGAGGAGTGCGCTAGTGTCGTCATGTACAGTCAGTTTTTATTGAAATAGACCACTGTCAAAAAATACAGTGTTGTTCTTTTGTTATTAATAATTTTATTTTTGATAACTTCTATATTTTTTGCAACAGGCAACACTGTACCTGATAAGAAATCACAAATAATATACGATAATATCTTTATATTATTATTTATTGATTATTCACAATAATATTCTTTAAATTTTCTTCTATCTTAATCGATTTTTTTCTTCCTCTTTATTTCTGAATTTGATTTGTTACTATTTTATTTCTGTTTAATTTGTTACTTTCCTTATTTCTGGATTTTAGTTGTTACTTTTTTGTGAATTATTATTTGTACTATTACCTCTCTCGGATTGTTTTTGGCAATTTTCTCTTTGGTAAATTAAATTTCCTGGTATTATTAAAAACATGGATAATAACACGAATTCAAAATTAGGAAGAAATTATAAAAATAATGAGATTCTAAGATAAGTTTTCCTTTAATATAATGGGGAAAAGCAAACTAGAAATTCGCTAATATTAATTTGATTAATTGTCATGGAGAGCAATTATTTTTATAATAACAAATAAATATTAGGTTTGTTCCAACAGCGTTATTTGTAGCGTTCTTTGCATTTGCATCATCATGGTGAATGGTACAAAATCAAAATTGTTGTGTGACAGTTGTGACTATAATTCGTATTGTATAAAAACAAACAAAACTGGAAACCTAACAGATTGGAAACCTTCTTGTTGTTGTTATTCGTAAGATTTGACGTAACTGCGCATGTCATACAAACTAGAAATGGGTATTGTCTTAGCACCCGACTGTACTGACTTCAGCACTACTCGGAAGTTCCGATTTTAAACGAAGTTAAGCTTTCCGTTTCTCCCGTGTTCATGACTTCTTGGTCGACCTCTAACTAATTTCGATCATGAAAATCACATTGTCCACCATAATTGGTGAGACATGGCCGCTCTCTACCCTTTTGTTTGTTTTCAAATGCCTATTACCAAGCTATGTCCTGCAGACGAACTTAGCTGACCACATATTCTTAAAAGGCACCAAAAGATTGACTTATACACAAAATTCTAGCTTGATGTTAGTTAGACACTTTTTTGCACGCTATCTCCAGGACTATAATAAGTTTAAAAAAGCATAAAATTATAAAAAGTATAAGGAATAGTAATTGGTAGAGTTTTTTTATTTTTAATTTACTTATTTCTTTTAATTATATATAACAATAGATAATTTATACTTAATATTGCCTATAATTAATAAAAAGAACAGAAGTCATTTATATAAAAACATATTAATATTTTTACTTGGCTTTTTGTTGCAACATTTGAACCAAAAAACATTTCCCTTGAAAGCCAAAAAAAAAGGAGAAATATCCGAATAAATTAACAAACAAATGCAAATGGGGTATTAACTGTAGATTTATTCATGAAGCGCTAGACTCCGGATCTAAGTTTAAATCAAGCCCTAACAACTTGACAGCGGTGCTTAGTGCTACAAAGCACGGTATCAAGTCAATAATAGCTAGAGAATAACAGTATAGTCATTAAACTTACAGCTACAAAACAAAATCAAATCTTAACCACATTAAAATAAAACAAAAAAATCATTTGTACAAAAAATAACTCCTTAATCTTACTTATTCAGTAAGGGCAGCATTTATCAATATATATATATATATATATATATATATATATATATATATATATATATATATATATATATATATATATATATGTATGTATATATACCTACACATAGAGAGAGAGAGAGAGACGAAGTGCTCTGAGTATGGGGACTTAACTGGGGGTAGTGAGACAAGGAAATGGCTTAATTAAGAAGCTATTTGACATAGATAAGGCACGGAGTTGAGAAAGCCAGCCAACATGGGGCTTTATTTCTGACTTGATTAGTTCGACTGACAGCTTTCTACAGGGACTTAATAAGCTGAAAGCTAGACATAATACTATGTACTTACTATTAAGTCATATCAAACTGAGTAAGCTCCTTAACAATTTGTCTCATACTGAGTCTGACTTTACTTTATAAGCCTTTATTCATATAATTATAAATATTGCAAATTGAAACATATATACAGCTAACACATATAAAATGTTGAACATAAATTCATCTAATGTAGATATAAATTCAACCTTTTACACTTCAAATTTAACCCATTAAGCTTTAAAATATATTTTTTCTTTAAATTTTAAGTCCAACTTTTAGTAGAAAAAAATTGAATCTTTTCCAAACAATAATTATTATCAAAACAAATTTACTTTTTTTTTAATCTTCGATAAATATTAAAATAAAATTATATGATAGTAATCTTCAATTTATATTTATTTATATATTCAAGAATTTAGTTACAATTAAAAACCTTACTTAAAACATATAGTGAACAATTAATATTTTTACAAATTTCATTTAAGATTTTATAACTAAAAGAAATGAAATTTATACTAATATGTGTATAAAGGTAAAAGTAGCTAACGATGATTTCCCATCCATCTGTATGGTATAATTGTAAAATCATAAATGGGGTAATGTAATATATAATATAATTGCAATTGCTATAGAACGCTCAATTCAATTTATTACTGCTGCAACAATGATTGATATTTCTTTTTGTTTTATTTCATTTAAATTTCACGAGTAGATTGAATTTGATGAATAAAAGGTTTAATTTAATGAGTAAAAGGTTGAATTTGATGAGTAAACGATTGAATTTGATGCATAAAAGGTTCAATTTAATGAGTAAAAGGTTGAATTTGATGAGTAAACAATTGAATTTGATGCATAAAAGGTTCAATTTAATGAGTAAAAGGTTGAATTTTATGATTAAAAGATTGAATTTGATGAGTAAACGATTGAATTTGATGAGTAAACGATTGAATTTGATGCGTAAAAGGTTCAATTTAATGAGTAAAAGGTTGAATTTTATGAGTAAAAGATTGAATTTGATGAATAAAAAGTATAATTTTAAAAGAAAAAAGTTGAATTTGTAGTGAGAAAGGTTTAATTTGATGATGAAGGGTTGCATTTTATGTGTATATCTTTTTTTCATATTAAATTTTATAGAAAAAAAAACTATTTATAATAATTTAATTTAACCAGATAATCTCTTTACATATAATAAATTGAAAATACTGGACCAAGTAATAACATAAATAAGAAAGTTTATCACGAGAATCAAAAAGAAATTAAAAATTGTTTATTTATGTTTAACTTGGCAGTATCTCGACAAGGAAAAGAGTGTAAAATGAATATAAGCACTGGTCATAGGAATAATGGAGGTCAATTTATTATAGAGGGTCAATTTGTGGGTAAGAAACCTGGTGATTGCGTGTAACATGCTAGCGACAATTATTTGACCGGATGACATATGTTTCAAATGAAAAAGACCTCTGCAGGTGACCGTGGTAACGTGTTACACACTGACCTCGTCCAACTACCTCTTAATTGTACTCTGCTAACAGCTTTCATACTGTATGTAACTTTATTTTCAAACGTAACAATGCAACGATTAAAAACGATAAAGAGAAAATCTATCCGTTACTATACTTACTAAACTTTCTTCTACGATTATAAATGATAACGTCGTCCGGTTTCTTTTATTTCTTTAATTGCTACGGGATTTTCTGGTTATTGTTATTATAATTATAAATTTAATCAAATTTTTTTTTTATGTTTAAAATGTTTAAAGTGTTAAACATTTTATAATAATTTACTGTAAAAAATGATCCAGTGGGGTTGAGAAACGAACCCGGCCTCTTAACATTTACAATTTTCAATATTTACTCGAAAAAAAATTTCATCCCTGAAGACTGAAATTTTGAGAAAATTAGAAAAATAAGGGATTAGCAGAAGAATAAATCATAATGAAAAAAAAAAGTTTCCCGCATAATCGACACATAAAGTGAACTTTTTACTTTCTCATATACGAAGTATATATAAAGACTTAATTTCTGTTAATATAAGCGGCTATATGTTAATGTAAAATGCAATTAATTATTTCTAAACGTTTGTTTTACACATTTGTTTTATTATGAAAAAAACGAAATATTTAATTTAATTTATCTTCACTGTCATTACTCTTTGAGAAAAATTAAATTAAAGTTTTCGCTTTGACTTTTTTTCTAATTCAAATGACCTAACATTATAAATAATTTAAAAAATGCTAAATATTAAAGGGTAAAAATAATTTTATAAAATTTAAAAGTAAAAGTAATTAGGTATAAATTATAATTAGTAAAGTTTAAGTAATTAAGCTGAAAATTAATTTATTTTTACCAGATACAGTGGACCTAAAAAAAAAAATACTAAATTAGTAAATTTAAGGCTGTGAAATATCAAGTAACCCCACCCATCCTTCAACTCAGCCAAATATTAATTAATTTCTAACTACTACTCACATATTGCGTATGTATGTGTTTACTTATATACTGGTTAAAAACACTTATTATAATACCTTTTTGGTTATTAGGATGACCTACTTGCTGAGCTTAAAGCTTTTTGTTTACATGAAATTAATTACCTTATGAAATGTACATCAAATGGTTTAAGGTAGATTTTATAAATTTTCTTTAATATATACTCGCAGTATGACTGCAAACCATAGATATTACATAGGATGGTTAATGGTTTAATTTTATTGCACTGGATAAGGTATGTTAATCCAATTACATTTTTATCCAGTTAAGTTTTAATATCATTTGCTAAGGTTTTATAAAAAGGTGGGAGATAGTTTGAGGAGGTTAGAGATTGCTAGAGGCAGTAAGAGATTGTTAGAGAATATTAAAGGCGGTGAGAAATTTTGGGGTTGAGATTGTTGGTGATGGTAAAAAAATAATAAAAGGATGTTTGAAATGGTTAGAGATTGTTAGAAGTGGTTAGCGATTGTTAAAGGGAGTAATTTATTGTTATATGTAGCTGGTTAGAGATGCTAAAGGTGGTTAGAGATTGTTTGGCCTCCTTCACACCGCATCTAACTACGTGTGAAAACAACAATATAGATCAATGCCCAATAGGTAACAAGTGCGGACGCGGGTCCGCACTCGTTACCTTAACTACGTGTGAAAACCTACATAGAGATCAATGGCCAGTAGTAATAAGTGCGGACGTAGTGATAGCTATGGGGGACCCGGAGGAGCATTTCGCCCGGACACGGGTCCGGGCCCGTATCCGCGCCGTGTGAAAGAATCTGTGGTTTTACTAAGGTCATACTTAATGCGGGCCCCCGTCCGCATCTAGCTGCGGGCAGGACCCGCACCGTGTGAAAGGGGCCTTAGAGGCAGTATGTAATTGTTTGAGGCTGTAAGGTAAGGGATTGTTGGAGATGGTTAGAGATTGCTAAAGGTGGTTAGAGATTGTTAGAGGTGGTTAGAAATTGCTGAAGGTGGTTATAAATTGTTAGATGTGGTTAGAGGTTGTAAGAGGTAGTAAGAAATTGTTTGAGGCTGTAAGGGATTGTTGGAGATGGTTAGAGATTGCTAAAGGTGGTTAGAGATTGTTAGAGATGGTTAGAGATTGCTAAAGGTGGTTAGAAATTGTTAGAGATGGATAGAGATTAATAAAGGTGGTTAGAAATTCTTAGAGGTGGTTAGAAATTGTTAGAGATGGTTAGAGATTGCTAAAAGTGGTTAGAGATTGTTAGAAATGGTTAGAGATTGCTAAAGGTGGTTATAAATTCTTAGAGGTGGTTAGAAATTGTTAGAGATTGCTAAAAGTGGTTAGAGATGGTTAGAGATTGCTAAAAGTGGTTAGAGATGGTTAGAGATTGCTAAAGGTGGTTATAAATTCTTAGAGGCAGTAAGAAATTATTTAAAACAAATTAATAACATTTTTGCACCTTAAACATAAAATATTTTAACTTTCTCTGTTGACTCTCAGGCTATATTTACTAAGCTCACACATAATTAATATCCCTTATAAGAAAAAAAAGTAAACTTGGGCTATTATTTCAAATGAGTCTCCAGAGGATCCTCATGTAAAAAAAACGTAAGATTTGTAGCAGATTCAGTTCAAATTGAAGTTGAGTGTTTTTTCTTCTTAGAGTTAATAAGCGAATAATAAAGATTGTATTAGTCATTTCTCCTAACATTGTCATAAATATACGAATATGGCAACACTGTCCTTGACTCTTGTCTTTGCCTTTTATTATTATAATTTATACTATTTTATTCTTTAAAGTTGATTTATAATGGTGGCATTGTTAAACCGAAAACTCTAAATGCCTCAGATTATTCGTAATATCCACTAATTTAGACAAAATTATAAAACCAATTTTGATCTTTGCAAAATAAATCCATACTTATTCCATTATTAAATTATAAATAAAGCCTTGTATTTTATAATAAATAATAATGGTTCAAATAACTTTTTCTATCATCAATTTGTAATTTATTAGCATATATATATATATATATATATATATATATATATATATATATATATATATATATATATATATATATATATATATATATATATATATTGTGTATTATGGTAGAAAAGTATGTAATTTTATTATCGTGTAGGTGTGTACGTGTGTAGGTGGGTTGGTATTGTTGTCTAGGTGTGAGTGACAGTGAACACTTATGTACCCAAGGTTAATGGTTCATGTACTTTCATGGTATTTATATTGTGAGCAATTACTTCCTAGAAACTGTTACCCCAGTAATCCGGGCGATTACTTTAATTTAACTGCAATTATTACGAAGTGACTACATGGATTTTACAAATTTTATATTGTGTTATTAATATCTGTAGAACTTTTCATGATTTCGCACGTCACCCTTGCGCAGTAGCGAAGTTAATATTGTCTATATCGTTCTAGTTTTAGTACAGCTTTCTAGATTTACCGGTTCAGCCATAGGCAAGAGTTTTTTGCTGTTGAAAAACTAAAAAATCAATCCAAAAATCGAATTAAACTTTATCATATAGATTAGATACTATCTTTAAAATTCCATACCAACTCATTTTATTTATTTATTTTCAAACATACTAAAAAGTGTCTAACAGATAATTGTTTACTTTTTGCTTTTTTACAACGTTTTTATTAGCTTGCTTTCTTGTTTGTTTGTTTGTTTGTCCGGTACAAATCTGGCAATCGATTTCTAACTAACTTCCCGAATAGCTAGTATTAACATAATAACATATCTAATAACTAATAACTAATAACATTTGAAACTTTTAGCATAGCTCAGAACACGATGACAATGCATTATTTTAATACTTTTAGCCATCTTTCAGCAGAATTTAATTAGTTTTCGGCAAATTTGCTGTATGGAAAGTTAGTTCGGAAAATATCCGGAAGTTATTTTATTTGTTTTGACATGTCCCATATTTACAATCTTCATTTTGACGGGTTTCAAATTTGTGATTTTTTATTAAAAGGAAAATATTGAATGACAGCGAAAAAGGAAAAGTTAACAAAGAAATAAATTAATTGATCCAAGATGAGGTGAGATCCGTTGTACAAAGATTTGTCCTTTTATAGGTTTAAGATCAGCTCTCTAGATGGTTGTTATTTATGTGAAGTAAATAAATTCGGAACTATTATTTTTTACTAACATTATATATAACAATGACAATTATATTATCAACATTACATATGATTCAACAGAAAATTTAAAACTTAGTATATAAAAAGTTCATTTTATCTTGTAATTATTAATCTATATCTCTAAAACATAGATTTATTCCGGGAAAATTAGTTATATGATTAGATTCAAATTCAAACACACTATATTTTAGAATATATTAATCGAAATCGTCAGAGCAATTTAAAAAAAAAAAAAACAGTTTTTTTAGGGAAATTTAGAGCTAAAATATATTTGTCGATTTTGCAGCGTTAATGATTTTTCTAAACCTGCAAAATTTCATCAAAATCGGTCCATTAAATTAGCCTCCACGCGTCTGCCTCACAGACTCCAGACCGCCTTTTTCGGAATCAGGGGATTTTTCAAACTTGTAAAGCAATCGAGATCTAAAAATCTAATTTTTTGCGCTATCACAATACTTTCTTTTTATGCTACGTATATGAGAAGAGCTCATATCTGCTCTAGAAGCTCTAACTTGGATTTTCTAGGGTATGTTTAAAAACACCATGCTCATACCATGTTCATTATGGTGAGTTGAAACAATACATAAAACTTTTGTATAATTTATAACTAATATAGATTTTGAATAGAGAAAGATAAAACAAATTTATGGGTAGTTAAAATTAATATTATCATTGATACCTAAACAAATTTTTCATAGAGCTTTGACATTCTTTGTTGCCATTGTTAAAAAAAAAAAAAAATGTCAAAGCATTTTATAGATGAGTAGTTATTTATAGCACTTCTATTCAGTACATTATGAAGCTTCTTATTTTTCGGCTACCCGAAAAATCACTCCGTAGTTTTAAGACTACGGAGTGGTCGCCATCTCAAATTAAAATGGCCGGTTGTAAAAATATTTCTAAGCTGACACTTAAGAGTCAAGAGGAACTATACCAAGAAAAAATGTAAGCTCCCTATAGCGATTATATTTTTCTAATGATACTGTGGTGGATGATTGAGTGAGTAAGTGGTATTTGGCTTTATATATTATATATATTTATATATATATATATATATATATATATATATATATATATATATATATATATATATATATATATATATATATATATATATAAATATGTATATATAAAAAATAAAACGCCATTTAGTTTTTTCATTTATTTTTTATTGATATAGATAGTATATAGTTAAATAAAAAAAATAACAAATGTGAAATATATTTAAAAATAAGTGTACAGTTATATCTGTAAGCCCGAAGCCACAAAGTGAAACCATTATTGAAGGAAGTATAAATATTAAAGATCCGAAGGTTGTAAAGATATTAAATCTGCCACCGCAACATGATTGCAGAACACTTTGACTCTGACCACTTCAATAATATACCCATAAGAGAAAAATCAAAAACAACAAACATAATAATTAGGCCAAGCCTCTGTAAGCAGATACATGAGAGAAGGACTCGCAATAGAATTATACAAAATAAACAGAAATCAACTAACTATACACATTCTGCTCCCGAAAACAAATTATTAACGATGTAAGTTGACATTAATGGTAATTCGTGCCTAGAGATTCATATTATTAACGATGTAAGTTGACATTAATGGTAATTCGTGTCTAGAGATTCAAATTATTAACTAAGGAAATTGGCATTAATGCTAATCTATTGTTAGAGATTAAAATTAATAACTAAGAAAGTTTACATTAATGTTAATCTACTGTTAGAGATTAAAATTATTAACTAAGAAAGTTGACATTAATGGTAATCAATTGTTAGAGATTAAAATTATTAACTAAGAAAGTTGGTATTAATGCTAATCTATTGTTAGAGATTAAAATTATTAACTAAGAAAGTTGACATTAATGCTAATCTACTGTTAGAGATTAAAATTATTAACTTGTTGAAATTAATGCTAATTTATTTTTATAGATTCAAATTATTCACCAAGAATGTTGACATTAATGGTATTTTAAACCTAGAGATTCAAATGATTAATATAGTAAAAATAATCCGTAGCGCAATACCCTATAGAAGACTTAGGCGCATTTCTATTCGGGTAGGGGGTGAACATGTTGATAAACGGATGAACATGTTGATAAAGGGGTGAACATGTTAAAATGTCCTCACAAATGTGGCTTAAGCCTTCATTTAAGCTATCATTTCTTTAAGTTTATATACCCTTTGAAGTTATTGATGCAGTCTGAATTACGATTTGTTCATATCACGGTCAAATTGACTAAGCGACGTAACTATAAAGATAATAATAATTTAGTCAAACAATAAGTAACCCTGAAGAATAAATAATTGCAAGATAAAAAGAACTTTTTATATACTACGTTTTTAAATTTTCTGTCATAAATTTGAAACCTGTAAAAATGAAGATTGAAAATATGGGAGATATCAAAACAAATAAAATAACTTGCGGATTTTTTCCAAACTAACTTTCCATACAGCACAATTTGCTGAAAACGAAGTAAATTCTGCTGTAAGATGGCTAAAAGTATTAAAATAATGCATTGCCATAGTGTTCTGAGCTATGCTAAAAGTTTCAAATGACTAGCTATTCGGGAAGTTAGTTAAACATCGATTGCAAGATTTGTACTGGACAAACAAACAAAGAAGATAGCAAGCTAATAAAAACTTAGTAAAATAGAAGTAATTTTATTAAGTTGTTTTTATATTACGAATTATTTGAATCCAAGTCTAAATATGTATTTGGCTGGGAGCATGTGAGTTTTAGAAAATTGCGCTGGCTAGCGGGGGCAGAGTGAACTAAAACAAAGGTTCCGCTTGAACTGACTCAAGGTAACCAAGCGTAAAGTAAAAACAATTACCAAGTATTATATTCCCACTTTATATTGCAACTTTGTCAGTTTAGCCAATAATTGAAAAAAAAATCCCTAACTCTAAATATTCTAAAATGATAAAATACCCTAGAAAAGTGTTACCAAATATTCTAAACAAATTTGAAGTTAGACAACTAACTAAATTCTAATTAGACTGCAATAACAATTGGGCGTCAAACTTAATTCAGTAAATTTGAATAAATTTACATCTCTTCAATTATTGTAACTTGTTTTCACGTTTTGAAAACTCAATTGAAGACTAAAATACAAGCTATTTTATGAAGAAAAATACTTTAATCACGAAATACTATTTGTATAATATATAATAATAATAATGCGATGCACAACACCTTAGCAGGCTTAGGCCTACCAAAAACAACATTGTCGGATTCCAGGATCGAACCCACGACCTCCAGTTTGCCAAGCACGAATGATATCTATGAGCTAATAAGGACCCCACTAACATAATATATACATATATAATATGTATTACAATATAAATACAATAAATTATAATATAAATGTATTATAACAGTACAAACAATAAAAGTTAATAAAATAATACAAATAAGAGGCAAATAGTAATACATACATAAATTAAATGTAAAAAAAAAAAAAAAAAAAATATATATATACATAAATTAAAAAATGGAACACGTAATGAAATGGAAAATGTAATGAAAGGTATGTAAATGTAAATTTAAGTTAGGTTAACAAAATGTAATCGAGCTTACAAAGCACTGCATATATATATATATATATATATATATATATATATATATATATATATATATATATATATATATATATATATATATATATATATATATATATATATATATATAGTTATATAAAAGCTTTTTTAATGGCGTGTATTTAATGTTAAGATATATTTCATTTGTGAGTATTAATTTTACGTCATAATTATTGACTACATAAATAATAATAATTTACGGCATTTAACTCTAGGCCAGTATATTAATTTTAATTACTATATATATTATTTTTAATTTATGCATACACGCACAAAGGTATAAACACCTACATGTGACTTCTTGCAATACAATTTTTATCATTAATATTATTATTTTTTTCTTTATAATGAATATTCATGGTCATAGATCCAGTTCTCCCAGGGATATTGTGATGAGTCAGGGATATTTGGAGTTTATATACAGAGGAATTGGACAATAACCAAACAATCAACTATTGGTGATAAAACTGATATGATAGATAGCTGGTGATAACATTAATATGATAGTTGGTAATGGTGGAAAGGTTGCTAAGATAGTGTTTCTAGTCTCTGTCCTACAAAGTGTTCAACATTGATATGGTAACTGATAATAACACTGATATGATAGCTGGTGATAACATTAATATGATAGTTGGTAATGGCGGAAAGGTTGCTAAAATAGTGTTGCCAGTCTCTGCCCTGACAAGGTGATAAACATTGATATTGTAACTGATAATAACTGATATTATAGCTAATTTAAAACATAGATATAATAGTTGTTATATATATATATATATATATATATATATATATATATATATATATATATATATATATATATATATATATATATATATATATTCAAACAATTTAAACTACGGGAGACAGAAACAAAGACAAATTTGCACTGGCTCCGGGATTTGAACCACGGACCTTCATATTTCCAGTATGATGCTCTACCAATTAAGCTAAGCCAGATATAAACTTTTCTCTGCGCAAAAACGTTAGATAATCCCAGTATTTAACGTGGAATGTATTCTCAAACCTAGGAACCGAAATATATATACATATATATATATATATATATATATATATATATATATATATATATATATATATATATATATATCGATAGAGTTTATACCTCTACATTATGTAATGTAATATATAGACTGATGTTATTCGGATATATAGATAGACGGTATTAGTCCATTGATCAAATTGGACTGTATTAACTGGACTATTTAGTGTTGTTTCTTTTACGAATAACTGTCTAATTTTGTTGGTAGAGTTTTAAAGAGAATAATCTAGTTTGGATGTGTTTACGCAGGAGTTCTCGAGGCAGACCTTCCCCTCGTGTAGTCGATACTTTATCTAATTAATTCGAGTGCATCACACCAAAACCTTTTAACAAAATAACCACATATCATTTCATTTAGAAATAAAATAAACACTTTCTTTTTCACCCGTAAAATAAACTTGTTAACAATATTGCAAACTGTAATTCTACCAAATAGTTTGCTACCGAGCTTACTGGAAGTGTTTTTATTGCACTCAAATTATTTTCCAAATTCAAAATGACAGAAAAAAATACGTTTCAGACCTCTGGGATCTTTTTAAGGGATACATTTCTCATCAGCACACTTTAGCGTATTTTGAAATTAAGTTTTACATTTTCATTTATAATGACTAATATGCCTTCCTTAGAGTCATCCTCAGGCCTAACATGGTTATTATTATTCTCTTTTGTCTGTCTGTCCGTTACTATGTTTGCCAACCACTATAGTACCTATATCTTATATTTGCTAGTCTGATTTTTATATAAAATTTTGGTGATACGTTAAAATTAGCCCACAAATGATCTTATTGAAGCGAGCTTCTTACATTCAACGAAATATGCATCTTGTCTGTCTGTCTGTCTGTCTGTCTGTCTGTCAGTAAGGTTTACGCGTGTGACGATAACTTGAGTAAAAGTTGACCGATTTAGTTGAAATTTGGTATACATGATCTTCTTACTAATACTCAGGCTAAGTTCGTTGGACAGTGTGATCCGTCCAAGAGTTCGCGCGCAATGCTCGCGTTAACGTGAGCTTCAAATTTAAAATTGGAATTCCAGGACGGGAAAAAATTCTATCATCACCTACTCGATGAGACGAACATTTTTTTCAAATTACATTTTTCAGTAAAACCAACAACGACACTGCTATGATTTAAGAAATATCGCTAAAACTATTAAAGCGGACCTAAACGTTTAAAATAGAGAAAACAACCTTTTTACCGATATCTTACGTTCTAACGTAACGATCTTAATAAAACTTCATGTACATCGTCTAAAGTACAATTGAAACAAGTATGTAAAATTTCAACTTGATACATGCAGTAGTATTTGAGTAATGAAGTGATACATTTATAATATTATTTTAAAAGCTATTCCGGGTGGTTAAGATTCATATAGTCGTTTTGTGTGTAGGTTATGAAGTAAAGCTTTGTACCGAGTACCCCCGACCCCCACTCTACCCCACACTACCCTCTTCCACTTATCTTCAACTATGACATTCATCATGATTAACAAATTTCAATATTCAGTATTTTATTGCAATACGCTCGTTTCAATGATAGAGCCACGCGATGCCTAGTATATACTAATTTCAACCTTCAGCTCTCTCTCTTGGATGAGCACAATTTCTATGATGAGCACTATATTTTTAAAACTACTCAACCGATATTAAAGAAAATTGATTTTGTTGGTCTTAGTCTATCGAATGAAAGACGACCCTAAAAGTAATTCAAATCTTTTGTAAACATTAAATATTGAATAAAAGAAGAACAAGATTGTGGCCCTGGTGGACCCAGCGGGATCACATTATTTTTATAGAATATTTCTAATGTTGACTTGCAAAGTTTTGTGTTAATACGTATATTTTGAATCTACCACATTATACGCTATTTTGTACTCATTTGATTAATCTAATGATAGAATGCGAGGAAGCAATGTGCCACAATAGTTTGGCAGACGGTTTTTACATTTTCCTCATAAATTCTCAACTTTAATATTTGAATAACAATGTTGTGATAACGTTGTCTAAGTATTACGAAGTCTCTAAAAATATATTTTCTTAAGAATATATTTGTAAATAATTCAAATAATGTATGTGACATTTGACTGACACTGTGTGTGGACACTAAGTGCGACAAATGTCTAACACTGTATCCGACAATTGTCTGATACTAAGTGTGACAATTGTCTGACTTAAAGGGTGACAATTGTCTGATAAAGTGTGACAATTGTCTGATACTAAGGGTGACAATTGTCTGACTTAAAGGGTGACAATTGTCTGATAAAGTGTGACAATTGTCGGATACTAAGTGTGACAATTGTCTGATACTAAGTATGACAATTGTCTGATACTAAGTGTGACAATTGTCTGATAAAGTGTGACAATTGTCGGATACTAAGTGTGACAATTGTCAAATACTAAGTGTGACAATTGTCTGATACTAAGTGTGACAATTGTCTGATACTAAGTATGACAATTGTCTGATAAAGTGTGACAATTGTCGGATACTAAGTGTGACAATTGTCTGATACTAAGTATGACAATTGTCTGATACTAAGTGTGACAATTGTCTGATAAAGTGTGACAATTGTCGGATACTAAGTGTGACAATTGTCAAATACTAAGTGTGACAATTGTCTGATACTAAGTGTGACAATTGTCTGATACTAAGTATGACAATTGTCTGATACTAAGTGTGACAATTGTCTAACACTGTGTCTGAAATTTATCTGACACTATAAGTGTGACAAATGATTAAAACTGTATCTGACAATTGTCTGATTCTAAGTTTGTGACAATTGTCTAACACTGTGTGACATTAGGAATTCATGTTCAATATTTTAAACATCGCCTAACTTAGTTAAGATTGCGGGTCTCCTCGTACAATTGTAAACGTGTACCCATCAGCATCTTTACAAGAATATTTATATTCCACTAATCTCTTCTATCAATAGTACATTGTATCATTATGTCTATGATAATAAAACATGTCACCTCTCTGAGATTCGAATCAGATATGGTGATATTTTCAACTTGTTTTTTTAGGGGAGTTATAGTTACATCATAACAACATCAGTAACATGGGCTAGGACAAACTAATTTCAAGTAAAATCCCAACATGAGTCACGTGATTGTTTAATACAGACATATTTGAAGGAAAGGAAGCTATAAAAAGCAGTTCTGGACTTGTGACTAAGCTCTGGTTTCCAGATGTTTTCAGCAACATATTATTTTTTACGCAGCGAACTAATCAGTATTTGTTGTTTAGTTCCCTGTTTTTCTATTTTTTTACTTTTTGCTTAGTCTTTTTTTTAAAATGAGCAGCTGTAAAATAAATTAAGTAATATATATTTTTAACTTTTTGCTGCTTTAATTTTTTTATTTTTAAATAATTAAATAAATTCTTTTGAAGATAATGTATTAGGCGAGTGGTCATCACTCTAGTAGTAGTAGTAATCTAGTACTTTCTACTAGAACGGGTAGGACGAACCACTTGTTCGAACCTTGCAATTAGGCCATCACTTAGGCCCTTTTTACGCCCCGCGGTAGAGAGTTCCAGCCACTTATGTATGACTATGTCCAGACACTTTTGTACACTTATGTATGATGTGTGTACAATAACATTGTACGTGTACAATTGTATGTGTACAATAACATTGTACCGCCGAAGCGAGTATGATGTGATCAATAGTGAGCCATATAAATCAGAGTGTCACGGCTAGGAATCGAACCCCGTCTCGTTCCACTCATAATTCAGTGATGGCCGAGCAGACGTGGTTTAACCCACACGGCCACGTTGGCTTATTACATTTACAAGCATTACATGGCAATTACATTTACTGTCTCGCTTCGCTCGACAGTAAATGTAATTGCCGCGGTAAAGAAAAAACTCACTTCACAGCCTAGTAACATAATTGAAGCGAGCGTAAGCGAGCTTCTTACATTCAACGAAATATGCATCTTGTCTGTCTGTCTGTCTGTCTGTCTGTCTGTCTGTCTGTCTGTCTGTGTGTAACGTTTACGTGTCCGGTGATAACTTGAGTAAAAGTTGACCGATTTTGTTGAAATTTGGTATACATCTTCCTTTTACTAATACTCAGGCTAAGTTCGTTGGACAGCGTGATCCGTCAAAGAGTTCGCGCGCAATGCTCGCGTAAACGTGAGCTTCAAATTTAAAATTGGAATTTCAGGACGGGAAAAATTTCTATCATCACCTATTCGATGAGACGAACATTTTTTTCAAATAACATTTTTTAGTAAAACCAACAACGACACTGCTATGAATTAATAAAGATCTCTAAAACTATTAAAGCGGACCTAAACGTTTAAAATAGAGAAAACAACCTTTTTACCAATATCTTACGTTCTAACGTAACGATTTTAATAAAACTTCATGTACATCGTCTAAAGTACAATTGAAACAAGTATGTATAATTTCAACGTGATACAAGCAGCAGTAGTTGAGTAATGAAGTAATACATTTATAATAATAATATAAAAGTTAGTATGGATGGTTAAGATTCTTATAGTGCATAGGTGTGTTTAGGAAGTAAAGCTTTGTACCGAGTACCCCCACTCTACCTCACACTACCCTCTTCCACTTATCTTCAACTATGACATTCATCATGATTAATAAATTTCAATATTCAGTATTTTATTACAATACGCTCGCTTCAATGATAGAGCCACGCGATGCCTAGTATACTATTATTTTAAATACTTTTTTAGGGTATACTTTATAAAGTATATATACATGAATTAGATTATTTTGTTTAGGGGTAAGATTATCCTGAATTTGTGTACCACAATAATTCTTAAAAAATTAGTTTAGTAAAAATAATTTAGCATTTTAAAAAAAAAGTCTATCATTTAGTGCGGCACTTAGTTTTCTCACGTCCTATAAATTAAAGTAAAATGTATTGAGATAGATAATAAAATATAGTTTGTGCTCATACATTGTGCACAAGCAAGCGTAATGTATTCGCTAAAGGTGTGTCAAAAGGTGTGTTATGTGTCAAAAAGAGGAAGATAGCATTTATTTATTATTTATTGTAAATTGTAAATTTTAAAAATTTATTTTTAAATTAATGTTAAGTTAAGGGTGCAACTCAAACCCTCAAAGGTTCTACGGCCTAAGCCGATTTGTTTTTAGAACAATAAATGCATTATTATTATTATTACTAACATTTCTTTTAAATCAGACTATTAGTTTTTAAAATATCGCCATTTGCACAAATGTTCCCTTATATCTAAAATATACTTCTATTAAGAATTCGGAGAGAAAGGAAATGTTGTTCGAGTCGGCCATACACGTTGCGATATACCTGACAGATAAATCTGACAGGTAAATCGGAGCGTGTGTACTATCAAGTTAACCCATAACTGCACAGTTATGACTGCACAAAAACTCCGGTTTATCTGCACAGGTTCATCTGCACAGGTTTATCTGCACATGTTCATCTGCACAGGTTCATCTGCACTGGTTCATCTGCACAGGTTCATCTGCATAGGTTCATCTGCACAGGTTCATCTGCACAGGTTCATCTGCACAGGTTCATCTGCACTGGTTCATCTGCTCAGGTTCATCTGCACAGGTTCATCTGCACAGGTTTATCTGCACAGGTTCATCTGCGCAGGTTCATATGCACAGGTTCATCTGCACAGGTTCATCTGCACAGGTTTATCTGCACAGGTTCATCTGCACAGGTTCATCTGCACAGGTTTAACAGTCAGTTATATCGTAACGTGTCATGTATAGTAAAACCTTATTTTCAATGTGTATTTCGACGTCTATGTATTTATAGAGTTTGGCAGTACGAAATAAGAACTGTAGGACATTTAGGAGGACACTGTAGAGAATTTGAGAAGAATAAGAGGCGGATTTTATCTGAAAGCAAAGCAAGGTGGCGCGGAGTCGGTTCAGAACTGAATTCGTCCTTGGCCCCGAGGACTTTCTGAATCATAGCTCGAATTAACTTGTACAAGGATCTACAAAACAAGAAACAACAAAAAAAAAACTAGAAAGTCAACTTAGTAAGACTTAGATATAAACCAAACGAAATCACAAATAGTAAATGCACCAGCGCAGTTACATTGTAAAATAAACAAGACAAAGAGAACAAATAATTCGCTTTTATGTAACAACCAAGTGGATGTTGACTGTGAATTAAATTAAATTTGAGGATAATCATCACTTGACAAAATAGTCATATTAAAAAAATAGGGCACATAGTTTCCTCTTTCATATACTTGATGATGATGATTTTATGCTTTTATAACCTATAATAGTCAATATTATTACTTTCTCATATAAAGAGAAAGTATTGTGATGGCGCGTAGTAGACATATAAAAATTATATGTCTACTTTTGATGATAAAGGTGTAAATAAATGTATGTTTGTGCGCATGTGGAAGAGAAACATATGATCGGAGAAGGCTGAAACAATGGGCTAATTACGACCTATTCATACGATAAATTTCATTAAAATGGAGCAAGTAGTTTTTAAGATAAGTTAGTTCACAAAAATTGACCGACAGACAGTCCAACATAATCAGGGATGGAACCAAAAATGCCCCTGATGTCTGACACTGATTTCTGTATTTTAATTTTTGAAATCGGAAGCCCTCAAAAAAATTCCAAAAAAAATTGTTTCTCAAAACTTTTTTTGGTCCGATTTTTTTTTTTATTAAAAAATTATATTTTAAAATACAAATTTAACTATATAAGTTGTTTTCTTTGAAAAAAAAAAAAAAAAAAAATAGTTTCCAAGATATTGAATATTAATTGAAATGTAAACAGTGTCCTGCTGAACACTTTATAAATATATTTAATAATACATGAGATATTATGGCATTAAAATTCAATATTACTTAATAAAAGCGTAAGTTTTGTTAATATTTGAAGGAGCAATTTGTTCAAAATACATTGCTATATACTTACAGATCCTCAATTGTTTCAATCGTCTGTTAAAATAAAGTTTGAACACGTAATATAACAACTAAATTCAATTTGAACTTAAACTTTACATCCAAGGTAAATAAATAAAATAAATTACCTCTGTAAAGAAAATGTTAAGTAAAAGAAAAACCCTCTATTTTCTTTCTTTAAATTAAAATAAAGGTTAAGTAAGAGAAGCAACTTTTTAAAACCAGAGGTGAGTTAAAGATTTGTACAAAGTTGCTTTGAAAAGAGTTGTTCACGTATGCGGTAAACGTGGGCAATCCCGTGTACGTGTAACCGAAAAGTCTTGTCTAGCACCGCTTAATGTCTCCTCTCTACCGTATATATACGTGGATACACTGTATACAGTTGCTTCACGTTTTAAATAAAAGAAAAGGACAAAGCTGAAAACTTTCCCACAACTACGTGATCCAAATATACCATCCTCTCTCTATACAAATCCCTCCACAAGAAACAAAACCGGGCAACTAAAATTGAAAAAAGACAATAAAACATTCAATACTATACAAAAAAAAACCTGCTAATTAATCTGGCACATAACTTTCTCACGTCCTAAAATTGGACAAAAGGTCTATGAGAATATAAAATTACATCATCCCGATTGGTCTAAAATGTTGGACACATCTCTACTAAACTATCTCGTGTATGAGTACATTAGTATGTCTAGTGAAATCAAGTTGTTGTATGAGTACATGATTAGTATGTCCTGTGAAATCAAGTTGTTGTATGAGTACATGATTAGTATGTCCAGTGAAATCAAGTTGTTGTATGAGTACATGATTAGTATGTCTAGTGAAATCAAGTTGTTGTATGAGTACATGATTAGTAAGTCCAGTGAAATCAAGTTGTTGTATGAGTACATGATTAGTATGTCCTGTGAAATCAAGTTGTTGTATGAGTACATGATTAGTATGTCCAGTGAAATCAAGTTGTTGTATGAGTACATGATTAGTATGTCTAGTGAAATCAAGTTGTTGTATGAGTACATGATTAGTATGTCCAGTGAAATCAAGTTGTTGTATGAGTACATGATTAGTAAGTCCAGTGAAATCAAGTTGTTGTATGAGTACATGATTAGTATGTCCTGTGAAATCAAGTTGTACATTACTGGACCCCATATTGTTATTACTGGACCCCATATTGTTATTACTGGACCCCATATTGTTATTACTGGGACCCATCTGCACTACTGTTGTTAAGGGCGTTAGTTGTTGTTGTGAAAACCGTATGTCAATTAAAATAGCTCGCTTCATTTTATTCCCTCCGATTTAATTAATGAAAAACAAATGAAGTCATAAACGAAAACAATTTCATTTGATAATGTAAAGTAAGCATTTATTTTACTCAAACAAAGTTTAAATTGGATTATTTAAAATAAATAAATTTTTAAATTTTATTTTATTTTAAAAAAGCAAACGGTTTATTCCACGAATTAATTTAAAATTCAATTAAAAAACAAACAAACTTTAGACACAGTGCAAAGCATTATGAACCAATTTTATCAAATAAAATGTATATATATATATATATATATATATATATATATATATATATATATATATATATATTATAATGTAGCTCTTTTAAATGAATGTGTTCTGTTGAATGTAAAGAGGAAATTTGGCACAGGGTATTGGCACAGCTCTGTTAATATTTTGGCTCTTTGGCTCAGAGAGAGACAAGTTTATTGTAAAATTATTTAATCTCAACTTAGGACTTGAAACTGCGAATCAGGAAAAGCATTTAAAAGTCGTCTACGATTATATGAATTTTCAGAAAAGACTGAAGACAAAATATAAAATGAAAATATAATTGACTAGAATTTTAACTTTCAGAATGATCGATTCATTTATTATGAGTTTCACGTATTCAAGAACTCAACAAATTAAAGATTGAGTCATTTGAATAATGAAATGGACATTTTTACTTTTTTACTAAAAAAAAACTGCAATTAAGGCAACGAAAGTAATTTCGATGGAATTTAAAAGATTCAAAAAAGTTGAGAAATCAACTATTAACGATTAGAAAGTTGCAAGGATATTTGGACACTCAAAAAAAGTCTGCTAATTTTTGTTGTACATAGCTTTCTCCCGTGCTCTTCTCGAACGAATGCGGTTACATGAATATAATTATACAAAAAGAATAGTTAATTATCTTATTAAATGTTACGATTACAAATTATTGTTGAAGAAAGAAGACAGGCGAGAGAAAGAAGTAGTTAGAGGGGATACGTTTGATTATTTTATAAGGTGAACAGGTCGATAGGACTTGTGTACTCTGTCAGGGAATAATTCATACAACTTCCTTACTAATCAATATTACATTAAACATTCATATCACAAGAAACAACATTAACAACGCGCCTGTCTCATAACGACCTGGAGTAGGCTTCAACAACCTCAAAGTACTTTGACAACATTCAACAACGTAATAGTAACTCTGATTGGACTAGGGCTGGGCTTCGACAATCTCAAAGTACTTTGACAACATTAAACTAAACAACGTAATAGTAACTCTGATTGGACTAGGGCTGGGCTTCGACAACCTCAAAGTACTTTGACAACATTCAACAACGTAATAGTAACTCTGATTGGACTAGGGCTGGGCTTCGACAATCTCAAAGTACTTTGACAACATTCAACAACGTAATAGTAACTCTGATTGGACTAGGGCTGGGCTTCGACAACCTCAAAGTACTTTGACAACATTCAACAACGTAATAGTAACTCTGATTGGACTAGGGCTGGGCTTCGACAACCTCAAAGTACTTTGACAACATTCAACAACGTAATAGTAACTCTGATTGGACTAGGGCTGGGCTTCGACAACCTCAAAGTACTTTGACAACATTCAACAACGTAATAGTAACTCTGATTGGACTAGGGCTGGGCTTCGACAATCTCAAAGTACTTTGACAACATTAAACTAAACAACGTAATAGTAACTCTGATTGGACTAGGGCTGGGCTTCGACAACCTCAAAGTACTTTGACAACATTCAACAACGTAATAGTAACTCTGATTGGACTAGGGCTGGGCTTCGACAATCTCAAAGTACTTTGACAACATTAAACTAAACAACGTAATAGTAACTCTGATTGGACTAGGGCTGGGCTTCGACAACCTCAAAGTACTTTGACAACATTCAACAACGTAATAGTAACTCTGATTGGACTAGGGCTGGGCTTCGACAATCTCAAAGTACTTTGACAACATTCAACAACGTAATAGTAACTCTGATTGGACTAGGGCTGGGCTTCGACAACCTCAAAGTACTTTGACAACATTCAACAACGTAATAGTAACTCTGATTGGACTAGGGCTGGGCTTCGACAACCTCAAAGTACTTTGACAACATTCAACAACGTAATAGTAACTCTGATTGGACTAGGGCTGGGCTTCGACAACCTCAAAGTACTTTGACAACATTCAACAACGTAATAGTAACTCTGATTGGACTAGGGCTGGGCTTCGACAATCTCAAAGTACTTTGACAACATTAAACTAAACAACGTAATAGTAACTCTGATTGGACTAGGGCTGGGCTTCGACAACCTCAAAGTACTTTGACAACATTCAACAACGTAATAGTAACTCTGATTGGACTAGGGCTGGGCTTCGACAATCTCAAAGTACTTTGACAACATTCAACAACGTAATAGTAACTCTGATTGGACTAGGGCTGGGCTTCGACAACCTCAAAGTACTTTGACAACATTCAACAACGTAATAGTAACTGAATGGTATAGGGCTAGGCTTCAATAATCTCACAATGCTTTAACAATATTAAAAAACCTTAAAGTAACAAATTCGACAAGGTTTTAGCAATCTCAATCAACATTAGGCAACTTAACAGTAACTTATTGGACTAGGTTTAATTAATCTAAACAATTACAAACCGAAAAATCTTCAAACATGACCAAACGTTTATTACTTTTATCTACGATTGATACGAAATATAAACATTATATATTTGTTTGATACGAAATATAAACATTATATATTTGTTTGATACGAAATATAAACATTATATATTTGTTTAGATGCGTAGAAAGTGATTCTTTACGTACTTGTATTCATTGCGCATGCGCGTCTCATAGTTCTGAACAATTCCTCTTCCTTACCACGCTAGCGCGGTAAAGAAGAGGAATTCTTCAGCTTTACGCACGATTAGCGAGTTTGTTTACATTTAACAAAACTAATTTGCAGTTCTTTTATTAAAGTAACTGTTTATATCGAGTTTTTAGTGAAAAACAATAAGTGAATCAAGACACTTTGACGAAAATGTGGAGAATAATACTCCTCCAGAAATAATTAATTCGGCAAAAAATACAACTCAAGAATTAATGCCATCTTTATCAAGAGAGAGATACGAGCTTACATACAGCAAGTTTATTTTTTTCTGTATTTATTATTTAAATCTAACAATCGTAGATAAAGTACGGTACGCAACTCGAGCGAAAACGGCATTTTGCATTGCTCGTGTGGTTTTACTTCCCTCGCTGTCGCTCGGGTGCAAACTCCACACTCGCATGCAAAATGCTACTTTCCGCACTCGACGCGTAATGTACTAGTACTAAACGTTTATTAGACTTGCGACACACCTAATAACAGTTAACAGTGTTGCCATATTAGCGAAAAAAATAAAGTTTTTGTGTGCACTACATATGAGTTTAATGACTCAACTTAAAGAGGGAAAGGTATTGAGTGGAAGAATAATCAAGTAGGAGAAGCAAAGTGATTGAAATTACAATCCTGCCACTCAAGGGGACCAATATAAGTAAAGTCGGCCAACCTTATTGAGCTACAACACACCTGGCTTAGGGTGCTTTCATTAACCAAACCTAATACCAACCTACTTCAGTATAATACACTACTTAAAACTAATATACTCCATTACAACACATACACCTAGAACACATAGAATATAACACATTTCACAAATAAGGTCCATAGGCAATTTAACAAATCGGACGAGATCCTTAACCAGCATAATAACCCCAGCTGTTTAAAGATGGCCGCCATTAAAACGTAGAAGAAGTCACAACAAATAACTGTCATTTATTCAACTAGGAATATCTGCGAGGGGGGGGGGCGTAAATGACACACGAAAAACGCAGGAAATTTCAAGGGTTTTCGTTTAGCCTATTGACTATAAAACTATAAACCCTAAATCAGCAGTTTTAATTTTTATTTGGCTTCCAAGCTTACTTAAGGTAAAGGAAGCTATGTGAGCATTCTGAAGAACGAAAATATTTTGTCTCCGATTTAAAATACTCAGTCAATTATTTTATCTACGATTGATACGAAATATAAACATTATATCTCTGTTTAGATGCGTAGAAAGTGATTCTTTACGTACTTGTATTCATTGCGCATGCGCGTCTCATAGTTCTGAATAATTCCACTTCTTTACCACGCTAACGCGGTAAAAAGAAGAGAAATTCTTCAGCTTTACGCACGATTAGCGAGTTTGTTTACATTTAACAAAACTAATTTGCTGTCCTTTTATTAAAGTAACTGTTTATATCGAATTTTAGTTAAAAACAATGAATGAATCAAGTGACTTTGACGAAAATATGGGGAATATTACTCCTCCACAAATAATTAATTCGGCCAAAAATACAACAAGATTAATGCCATCTTTATCAAGAGAAGAGATACTAACTTACATACAGCAAGTTTATTTTTTTCTGTATTTATTATTTAAATCTAACAATCGTAGATAAAGTACGGTACGCAACTCGTGCGAAAACGGCATTTTGCATTGATCGTGTGGTTTTACTACCCTCGCTGTCGCTCGGGTGCAAACTCCACACTCGCATGCAAAATGCTACTTTCCGCACTCGACGCGTAATGTACTATAATAGCTTCCTCGCGTCCTATTTCGTATGCTTTAATGATTTCATGCATTTATAGTCCATTATTGTCAAATGTATTTAATTCTCCCCCGATTAAAAACTGTTATGATTTTTTGCATGGATTTAGAAACATTTAAAGAGCGTAGACGGTTGAAATTGATCTGGGGCTATCTGATAAATTTATCAACTAAATAAATTTGACAGTAATAGGTGCAATAGCATAAAATGATTAAAGTGTAAAAAATAGGGCCAGAGGAAGCTATGTGCCACACTGATTGGCAGGCAATTTTTAATGATCCTCGCTATCTTAAATTATCTTTATTTCATTCCTAGTCGATTAATTACATCAGTATAAAATTACATTAATTAATTATGTATAATTAAAAATATTTTTTTTTTATTCCTTAATTTACTTTTTGATGTACCTACTGAGTATATATTCACCAAAATATAAAACCGTTTTTAAACAACATCTGTCAGTCATCTATAGCGACGCGTGCAGCCTAACTTACTGGACAGATTTCAATAAAATTCGGAATCTGTTTTCAATCGAATTTGGAAAATTATTTTCCGAGATATTAATAAAAATATATTAAATAACAAAGGGAAAGAGTTTGGGTTCGTTTCCCCGGCAGGGAGAAATTAGTTTTATAATTACCGGAGAAGAAATTATGCCCATAAAAAAATTTGGTACCTGTTGCATCAGATTTATTTATTCATTATTGTATATTAATATAATAATATATATATTTATATTTATAGGATATTGGTAAAAATAGACCAGGAAAAATGGAAAAGGGAATTAATATTTCTTTTTAGATGCCAAGTTCGATTCTTGGTTTCGATATAAATATTTTATTTTCTTCTTTAAAAATAATGTTAATGATTTGTGTCTCTCTCAAGCCATAGATTCCCATTATTTTCTAATTTTATATAATTAATTCATATAATTAATCTTCATCTAACAGTAGATGTTTAATGTTTAATTAAATAAATTACATTTCCAGATAAATGAACAGTTTTACTTATTAATTAACTCAAAAGAAACATTTATCATCATTTAGAAAGAGACGAGAGAGTGAAAGAAACAAGTTTGTTTAATTTAGTAAAACAAGATAATCATTATGTCAATTTTTTTATTTATTTATTATTATTTATAAATAAACATTATAATATAAATAAATAAATATAAAGTAAATATAAATTTACATTATTTATTTTTTTACAACATTTTTTAATCGGATTCAAAATCACGAATGTATAAGAAGTAAATTCATTCTCGAGAATATTAAAACATTTAGATTCCAGAGGAGGAATAACAGCTACAACAACCTTCGTAGTGGAAAAAAATTGATAGGTGGTGTTGCAGTAAATAAACAAATTTTAATAAATCTGCGAAAACACAAAATAAAATTTCTCATTAAATTTTTAATTGCTGTTAATTATTAATGTAATATTGTGGTGACAATTATATTATTGTTGTTACTTTCTATTAACATCTCTAGTCATAATTATGAAGCAGTACCACAAAATCAAAACAACCAGTCATTTGTATAAAGAATTACGTCTTCTCAAAAATGTACAAAAGTTTCTCCTTCAGATCTATATCATAGGAAACCTCTGTACATATACAATAATCATACAATTTAAATTCTATAACGGTTAATAAAGTATTATAATATTATTAATAAAAAATAACTCACAAAATTAAGTTTTTATAGTACTATAGAAAACCTTATATGTATAAATTAATTAATATATTACAATTTGAACTTGTGAAACCAAACCATTATCAAATAATTTTATTTCGTAGTGAAAATGTATTTGTTAATTTTATAACATTTAATTTTTCCACGAGCTCCCATAGAAAAAGCAATTTGGTTAAAGTGTAAGAGCGAATTGTTTAATATTTAAATATTATCAAAAATAATTAATTATATTACAAATTAATATATATAGGGTGTCTTTAGTTGTATAGCCATAACTTAAGGATCTTGAAGGGTGCCAAACAAAAAAAGGGGAGGGGGTTAAATTGATATAACATCGTACAAATAACAATAAACTGTATTAAGTTGTTCAGGTTTAAAGTATAAATATAATAAGCTGTTATAATTAAATAATTAATAATAATAATATGTTTAGTTTAATAATTATTAATAAAAAGTTGTTTAGGTTTAAGGTAATAATAATATGTTTTAGTTAAATAATTAATAATAATAAGTTGTAATGTTATAAGTTAGTAATAATAATAATAAGTTGTAGGCTGTAGTAGTTAAATAATTGAGAATAATAAATTGTTAGGTTTTAAGTTAGTAATAATAATAAGCTGTTGTAGTTAAATAATTGATAATAATAATAAATTATTGGGGCTTAAGTTAGTAATAATAATAATAAGCTGTTTTAGTTTAATTAATTAATAATAATAAGTTGTTTATGTTTAAGGTAATAATAATAATAAGCTGTAGTTATTTATGTAATTAATAATAATAAGTTGTTGTAATTTAAGTAATTAATAATAATAAGTTGTTGTAATTTAAGTAATTAATAATAATAAGTTGTTGTAATTTAAGTAATTAATAATAATAAGTTGTTGTAATTTAAGTAATTAATAATAATAAATAGTAAAGATTTAAGTTAATAATAATATTAAGTTGTTGCAGTTTAAATAATTACCTAATAATAATGTTATTTAAGTTTAAGATAATAATAAATAAGTTTTTGTACTTTACATAATTAACAATAATCTTTTTTCAAAGTTTAATTTAATGTAATTAAGGTTTAATTTATGAATAATGATACGTTTTAAGGTTTATTTTTATTAGGTTAAGTATTAACAATAATATGTTATCAAGGTTTAATTATTAATATTAATAGGTTGTTATGTTTCCAATTTTTAAAAATAGCAAAGGTTTGTTATTTAAGTTATCAAGGATTAAGCTATTAATGATAATAACTTTTTAGGTTTAAGTTGATTTTCAATGCACAATTTTAATAATACAAGAAAGTAAAAATTCAAGAAGGTTTTTAATAATAGGTCGTTACTTTAATTTAAGTTCCTAACAAGATCCTAAAGTTAAGGCGGAACAAAAATTAATAAATTATAAGATTATTTAAAATTTTATTTAAAAACTTACAGTGTGTCGATGGTGACGAGGATTTCTTCCTCACAATGCTTTGCCAAACTCGTCTGTGAGCCATTTTCTAAATTCAATTTGTAAATTTAGAAACCCAAGTGTGTGAAATCCAAAAACAAAACTATTTCTGGTTGTAAATCAGATTTCGAATAAGTAAGAAAGAAATTTTAAATGTTATTTATTAAAAAATAGCACTCACGACTATTGTTATTGTTATTTAATTTTTTTACGAACATTTTTTTTTCTGAAATATATATTATCAATAAACAGAAGTCACTCACAGTAAAACAAATATATTATTGTATTGTGTATATAATTTAATTTGTAAAAATCACTGAAAATGTATTAATGAAAAAAAAAAATCACTTTCTGTTAAAAAAAAACAATAATAAAAAAAATTAAGGGATGATAGAAAATAGTTGACGCAAGATGAGGGGCCACACTCGGTCAAAACAAAGAGTTTACGCGTCGGTGATAAAGGCCGGTTTAGTAGTTTGTAGTAAGCGGGAAGAGAGCGATACACTGCGGGCCAGGTCTAGACCCGGACTGGCCCGAGTCTGCTCTACCCTCCTACGTGCCTGTATTTTCCAGGCGGGCGAGCAAGCACAGGCCTCGCGTCATCTTCCCCTACACACCTCCATTGTTTTCTTCCCATGACTTCTTCACTCTTTACCTTTATAACTGATTTCCTTTTCTTCTTCAACAAGTCCTCCATCCTTTTATTATATTTCTATTGTGTATTATATAAATTAAAGTAAAAATACAAACTACCAGAATATACATTATAGTTTTGTTTTGTATTATTCGGCTATTCTTTATATATATATATATATATATATATATATATATATATATATATATATATATATATATATATATATATATATATATATATATATATATATATATATATTTTCATTTTTATCCTAGTTCAAACAAAACCCACTTTGAATAGGTCGCTTCTGTTTGTTCTTTCGATATTTATATATTTATATTATTTTTTACATTTTTTTTAAAAAGTTTTATATTTACAGAGAAAGTATCATTGTGTTGCATTCGAGTTTAAGAGAATTTGACGGGTGTATAATACAAGTTTTAACATCCCTTAAATTTCATTTGATAAAAAGTGATTTTTAAATATATCCTTCCGTAATCTTTCGTCTGTCGTCTGTGAAGAAATGTGAAACCTGGAACTGCTCAAATGATTCCGAGGCAGTGGCGAAAATAGCGCCCCCGCCACCACCGCGTCGCGGGGGGGCGCCTGCTTCAGGGGGCGCCCAAAAAAAGTAGTAAGCTATGATAAAAACAATTATATATCTCTCTGTAGTCAGAATTATTCTTAAGAAATAAAATTGGTGAGTAGCGTAAATAAGTGTTCAAATCAGAGTTAGGAATATTATGATTTAGAGTTCATAACTCGGTGGCATTTTTTTTTTTTTTTTTTTTTTTTACGAATATCATGTTATACTTGCTGATTATTAGTTTTACTTTCTTCTTCTTAGTTTTTACTTTCTTATATATGTATTATACACAGGGTGTATTTATTTCAGATCACAATATCGAAAGGGCGTTGTCTCTACAGATTATTTGGAGCAAAAAAGTTCATATAAGCTTACATGTTTAGAAACATCATACTAAATAATATTATCGAGTAATGAATATTAGCTCCAAATTTATGGTCGCAACCCACAAAAAAACTCTGAAAAAAAAAATTATTTCTGGAAACGTTCTGACGACTTAGACAAAAAAAACGTATGGTCCATTTAAATAAGAATCTATAGTTGTAAGTCATTTTCGGAGAAACATCTAGTTTTCGAGATATTTATAAAAATAAATCTGATATTGTTGAAAATCGGAAATATATATTAACCATATTTATTTTTAAATATGTTTCAAAATAAATCAATTATAGATATAATAGGATTTAAATACAATATCAATAAGCATATATGAAAAAGTTTTGCTGTTGTTTTTTTTACAAAAAACCCTATAAAAGTGAGCAGCACTGAGTCAGCTAAGAACACATTTAGGAAAATTCAATAGTAGGCAGATAGGAAGTCTATGGAAAACAAAAAAATCGGCAAGTGGTGTACGGGGCAAAAAGTTTATGATTCCATGTCTACTATATACTTATTATGACTTTAAACAAAACGCATTTAGTTTATTAAATATTTTATTTTATCATCTCCACTCCATCTGTCCCCAAAGACCGAGAGGGGTGAATTTTGTAAGTTATAGGGGCGCATTCTCTAAAGTTGCGGGGGGCGCCGGGTTCCTTAGTTACGCCACTGTTCCGAGGAAATTTAATGTACGATGTATAAGTAAAGAAAAAATTATTCCCTGAGGTAAAATTTAACTCTAAATTTCGGGTGGCTGTCTTACAAATTATGTACTCTGTAAAATATAGAGATTCAAATTATTTCACAAAACAAAAATTTTCCCAGATGTCTGAAACGGAAAATTGTAGAAATAATAAAAATTGTTCTTCAGAACGATCTCATATTTTCCGTTACCATAGATAAGCAAAAATAGTTTTTCATTTTTAAATAATGAAAATAGAGAGATTAAGTGTAATTATAATTAACAGTAGGTTCTGGTTTACATTGTTACTGTTTGGTTAACATTTCTTATGTAAATAGAAATGAGTTAATTAAGGTTTGTTTTAACTTCGTATTTTGAAAAGCCGACAAGATAAATATAAACAGCTGTTTCGTAACACAACTACATATTATCTCCTCCCCCACCTCTAGTACATGTGACACATCTCAGCTAAGTTATTATATGTATTGGTTGCGGTATGTCTGCCTGGATGTTTGTTTGTTTTGTCTACAATATGTCAAGATAAAATTATATGGTATTTAGTACACCATATTGTTTTACAAAAATACAATTTGATGAAATAACATAACTCAATGCTAAAGTGTTTCATTTACCGTGATTTCGTCGTCATCAGTAAGAAACGTTCATAAATGTATCTTTATGTAGAACTTACTCATAAAGTTATCTATATGTAGAACTTACTCATAAAATTATCTATTAGCAGAACTTTCTCATAAAGTTACCTATTAGTAGAACTTACTCATAAAGGTATCTATTTATAGAACTTACTCATAAATTTATCTATTTGTAGAACTTACTCATAAATTTATCTATTTGTAGAACTTACTCATGAAGTTATCTATATATGTAGAACTTACTCATAAAGTTATCTATATGTAGAGCTTACTCATAAATTTATCTATTTGTAGAACTTACTCATAAAGTTATCTATAGTAGAACTTACTATAAAATTATCTATTTGTATAACTTACTCATAAAGTTATCTATTTGTAGAACTTATTCAAATAAACGATCAATTTACTAATAGTGAGCAACTAAAGAGGTCGAAACCAGTTTGTATTAAATTTTAGCTCATGTGGTTTTTGCAAAATAAACTTGATCAATATTACTTTTTTTAGTTATTATGATCAATATTACTCTTTTTAGTTATTATGATCAATATTACTCTTTTTAGTTATTATGATCAATATTACTCTTTTTAGTTATTATGATCAATATTACTCTTTTTAGTTATTATGATCAATATTACTCTTTTTAGTTATTATCACCATGAGTATTCTGATCAGTTAAGTGACTGCAAAATAAAACAAATTGCTTCCGAGCTTACCGAAGGTAACGGAAGCTAAAATTGCAAGACAGAAATCCGTTTCACACAACATGGAACATTTTTGGTTTCATGTCTGTCCGTCGGTCTGTCGCTCAATTTGCAAACCAACATATATCTTAAAAAATACTCGACTCAGGTCATAATTAGCCTGTTATAAGTTTCAACCTTCTGCGCCAATTTGTTTCACCTCCACATGCGCACAAACACATATTTATTTAAACCTATATATTTTCAAAATTGATGAATGATTTTTATGAAATTTGGATAGCTTATCGAAAATTGACCGCAGATAGTACCAACTTAATTTCAACCGCCTGTACTCTTTAAATTTTGTCAAATTTATACTTTAATTTATGTAAATAGACTGTCAATTGGTGTGGCACATAGCTTCCTCGCATCCTATCATGTACTTTATTGATTTTATGCTTTCACAACTATAATTATCTAATTTGTTTAATTGTTTCTCCCGTTTTTTTTAATCTGTCAAAATTGTTTTGATTTTTTACATGAATTAAAGTATCAATTTATTTTAATCAAATTATAATTATTATTAACTACGGGAAACAGAAAGAGAAAAATACACTCCAGCGCCGGGATTTGAACCACGGGCCTCTATATTTCCAGTATAGCGCTCTACACTATTTAATCTTTCTGTAGTATGAATACTACCAAAATGGTAAAATATGAGTATCAATTTATCAAAAGTTAAAGAGCGCAGACGGTTCAAATTAATATGAGGCTATCTGCGGGTTACTTTTGATAAACTATAAAAGTTTCATTAAAATGAGATAAGTTCTTTTGAAGCTACAGGTGAAAATAAATGTATGTTTGTGCGCATGTGGAAGAGAAACAAATAAGCGCAGAATGTTGAAACTTATATGGGACCAACAATGAACTAATTATGGCCAGGGCCGCCAAGAGCTAGGCCGGGCCCCAAGTCAAGAGATCTACGGGCCCCCCTCGCCATGATTGGGGGGGGGGGGGAGGAGTTCGTGTCCCCTTCACTAAGAGGTTCGAAAACTAAACATCTGAAATTCAAATAAAAAATCGGTCCGAGTCAACTCAGACAAACTTTCTCATATACGAGTTTATAATTACTTAGCCCAGTGTTTCCATTTATTAGTTTTCAAATGTACATTTAAATATTATTGAACATTTCATCAAAATGTATCATAAAAATAACTTCTCCTGGGCGGGGAATCGAACCCGGGCTCTCTCTGTCCGCGTTTTAAGCTAATTTCTCAGGAACTAGATTTTTCCCGGGAAAACAGCTTATATCGTTGGATTTGTATTCAAATGGACTACATTTTAGAATTTTTTAATCAAAATCGTCGGACCCGTTTTCGAGAAAAACAATTTTTTTCACGTTTTTTTATAGTTTTGGGGGGTAGCGCCCCCAAATTTAGAGCTAAAATTCATTTCTCGATTCGCCTCGGGGTATGATTTTTCTGAACATGTATGCCAAATTTCGTCAAAATCGGCCCAGTAGTTTAGGCTCCAGGCGTCTGCACAGACGACAGACGACGGACAGACATTTTTTTAAAAACCACTTTTTTGGACTCAAGGGACCTCAAAACGTGTAAATCCATCAAAATCGAATTTTCGCGCCATCACAATACTTTCTCTTTACTTATATGAGAAAGTAAAAAGTAGTGAAATTTAAGTCTTGAGCAGACTTATTGAGAAATCTTTTCAAAACTGAAAAATGAAATACAGAAATAAACTGTACTCAGTGGCGGTTCTAGGTCTTGTGGTTCCCTGGGCGGTAAGATATGGTGGGGCCCCTTCGCGATTTTTTTTTTTAAAATTACATGCTTAAAAATCACTTTTCGCGATTTTTTTTTTTAAAATTACATGCTTAAAAATCACTTTTTACGCTATTTCAGCTAATACCCAGCCTACACTGTTATTAGGGGTTTTTTTTTTTAGGAAAATACATTCTTTATCATTCCACATATTAACATTAAAAAAAATACGTGTGGTGTCGTGGAACACCGGTAGGACCTAAGTTTCTTACGCTTTTCATTAAAATATAAATTATAAAATCACAGTAATAACTACTTATACATGGTGGAGTTAGAAAAGAGACAAAATTAAAAGTAACTAACTATATTTGAAGTTAATAAAGTAATGATATTTTTATTTGATTAGGAGATAACAATTCAAAAAGTAAGGGAAATGCAGGGGCAGAAAAGTTAAAAACTACAAAGGGAGGTAAAATTTGTTAGATAAGAAAAGAGTTAGATCTAAGCTAAACCTCGATCTCGCTACCAGTCCAAAATAAAGAAGGGAGAATCAGTTATCTTTATTCGGATATACACGCACGCACATAATTATATAGGTATTGACACCTAACTTGGAAATCAAACTGAGCTCTAAACCATACCGTTTCATAGCATTCTTAACTCCGAATTAAACTCTTATTTGTTTTATCTCTCTTATTTATTTTTATTTCCCAAAAATAATTTTTATTATATTTAACTGTCGAAGGCGTTGATCATGATTTTCTAAAAGGCGCACCGGCCCGACGGCCGTCAGACCAGTTCGGGCCTGCCTTGAGTCCGGGCCCCCCTGGGTCCCGGGCCCCTAGTTTCAGACTTGGCTGACATGGCCTCTCGGCGGCCCTGATTATGGCCTACCATACAAATTTCGATAAAATCGGACGAGTAGTTTTCAAGATATGTTGATAGGCAAAAATTGAGCAACAGAACGACGAACAGACAGGGAACCAAAAAGGATTCCTGATGTATAAAACGGATTTTTGTCTTGAAATTTTCGAAGTCGGAGACATAAAATATTTCCGTTTTTCAGAATGATCACATAGCTTCCGTTACCTTCGGTAAGCTCGGAAGCAAAAATCAAAACAATTTTGACAGATTGAAAGAACGGTGGGAAAATGAAATATATTTGATAATACTAGTTTGTAAAAAGCATAAAACCATTAAAGTATACGAAATATTACCGAGGAAGCTATGTGCCACACCAATTTGCAGTCAATTCTTCTATTCAATTTATTAGCATTGTTATAAAAAAAAAAGCTAGCTTTACTCCCTTTAATAATTAAGCATAAAAGAAAGTACTCCCCCATTTTTTTATAGTGAAAAGTAGCGTCCACGAAGCACTCCCCGCTCCAGAGTAAAGTGCCCATAAAATAATATGGACTCATGGTTGGCGCCAGGGGGGCGCCTGAAGTAAGTCCTCTGGCATAAACATATAAATCTAAGTGTGGAGTTGCTCATGAATACATTGAACATTAGGCTAGTCAAGCATTAATTATTTATTTCTAATTTAAGTATATTAAGATAAGATTCATATAAGAGTACATTGTTATGGAGCATAGACAAAAAAAAATACGTGTGGTGTCGCGGGACACCCGGTAGGAACGAAGTTCCTTACATTTTTCTTTAAATATAAATTATAAAATGACACTGCTAAGTACGTATACGTTCCTAACTTAGAAAAGAGACAATATTAAAAGTAACGAACTGTTTGTACCTAGCAGAGTTAAGGCAAAATTAAAAGAAAAGCATTATTTGTATAATTAAAGCAAGCGTCTTACAATAAATAAATATTGAATATAAGAAAAAAGTTAATCATGATTTTATAGTTAAAGAGTATGTTTGTTAATGGATGTTGGATTGAAATAGGACTTTTTTCTACCTACCCGGCCTACTAATTTAAAATATTATAAAATATACCTCTTCCCTGCTCTAAAACTTCTGCTTGTATCAGTTTGAAATTTTACATTTTCAATTGTACTTTAAACGATGTGTAAGAAATTTTATTAAAATCGTCATACGTTAGAACGGTATTTTTTTTTTTAAACATGAATATGTCCAGGAGATGGTCGAAATATAGCCATAATGAGGAAATATAGAGCACTATAATTATTAAATTATTTAATTAATACGACACAACCATAAGATTTAATTATAGAAATGTTATTCATAAACCTAACTCTAATTATAAACAAAGAACGCAAGATAACAAAATCAATACAATACTTAATTAATACTATACAAAGTACTATTACACTGTAACCCACTAATACTACTACTACTACTACTTATTTAGTACTATTTTACTTAATTAATTATATTGTATTATATTTAATGTTTCACTTTAAATCGATTTGCTTGTCTCTTCTTCATAAATCTACAAAAACATTGAAAACATACTAAATAATAATATAAATATATATGATAATAATTATTAAAATTAAAATGAATAAAATTAAAAGTAAAATAAAACTTACGATAAAATATGAACGAAATAAGTCAATGTCAGTATTATTGTTAATCAATGACCCAAAGATTAAACTTCACTTACCTGAAAGAAAACAATATATTATAAATAAAATAGTTGATTCCAACAGGTATATTACACAATAGAAATAAATTATAAAATTAAAAATTTTATTATTATATAATTTAAAATTAAAAAAAAAAAAAAAAATAGTGTTTAGCGGTAAATTTGATGTAACATTTTATCAGTTCACCTGTAAACATCAACTCAAATGGTTATTGGAACCAACTACTTTTAGCTTTTTAAGTAAAGAACGCAGAGTTCTTTTATCATTTCAATAAGCGAAATGATTGATAAAAGAAAACTATTGTCAAATAGACTCGCATCAATTAGTGTGGCGCATAGCTTGCTCGCATCCTATCACGTACTTTTGTAATTTTATGCTTTTACAACCCAGTATTATCTAATTAATTTAATTGTTTCCCCAATTTAATTAATAAATCAAAATTGTTTTGATTTTTGTACATGAATGAAAGTACCTGTCAATTATGCAAAAATTAAAGAGCGCAGGCGGTTGCAATTAATCTGATGCTGTTTGCGGTCTACTTTCGATAAACCATCTAAATGTTATAAAAAAATAGATAAGCACTTTTAAAGATATAGGTGTAATAAATGTATGTTTCTGTGAATGTGAAAGAGAAACTAATGGGCGCAGAAGGACGAAACTTATATGGGGCCAACAATGGGCTAATTATGACCTACCATACAAATTTCATTAAAATCAGACGTGTAGTATTTAAGATATGTTAATAAATCGTATATAAATATAATTTTTATTAAATGCTTTTATTTAACTTGCAATGAATGTATGTATGTAAGTTTGGGTCAAATCTTGCCATTGAATTTTAAAGCAGTTGTCCCCAACCTATTGAATTGAAATTTTGCATACACGTTTAGTTTGGATGACAATGTATGCTTAGCTAATTGAAGTCATTCTAAATCCAATATGGCGGACAGCCCAAGATGGCTGACTAGTTATTTTGTAAGCAAGTCCATGATATGGGTATCAAATTAAATTGTTCTTAAATTTTTTTTTTTTTACTTTCTGTTACCATTACTAACTTTGATACTTGACTTGACTATTAAGTTTTAAATTTTAATGTAACCTTGCACACCCTATAAGATTTATTGAAAGGGTAAATAAATTATTAAATATAAAACATTCCCAATGATAATGTATTACATAATTTGATTTAAGAATTCCTTTTTTAACTCCTATTTAAAGGTTGGCAAAACTGAGAAAAAAATAAAGAATAATTGAGGTGAAAAAAAGGTAGAAAAAAGTTAAAGTAATTTAGTTAAGTCCTTGCACGTAATTTAGAGTAAAAAGTAAAGCTTTAAGTTTAAACTTGATATTAATTAATTAATTATATTATTAGAAGGAGAATTTAATATAATTTTATTACATTAAGTCTTTAACGTAATCCGATTATAGCCGATTATATAATTACAACTTGTTCTATTTTTATATAAAAAAGTATACATTTTATTTCTCTAATATTATATTTACGTCGAGGTTATAATCAGCTTAGTGTAATTAAAAAAATAACAAAATTCTATTTTCAACCTTTAAAAATAATATAAGGAGCTTAAATAAACAAAAGGGTTTTATGTTTATTATAACATGCGAGAGGGTAGTTCACTGAGTAGTAATGTAATTCGGGGTGTGGCCGTAGATCTGTTGAGGAGCGGTGCTGTCGTCGATCTTTTAGTACATTTTTTAGCCGCTTTATAGTTCCCTTCTAACGAGCCACCTTGTCCGACAGAACAGAGGCAGTTAAATAACTATTATCATTTATTACAAAAGAAGAAAAACGAAAAAATAAAATCTAAAAAAAAGCGAATTGAGCAAATCATTCTCTAAATAAGGAAGAAGCGTTTTTTTTTTTTTTATAAATCTATATAAAGAAACAGGTGATTATTAGAACAGCTGATTATCCTTACATATACGTCTTCACGACATGTCAGGGTGATAATAAAGCAATCCCATCATTATGAGCTTCTAATTACTTCTGTTTCTTCTTCTCAAGTGGTTGAACTATGTTCTCTTTAAAAGGCATTATCTGAAGGACACGTTACTGTCATTTAATAGATAATAGATAGATCAATTTTGGATTGATAGTAGAAGATCAACCATATACTATCGATAGAACATCGATAGTAGAGGATCGTCCTTATACTATAGATGGAACATTGATAGTACAGGATCGACCTTACACTATCGATGTTCCATCGACAGTGTAAGGTCGATAAGGTCGATGGTAAGAATCCACTGACCATATAACATCATCGTTTTTAATAACATCATAAACATCGTTTATCTCTAGTAGGGAGAAAAAGTAATGATTTTGAATTAGTTTAGAGGGACTAAAGTAAGTCATTTCATCCCTGAACTCAAAAAGTAAAGGTAGGGCGAAAAAGTAAAATAGGGCAAAAAAGTAAAGATTGCAACTTAATTATTTTATAAATAGAAAATGAATGGCTAATGTAATGATGTTGTTGAAATCAGGTTGGCGACACTGCTTTTTCGACCATGTTTATCTTTGTTTATAACCTGCATCTAAATAACCTTCTATTTGAGTTTAATTCCAATTCTTATTTGTTTTTAATATTGAATCTCTTATATCTGCTATTAAAAGAACTAATAATTATTGTTATTTAGTAAAATAATAAATAACAACTGTGCAATGGACGAAAATGTGTATTTTCTTCCTACTGGAGATAAAATATTGTATGTACCTCGTAAGTAAAGTGCCATTATTCCCCTCGCGATAATTATTCCCTCGGCTGCGCCTCGAAATTTAGGGACCATGGTTTCTTCGGCTTCGCCTCAAGAACTAACTTTTTCGCTCAAGGAATAATGGCTTACTTTACTCCCTAGGTGCGTAAATAACTATTATTATTCTTACAGTTAAAAAATATTAAAAATGTTCGGCTATTCGTGCAATTTAACTTGAGTTTATCAATTTTTAAACACCTATTCCATATTACACTACTATTTCATATTATCCTCCAAATTGTATTTTTTTAAAACTCAATTTTGATGAAGCAGCAATTCTTATGGTTGACGTATAAATTTAAAAAACTAATAACAGATAGTTGAAATTTGTTTTTAGATTTGTTCAACTCATCAGTGTAATGATATTTCCAAAATGGTAAATGGTATTCCGTAATACCCGAAGTTACCCTACATTTATTTACACCTCTATCTTCAATAGTACTCATCTATTTTTTTTATGAAATTTGGATGGTTTGTCGAAAGTAGCCATGAGATGGCCTCAGATTAATTTCAACCGTCTGCGCTCCTTAAATTTTACTAAAGTGATACTTTAATTAATGTAAAAAATAAATTAAAAAAATGGCTGTTTTAAAAAACGGGGGAAAAATAAATAAATTTGACAATAATAGATTTTAACAGTATAAATCACGTTGGCACATAGCCAACTAATTGGCAGAGTATTTTCATTTGAAGACATAAAAGAATGTCGGGTATACTGAAGAATATGAGACGGTCTATAGAAAAGATGGCGGGGCCTCACTCAAACATATTTTTTTCACAAATCATACATATATAATTTCTCAAATGTTTAAATCATACAATAAATCATACTGTTTGACAAAGGAATATTATCTCTCAAGTTCATAAATTAAGCAAAGTTGTGCCGTCAAGCGATTCTCGACCGTATCATCTCCTACAGTTCATCCAAATGTCGTTCTGCAGAATGATCAGAATGCTTGCGAAACCTTGGGAGAGTTCGGAAGCAAACTATAATTGCTTTTAAACTAGTGCCTCGAGATTAAAGACGATCCTGAATTTGGTTGTGCTGTCAATTTATTTGAAGCGAGCGTAGCGAGCTTCCTACATTCAACGAATATGAAATATGCTCCGTGTCTGTCTGTCTATTTGTCTGTCTGTCTGTCTGTCTGTCTGTCAGTGACGTTCACGCGTGTGACGATAACTTGAGTAAAAGTTGACCGATTTAGTTGAAATTTGGTATACATGTTCCTCTAACTAATACTCAGGCTAAGTTCGTTGGACAGCGTGATCCGTCCAAGAGTTCGCGCGCAACGCTCGCGTAAACGAGAGGTACAAAAATTGAATTGGAATTTCAGGACGGGAAAAGATTCTATCATCACCTTATTCGATGAGACGAACATTTTTTTCAAATAACATTTTTTACTAAAACCAACAGCGACACCGCTATGACTTAATAAAGATCGCTAAAACTATTAAAGCGGACCTAAACGTTTATAATAGAGAAAACAACATTTTTACTGATATCTTACGTTCTAACGAAACGATTTTAATAAAACTTCATATACACCATCTAATGCACAATCGAAACAGGTATGCAAAATTTCAACTTGATACAAGCAAAATTCTTTGCGTAGTGACGAGATACATTTATAATAATTGTTTAAAAGCTACCGCGGGTGGTGAAGATTGTTATAGTCGTATAGTGTATTGTATAGGTTTGTTTAGAAAGTAAAGCTTTATACCGAGTACCCCCACTCTTCCCTACACTACCCTCTTCCACTTATCTTCAACTATGACATTCATCATGATTAATAAATTTCAATATTCAGTATTTCATTGCAATACGCTCGCTTCAATGATAGAGCCACGCGATGCCTAGTTTATTAGACATTGACCGATAATTAATTATTTCTCGCTAAGATCTGGTAGTTGTTGGTAGAACATGCCTTGTTGAGAACCTGTCTAAAGCAGGTACTGAGATATAATAATGCGAGTAGTACTGTGTATTCTCCCACGAGGTGTTTGGCCCTCAAAGGCGATGAACACGGCTGAAAACACGAGGCGAAGACGCCATCTAGAGCTCTACCTCCCTCAGAGCTTAGAGTTAGAGTACTCCCCTGTTCAACCAACCACATCCCACTTGAAGACTATACTGAGCATTACCATACAATTCTCTTCACTCGTACTAGCAAGTACAAACAAACCTTCAACTTCTCCTACAGTCATGTGAGGAGAGATCTAACCACAGATAATAACATTAGAGTTTACGGCTTTTCTTGCTCTTTTCTTCAACTCACAAGAAAATACACCAGAGCAATAATGCAATAACTCTACACACGTTACAGCGTCTGGAACTCGGGAGTGAATCCGAAAAAACTGCTGTCACAAAACCGACTGTCACAAATCCAACCGTCACTAAATCCACCGATAACGATAACTTGAGTAAAAGTTGACCGATTTAGTTGAAATTTGGTGCTCATGTTCATTTCACCAATGCCCAGGACGAGTTAGTTGGAAAACGTTATCCGCCAAAGCGTTCGCGTTTTTATTAAAACCAACACCAACACCACTATGAAGTGTTTATTTATTGAAGCGAGCGTAAGCGAGCTTCTTACATTCAACGAAATATGCATCTTGTCTGTCTGTCTGTCTGTGTGTAACGTTTACGTGTCCGACGATAACTTGAGTAAAAGTAGACCGATTTGGTTGAAATTTAATATACATCTTCCTTTAACTAATACTCAGGCTAAGTTCGTTGGACAGCGTGATCCGTACAAGAGTTCGCGCGCAATGCTCGCGTAAACGTGAGCATCAAATTTAAAATTGGAATTTCAGGACGGGAAAAAATTCTATCATCACCTATTCGATGAGAAGAACATTTTTTCAAATAACATTTTTTAGTAAAACCAACAACGACACTGCTATGTCCAACAAACTATTAAAGCGGACCTAAACGTTTAAAATAGAGAAAACAACGTTTTTACCGATATCTTACGTTCTAACATAACGATTTTAATAAAACTTCCTGTACATCGTCTAAAGTACAATTGAAACAAGTATGTAAAATTTCAACTTGATACAAGCAGTAGTATTTGAGTAATGAAGTGATACATTTATAATAATTGTTTAAAAGCTATCGCGGATGTTTAAGATTCTATAGATTTGTTTAGGAAGTAAAGCTTTGTACCAAGTACCCCCACTCTACTCCACACTGCCCTCTTCCACTTATCTTCAACTATGACATTCATCATGATTAACAAATTTTAATATTCAGTATTTTATTGCAATACGCTCGCTTCAATGATAGAGCCACGCGATGCCTAGTTTATTTATTTAATAAAATATTTTACGAGTCCCCAACAGCAAAACGCCACAAGTGGGGCACTCAAAAATTACAAAAATACTCTAAGTAAAAATAAATATACATAAAATAAATATCTAAACGATCCGTAAATAACCGTATAACAATAACATAAATTAAAGTTAAAAGTAACAATAAATAAAGTTTAAAATACATTAACAGAGATTTACACAAAAATAAATACGAAGTTTATTACATAAAATAAAAGATAAATAAAAAACTAGTAATGACTACAAAAAACGACGATGTTAATGATCGCTAAAACTATTAAAGCGGACCTAAACGTTCAAAATAGAGAAAACAACGTTTTTACCGATATCTTACGTTTTAAAGTTACGATTTTAATAAAACTTTATCAACTTTTTCTGAACTACAATTGAAACAGACATGAAACATTTTAACCTGATATACAGGTTATCAGAAGTTTTTGTGTAGGGAAGTGATATATATTAAATCGAGTATGCCGGGGGGTGAGGGATTAGGAATGGAACTGTTTCCTTACTACTCGGCTTATCAACTCATATAATTAACTATTTTCTCAATATTGCAAAATGCTCGCTTCAACGATAAAAAAAAATTATTTTCTTTTAATTTTGCCTTACCTCCGCTAAGTTCAAATAGTTAGTTACATTTAATTTTGTCTCTTTTCTAACTCCGCCATTGTAAGTAGTTAGCATCGTACATAACCGATTTTATAATTTATATTTAATAAAAAGCGTAAGGAACTTCGTCCCGCGAAACCACAAGTATTTTTTTTTTAACTTTGTAGTCTGTAATACTATATAGTCAAGCCATAACTTTTGCGATAGTACGGTCCCAAAAAGACGCCACGAATGTTAAATCATTAAACCATTAAATGCATGACAATATAGGGGTTACGTGCAGGCCCTGACTTACCAATGGTTAGACTAAGCATTTGCTCAGGACCGGTTATAAAAGGACTTACCTAAGCATATTAGTAAAATATAATTTAAATTTCAACCCAGGGAAGTGATAAGACACCAGGAAAGGAATACAGAAGATAAATAGCTCTGCTTTTGCTAAAAGTTCACTTATAAAAATTACAAGATAAAAAGACCTTTTTATATAATACGTTTTTAAATTTTCTGTTGACTAAATAAAAAAACCATAAATTTGAAACCCGTCAAAATGAAGATCGTAAATACGGGTCATGTCAAAACAAATAAAATAACTTGCGAATTTTTTCCGAACTAACCTTCCATACAGCAAAATTTGCTGAAAACGAATTAAATTCTGCTGAAAGATGGCTAAAAGTATTAAAAATAATGCATTTTCATTGTGTTCTGAGCTATTCTAAAAGTGTCAAATGTCTAGCTACTCGGGAAGTTAGTTAAAAATCAATTGCAAGATTTGTACTTGACAAACAAACAAACAAACAAGAAACAAGCTAATAGAAACGTAGTAAAAAATGATTCTCCAGTTGACAGAATCAATTACTAATGAGGGATTTTAGCAAATTAGATGTGATCCACGGGGAGGAGTCAAAATTTATTTTTACGTATTTAGCAGTAAATAATGGAGGCATAACATCATAAAACCTGATAATCCTGCACAATTCCTAGCTAATAATAAATTAGCTGGTCCAATAAATTTAATAGGTTCTTTGGTATATATGTACCTGGTAGCTAGATATCCACAGGCTGGCCGTAAGCCAGGCGAGACCATCTAGTAATAATATTAATAGTATTTAAGAGATTAAAAATCGCATTAGCTAAATAACCAAAAGGCAGGATTCAATTTTCCTTAAGAAAATCGGTAAGATTATTTATCTACGATTGATACGAAATATAAACATTATGTCTTTGTTTAGATGCGTAGAAAGTGATTATTTACGTACTTGTATTCATTGCGCATGCGCGTCTCATAGCTCTGAATAATTCCTCTTCTTTACCACGCTAGCGCGGTAAAGAAGAGGAATTCTTCAGCTTTACGCACGATTAGCGAGTTTGTTTACATTTAACAAATCTAATTTGCAGTTCTTTTATTAAAGTAACTGTTTAAATCGAGTTTTTAGTGAAAAACAATAAGTGAATCAAGAATCAAGACACTTTGACGAAAATGAGGAGAATAATACTCCTCCAGACATAATTAATTCGGCAAAACATACAACTCAAGAATAAATGCCATCTTTATCAAGAGAGAGATACGAACTCACATACAGCAAGTTTATTTTTATGTATTTATTATTTAAATCGCTGTCGCTCGGGTGCAAACTCCACACTCGCATGCAAATGCTACTTTCCGCACTCGACGCGTAATGTACTGTGTATTACAAATGTTGAATGATAATTAAATTAACTAGGAAAACCTGTAACAACTAATAAATTATGAGTACAGGATAGATAAAGTGTAGGAAATATTTGATTTAAAGTGTATTGTATGAGCGTGCTATATTTATTTTTATCACTGCTATGTGTTTATATAGAGTGTTATATATAAACTATACTAGAAAAGCACTTTCTTCAATTTAATTACAAACAATTAACAAGTTTCTCCTGTGAATGTAGCCAGGCAAATATATTTCAAACTCTTATAACTCTATTACCAAGCTTTTAAAACCCTTCGAGACACGGGCTGGCGCATGGAGTGCGCCACGAGTAAAAAATTTTCTGCAAATCACAGATTCACGATGCGAGAATAATAAAATTTCAATTTACCATACCACTAGAGACCCCTAAAACAGATAAAACAGTCTGCTTTGATTATTGCTTCGTTCTGCATTGTTTTGCCGTGTTTATTTGTCTTAGTGCACTGTATGCAGCGCCCGTGCCACCATGTCCGGTATAGAGAAATTATGCCATCCAATCAATATTTTTTGGTTTTGCATGAGTTGTCGGATTAGGATGATGGTTGTGAGGAGTTATCTTAGGACTTTGACAACTAATAATAATAAATAGGGTTGATAATTAAGGTTGAAAGCCCGATACTAAGTCAGAACGCTGAAAGAGTAATTACTGATTTTTAGGGTTTCGTTGGTAAAACCAAAAAAAGAAACCCTTATAGTTTCGTTCCTGTGTCTGTCTGTCAGTCACTCTGTACGGTTCCAATAACTTTTGAATCAAAAGAGATAAAAACATGAAACTTTCCAGTATTAAAGATCGTTTTGACTCAAAATTATCAGCTGTTCAAATTCAAAATGGCGGATAATTCTCGTCACGCGAAAAAAATATTTTTTTAAAATTTTGAGTGGGGTATCAAATGAAAGGTATTGAAGAGTAGAATACAAATATATATACCACTTGTGGATAGTGTTTTATTTTCGGCGCCATTTTGTCAAAAAACATCGACATTTTGCGTGTCCCCCACCCCTTAAAATCGTATTTCCGCTCTTACTAAAAATGTAGAAAAATATGCAAAATGTGTGGTCTAGTGGGCCATAGAAAAAATAAGATTAGCAATTTGATCTGATTTACTGGGAATCCAAGATGGCGGCTAATTCTAGTCACAGGGAAAGAAATTTTTTTTTTAAATATTGTGTGGGGTATCAAATGAAAGGTATTGAAGAGTAGATTACAAAAATATATAACACTTGTGGATAGTGTTTTATTTTCCGCGCCATTTGTCAAAAAACATACAAATCCCCCCCCCCTTACACTAATTTTATGTACCAACGAAACCCTTTTTACGTGAGACTTCACGCCTATCCAATTTATTTATAGTAATTTTTATTTTTATAATTAAAGATATCATTGAAAAATAAATATGTAATACATCAATTGACTTTTTAGTTCAAAATTTCCAAAACGCAATCTAGATAATCTGGATTTAACCAATTTATGGTTTGAAAAATGCAATGGCGCATAAAGTGCGCCGCCCGTGCCTCTTTGTTTGTCCTCTGTAGCCGTGTCACGAAGTGGACAAAGGATATTCATATGAAAGTTTTTAACTCCTTAACTAGTTTTTGAACCCTTTGTTTTCAGAATTTCATATATATAATAAAACCCTGTAAAATATATGTTTTTTGGGTCACTTCAGAGTTTTTTCTTTTTTTTTTAAATATAATTTTGTTTAATAATTTCAGACATTTTGACCATCTTGATCATCTTCAATTCTTAAATTTATTTCAGCAATATTTCACCCAACACACTTCTTTCAAAACTTGGGCAACATTAGGCTGATTATGTAATTTCTCCTAGTCACATGAGTCAATTAAAAAAAGACTGCCAATTAGTGTGGCGCATAGATTCCTCGCTTCCTAATTCGTATACTTTAATGATTTTATGCTTCTACAACCTATTATTGTCAAATTTATTTAATTTTTCCCACGTTTTTTAAATCTTTCTAATTTGTTTTAATTATTTACATTAATTAAATAATTAATTTAGTGAAATTTAAAAAGGCCAGAGAGTAGAAATTAATCTGGTTCTTTCTGTGGGCTACTACGACAAACCATCCAAATTGCATAAAGATCAAGTGAGTACATTTAAAGATATAGGTGAAAATTAATTTATGTTTGTACGCATGTAGAAGAGAAATAAATGGGCCCAGAAGGTAACAGGTAAAACTTATATGAGACTAACAATAGACTAATTATGACCTACCATCCAAATTTCATTAAAATCAGACGACTAGTGTTAATATAAGTTCACAAAAATTGACCGACAGACCGACAGACATGGAACCAATAATGTTTGTTTCTTGACGTCTGAAACGAAATTCTGTCTTGGAATTTTTGAAATACGAAACAATAAATTTTCGTTCTTCAGAACAATCAGCGGGTCATTTATGTTAATCCCCCCCCCCCCACTCCTACCGGGCTACCTTTCACATATTATGGGGCATTCGTATTTTCCACAACTGTCTAGTGTACAAAAAGCTAAAAAAACCACGCTTACGCTTTAGGTTGATCACTTTATTATTGATATATATATATATATATATATATATATATATATATATATATATATATATATATATATATATATATATATATATATATATATATATATATATATATATATATATATATATATATATATATATATATATATATATATATATATATATATATAATTACTTTACTTTTATAAATTCTTACCTTCTCTCCTCTTACCTATTACTTTTGTTTTTATATAGGCTCGCCCTGAAGATGGCAACATAATATAGTTGCCGAAACGTCGGCTATGTGAAAGTGTTGGAGTTGATTTTTTATTTACCTGACCGAACCCCCAAGTTGAGTGAAGGCGCCTTAAATATACACCTACGGTCGAGCTGAGTGGTGTAGGTGCTTTTATATATATATATATATATATATATATATATATATATATATATATATATATATATATATATATATATATATATATATATATATATATATATATATATATATATATATATATATATATATATATATAAAATACTTTTTTGAACTTGTCCAAAGCTATGATATGCAGATATTGTTGTTATCTCATTAGATTTTTAAGGAAAAATTAATCAGTCAACAAGGTTTTAGTATAATAGATGTTAGTTTAGCTAAAGTGAATTGAACGGTGCCATCGAATTTTGTACTTCTATTTTGACCTCTACCTGGTCTATATGCAGCAGGGTTGTTTTTCTTCAGAAAATGATTAAAAATTCTAGAGCAAAACAATTGAGTATTTTATTTAACCTTTCACATTCTACACAGTTGTCTGCTAAGGCAAACAGCCATAATAGTTGAAGGGTGCAACCCTGTATTTGCGAAAACTCGCCCGGTAAGAATGGGAGGAGAATAACAGAAAATACCCAAGTATTTATATATATATATATATATATATATATATATATATATAACAATAAATAATGAGGGGATCAACCTAACGCGTGGTGTTTTAGCTTATTGTGCACTAGACCATTGGTTCTTAACCGGGGGGCCGCGGCCCCCCAGGGGGCCTCGAGAGGTATTTAGGTACTATATATATTATATTTGGAGATTTTAAGGGGGCCGTGGTTACCAAAAGGTTAAGAACCACTGCACTAGAGTAGAGTCTAACCCTGTGTATGCGAGAAAGCGCCCAGTAGGAGGGGGGGGGGGGGATTAACAGAAAAGACGTCATCAGCTCGGAGCAAAATGTACTTATTAATGAAACTTATGTGAGGAAATATAATAAGCAATGTATATCGTGAGTAAACCATAAGGTACATTTGAAATTAGTACAATTACATAGCCTGAACGCATGTTAAAACCAATGTGTTGAATTTAGGTAGCGGCCTCTTAATGCAGTGAACGTGGTTGAAGAAAGAAGAAGAGGAAGATAGTGAACGTACTGGAGGAAGGATGTTGATACGGTTCGTTGGTTACCCGCTCCTTGTTCTTGTGCAGCCACAATTCTTCCTTCCCAAGACCTTGACAATGACAGCAGCTAGAGCAATCATTCATTGCCCTTTCTCATCATAGATAGCAACTAACTTATGTTTCCAAAGTAAGGTGTGTCGCCTTATTTTGGAGCCACATATTACCTATCTACCTTTCTTTCTTATTAAGGTTATTTTATTGTTACAAGACTGTTTTATAATTAAATGTATTTTTGTTTGGCTAAGTGAAGACAATAAGTTAAAATATTGAGGTCACTGTTCATAGTTGAATCAAGGCGCAAGTCAAAGTACTAACAAAATAACTCTAACTCAGTGGCGCAGCAACCTATGTAGGACCTAGGCCTGTCAAAGGGTTAATACAACTATATAACGTTAATGGATTAGTGTGTATGTGTAAACACAGGGTTACTGAGTTGCTCCATCACAAATAGTATATGCAATCATTTAGTCGCCACTAAATCAAAGGTGCAAGTAAAAGAAATGTCTCAAGTACAGGCGCGTGAACTCATCATGCCTCCTTGGTTATACTTCGTTAATTATACTCTCCTAATCAAGAATATGAACAGAGACGTTTATAAAGAATGAGTACAGACGTTTATATTTTCGGAAGGCACAAATTGAGACTTTATTTCGGCGACTGTGCAAACACTTATTACAGGGTTGCAATTAATAAAAGGCCACATCTGGGTAACTTTAGAATAGTAGGGTAGGGCGGGGCTAGTTGAGCACAGGGGTAAGTTGGGCAATTTAAATATCTCTAAAACTACGCATGTCACAAAAATACTTCAAATAATGGAAAGATGGGGACAAGGAAGGAGAACGCATCGCGTGACCTTCAGTTGCCCTAAGACATTCGAGGAAGATGACAGACACTTTTTTAAATTTTCTTAGTAAAAAGTAAAAAAAAACTGTTGACCGCCATTTTTCACCTAGACTCGTACTAAAACAACCATTTACAATCACGTAAGTGTTTATATTTTATGTATTTATTGTACTTTTGATAATAATTAGTTATTTAGTCCTAAGTCTACCCGTTTTTTTTATAACTTAACTTTTTATCTATAAGTCTAGTCGGGGCTAGTTGGGCAGGCTTGCACAACTTGCCCCACTTTTATACTACTACAAAAGTTAAATGTTTATTTTTTATTTTTACAAATACTAAGCAGACTCTGGCAGACGGCTATAATAGGTATGCATTTTTATACTTTGTAATAACAATTTTTATAATAATTGTATTTATAATTTTAAAATTATTATTAAAAAAAAAAAGAAAAGTTAAATGTCTTGCATTTCATTTTAGGATGCGGACATATAAACGAAAAAACGTCAAGGGGTTCTGCTACGAGTCAACAGTCAAGTGAAGCTGCAAAATCTGTGATGGCCGGGTACAAGAGCATGAACGCAGCTGCAAAAGAATTTAACGTAAAACGAATGACTCTCACAAGACTGATGATAAACCCTGCATTAATATTTTTACCTTACTAACCTCGAAATTACCTACTAACCTCGAATTTTTATATGGTTTTTATATTTACGTTTTTGTTAACCTTAAAAATTAATAATAAAGCATAATTCTAAGTACAAAGAGTGTAATAATATCCAAAGATAAATAATAAGTTATGTCGTAAAAGGGTTTTATATTTGCTTTAGATTTTTTGTTGTTTGTTTGGCGTTGTTTCTGTACCTACATTAGAGATGGAACTTAAAAAATATATATTTGATTATCAACTGAAGTTTAATTGTAGTTTTGAGCAATTTCCACATCGCTATTAACCTATTCTTTCCATTGCCCAACTTGCCCCATGCCCTTGCTCACGCTTGAGGCAAGCTGAGCAAGAAGGAGGTTTCTCGCATTAATGATAATATTTTCTAAACCAGATCTGAAATAGTTTTATTTTCCGAATACATTTAAAAAAGGGTAAATTACTTATCTAACGTTAAAGGAATCAATTAAATCTCATGTACCGTTTAGGAGTTATTATAGATTATATAAAAAATTGCTCAACTAGCCCTGCCCTACCCTATCTTAATTTTATCCTAATCGGACAAGTACTTTTTAATATATTATGTGTTAATAGAAAACAGATTTGTGCAATTATGCGAAAGAAAATAAAAGTCCAAAGAATGTTATGAATATGGGACCAACTGTGGACTGAACTTTCCATCAAAATTTAATCAAAAATCGGACAAGATTGACTCAGAAAATTGAAGTTCACAATAGTTATTTACGCACCAAGAGAGTAAAGTAAGTGATTGCACCCTGAGCGATGAACCATAAAGCCGGCTCCACACTCTCGCCGAGAGTTCTCGGCGCGAGGGCTCGCCGAGTATAGACGAGTACGAGAGGTACCCTCCGCATTTGAACACATTGAGAGGAATTGAATGAAGAAGAGACCCCCTCCACCGAGATCCCTTTGACTCGTGTCTAAAATACCGACTCCGAGGGGAGATGTGGCGAGGCGAGGTCAGTCTATAGAAGGTCAGTTCATAGAATAGATAAAGATAAGATCCTTTCTTGTTCCAAAATTCAATTTTTAATTCGAAGCTCGTGTCAGCGCGATCGTTTCGCGTAATGTTCAACGAAATTAGAACATTTATATAAATTACGAATAGTCCACAGGCCACCATAAGAAGTGAGTCGCTGATTGATAAAGTTTTCTTACCTTATGGAATCGCTTATTTATGCTTTGTCCACCGATGAATTGGGTATATGGCAACTGGGCGCTGGGCCATTTATTTTTTGTTGACATGCCAAACTTGCCCTTCTGCGGGAACATTGAAAAGAGATAGATAAAGTTTTGATTTTCACAGGATCGTTTAGTTAAATTATTTCAAAAGCAGTGGTAAAGGTGGCCACCGATACGAGTGGGCCGTTTTCTTTTCAACGTCCCCGCAGAGCGATATGTTTGGGGCGGTGGACACCCCAAACGTCTTTTCAATGTTTTATCTCTTTTCAATGTTCCCGCAGAAGGGCAAGTTTGGCATGTCAACAAAAAATAAATGGCCCAGCCCCCAGTAGCCATATACCCAATTCATCGGTGGACAAGGCATAAATATGCGATTCCATAAGGTAAGAAAACTTTATCAATCAGCGACTCACTTCTTATGGTGGCCTGTGGACTAGAAGGTACCAAATTTCAACTAAAATCCTCAAATTTAACTCGAAGTAAAGTAAAAATAATTGCGTATTCTTTCAACAGAAGGAAGCTTTAATTACTCTGATATTTCTCTTCTAAGTTACAAAGAAGATAAAAGTCCTGTAGTATTTCGGACCAAGCATCCAACTTAGATTACCATTACTTAATTGGATTTTGGTTCCCAAGTCCCGTATTCTTGTTTCGTGTCTACAATTCATCGTTCTATTTTCTGAATCAGTTACTATAACGGTTATCTTTGGGTGAACGGTTAGGATTCATTAGTAACAATCTATTTAATTACCACATAGCTTTAACAACGAAAAAAAAAATCTCATCATTTTTCCCGCAATTTTCCGCGTAAAGATAATTTAATTTAAAAACGAAAAAACGCTTTGCTTGTTGAATAAAAGGTTAAAAGTTTATATATATATATATATATATATATATATATATATATATATATATATATATATATATATATATATATATATATATATATATATATATATTAATATATATATATATATATATATATATATATATATATATATATATATATATTATATATATATATATATTAAAAGCAATTGAGCAGGCCTCATAATATGTAGATTATGAATTCATGGTTGGGTGAACAATAAATTAATACTTGATATGAACTGGATCTGAACAAAAAACACCTGTTTGATATTTGTTTTGAGTTTTTCCCACGGATTTAAGGCGGGAAGATGACTTAGTACTTAGATGAAGTGCTTTGTTATTAAGGAAGTAAGGCGGTTAGAAAAGAGCAACAGGTGGGACTTAAAAACTATATAATCTAATAATGAAAACATGTCGGACTAAGTCCGTTGCGTCTCAAGGACGTTATACTTTATACACGTTATTATAAGAGTTGTACATTCTCACATCACTTTTTAAATGATCTGTATTAATTCATTTATTGATTTGTTATAATATACTAGATGCTCTGACAAAAAGCAAATCAATATTTGGACTTCAATACTAGAATAGTATTTCTACCTGTTACTTCATTTTTCCAATAACAAATTTTATTCTACTTAGTCCATTCCCCCCCCCCCCCAAATTCCTAATATTTGAGCGACATTATCTTGACAAATAAATGTTTTCCAGAAAACCAACTTATTCAAAAGGAAATACATTTACAATTATTATTGTCGCGAAGAGCGCGAAACTTATTTAATTTGTTGCCAAGCAATGTATTTAATGTGAAATGTTTTATTTTTATGTCATATTTTGATTATTCTGTATTATAAGATTGAACGAAAAATATTTGTCTTGATTTATTCATCACGACAAGTGGTAGCAGAGCGTGGTTTAAATTGAAGAAAGATGAGCGTTTCACTACGAAGATCTATGAACTTAGCTATTCATAGACTGAAAGAAACATCTCAATTAGCGGAACAATTTCTGAAACTTAACGCTGAAAAAAATTTAAGAAAGGAAGCATCAGAAATTTGTGTAAAGCTACACAAGTACGCTGGTAAAGTAGAAGAGATTAAAAACAATCTGGAAAGACTGGCAGAAGGTAACGAAGAAGATCAAAGGAAGTTTAATGAAAAGGTGGAGGAATACGAAATCCTGCTTCTGGATGTTGTAGACCTGGAAGCTAGGTTAGAAGTCTATATATCCTTTGCTGAAGAAAACGAGCTTCTAAATGGAGTAGTTGTGATTCTAGTAAGTCCGAGGGTTCAGAGAAAACAAATTCCCCTGGGGATAAGCTAAAGAGATCGACTAATTCCATTAAGAGTTCAGTTCAGACCGCTAAGCTTCCTAAGTTGCACCTTCCCCAGTTCAGTGGTAACGTACTGGAGTGGGAGGCTTTTTGGGGAGCATTTCAAGTAGCTGTTCACAATATTAATTTTGACGAAGTCACTAAGCTAAATTATTTACTCAGTCTTTTGTCTGGGAGTGCTAAAAGGTGCGTAGAAGGGTACAGCATATGCTCTGAAAATTATAAAACGATTGTCGATATCCTAAAAGATAGGTTTGGGGATAAATCTATAAATATCCAAGCCCATTATACAGCCCTAAATAAGGTTCCTAAGGCGGAAAATAATACCGCGTCCCTCAGGCGTACGTATGACAGTATAGAGTTACATTTACGTACTTTGTCTTCTCTAGGAGAGGACTCAGATGGTAATAATTTTATGTGCATTATATCGAGTAAACTTCCTACGGAAGTAATGGAAAAGTTGTGTGAATGCAACGTTACAAATACTAAAGAATTACGCAATGCTTTCGCACTTCTAGTTAAGAATAGGGAAAAAGCGGAATATTTATCCACTGGGTTTAAAAATATAAATATAGAATCTGACAAATGTCATATGACAACGGAGGTTCTCGCTGTTCCGGAAAATGTCAAAACAAATAAAAATAAGTATCGAAAATCTCAAAACGTAAATTTTAGAAATAATCCAATTAAGAAATGCATCTTTTGTGAAAATTCACACTGGAGTGACGAATGTTCCAAATTCAAAACAATAAACTCTAGAAAAGAAAAAATAAAAGATCGTTGTTTTATTTGTCTGAAAAAGGGTTCACATAATCAATGTAGAAATTTTAGGGCGTGTGTGTACTGCAAAGAAAAAAATAGCCACCATAGGAGTTTGTGTCCTCAAAAATTTAAAGATTACGACAATAAACAAATCGAAAAAACTAACACAGAAATTAATTTGGTTGCGACCGGAGAGGTAGTGGTTATGCAAACGGCTACGGCTGTAATTGAAGGTCCAAAACGTAATTTTTGTGCTAGAATGTTATTAGATGGCGGTGCCCAAAGAACGTATTTAAGTAAAAATTTAGCAAACACGTTAGGATTGAAAACCGTCGAGATGCAAAAGTTAGACTTATTCTGTGACAACGAGGGTATATTTCGGTGTAAGGGGAGATTTTTTAACGTCAATATGCATACGGAACCTTTTCCAAAATTATTACCGAAAAATAACTATTATACTACTCTAATAATAAAATACCATCACACTACACTTTATCACGCTGGTGTAATGCACACTTTAAGCAAGATTAGGAAAAAGTACTGGTTACTTCATGGTCGATCAGAAGTTTATAAAATTTTATCCAAATGTGTAAAATGTAAAAGGCTTTCGGGAGGTCCTTATAAAATGCCTCTTATGCCACCTTACCCGAAAGTGAGATTAAATATAACCGACCCTTTTACAGTGACAGGACTCGATTATTTCGGACCCTTGTTTGTTAGAGATCAAATAAATAAATATATTGAAACCAAAGTATATGGTGTAATATTTACTTGCCTAACTGTCAGAGCTGTACATTTAGAGCTTGCTCTTGATTTATCAGCTGTACAGTTCTCCTTGGCCCTTAGGCGATTTATTGCTCGCAGGGGTCAACCTAGCATGATAATCTCAGATAATGCCACCCAGTTCAAAGCTGTCCAGTCCGTTATTCGCAGAACTGGGAATAGTGTAACTTGGAAGTTTATTACGGAATTAGCTCCCTGGGAGGGGGGTTTCTATGAGCGCAAATTAAGTGAACCACTCGCTGAACTGTGTTTTTAAAAAGGTTTATTTGGTATAAACATGATAATTAAGTATTACATATACTTTTAAATATACATTAAATTGAAAGAGAAGTTACAATGATGAAGTACTTTTATATAAACATATCTATGCGAAGTCTGAATAGTTTAAATCATAATGTTAAAAGAGAAAATGAATAATGCGCCGAGCCTAGGGTGTGGCCGGTCTTATATATGCAAGGATCTCTGACGTCAACTATAAGTTGTGAGAGTATGTGTTTGTCGGTGTATCTAAGTATTGTCAGAGTCAGCATTCTATATTGACATAACTCCTCCCATCTGAGATTGAAAATTTTGGGGGAAATCTCCAAAATTTGTCCAAGGGATTGATGCTATCTTTTTCCTTTAAAACATTTAAATATTAAGTATTCAACAAGGGTAAGGGTTAAGTTAACAATGAAAAAGACATTTCTTTTTGATAATTTACCATTCTCATAGTACATCACCAATTTGAAAATCTGAGGGATGTAAATCTAAAGTTAAATTAATGTTTGAGTTAAACTCAGGTATACTCATACTTGGGATTGCTATATCATTACAAACATTTTGTGTTCAAGAGAGTTTTACATATATAGTTATTAAATTTTAAATTACAATTTTTATTTAATTGAATTAAAGTTATTCTGTCTAAATAGTACAATATTTTATTATCATTACAACTCTCTGTAACTAGAGTTCTTTAGCTGGAAATTATTCATTTGTTTGCATCAATCTTGGTTACATATACATTGTTTAAATTGACTTCATTAAGTTTACAAACATTGCTTGAATTTAAATATAGTAAGTGAAGTAATGATTTTAATAATATAGTAACAGATTAAAATATAGTCAAATATAGTAGTAGTTTGTTTTACAACAGTCATTAGTGATTTACAAATAATTATATAGTTTAAACATCAAGAATTAGAAAGTATGAAATTTATCATTAAACAATAGATAGTCACTCTGTGGTAAAATGGTTACATAGTTTTACTTACATTATGATATATAGGAATATATATTAATCAATAATAATCAAAATCATATAATGTTCACTACGGAACTTCAAAAATAAATACTAAGTTTTTCCCTAAATAAAACTCTTAATGTTAATATGTTCTTCTATAATTAATAAGTTTCCTAATGTTGTTTTTATTGAGAATTTATGTGATTTATACGAATACTGTTTATTTTATTGATTTATAATTAAAATTATAATTAAATTAATTATAATTATAAGATTCTACATTAAGATTTTTTTCTGCTTGTCTAATAGTTAAGTTATGAAAGGCATTAAATTTAGTCATTACATTCGCCATGATTTAGTCACATGTAACTCTTCCAGAGTGTCATATAATAGTAATTGAAAGTTATCTTTTCTTCGATTAATTATAATTTGAAAGTCAAATGGAGCATCATTAGATACTGCTTGATTTAGTAACAAAATTGTATTTAAATTAATTCAATAAGTTTCTTTGGGTTTTAACTAAAGTTTTATAAGTGTAAGATTAAATTGTATTAACTGTTTCTTAATTTTATATTGTAATATATCCATAGTTTTATACAAGAATAGTTAATAGAAGTTTAATAAAGTTATATTTTTCTTTTATAATGTTAAATAAAATTGAATGTATAGTTATTAAATGATTAAATGATTCATAAATTATTCTAAAGTAAGATTTGTCGTAATTAGTCAACAGGTTTATTTATAATATGAATTAATAGACAATTTCATTCATTAGATAATGATTTCTATGAATTGATATATCTTATCAGCAATTACAGATAACATTGTATCAATCTGCTGATCTTAACTGGACTACATCCTGTGTGTCACTTTTAATACGAAGTAGAACTTAAAATAATATTATATAATATTGTGAAATATATTTAAAATTAAGGTTAATATTTGGGATACATGAATACAATACATATATATTTAAATTTTAAACTATCACCTATGTAGTACCTTAATGTATAGGTGAATTAATTAATATATCACCTGGTTTTACAGGGGTTTTACAGATTTCATTTATTGTATAATATGATTGTTTTACCTTTAATTTGGGTGATTAGGTTTTTTATATCTTTCCAATAGTAATTTCGTTGTAATTATTGTTTCATTAATTCTTCTATGATTCGTATTGCTTTTGTGATTTAATAAGTTTCAATTTACTACCGTAAAATTTGTCTAAATTTATTCTACAAAAATCTTTATATAAAATATCAGTAGGAAAATACAAATGATAAGTGAGAATTGGAGAACAAAGTCTTTAAAATTCAAATATTATATCATCATTATTTTCTAGGGGATCTTTAACCGTAATTAACTGTTTTCTTTCCTTCTCATCTCGTGAGACGTTAGTTTATGATAGATTTTAGGTCGTACAATTATTTGATGTGTCGTAGATAAAAGTGTTAATATAAAAATAATACTTTATTTTGATCAACATTCACTTAGTTAAGGATATAGATATATTTTTCTTAAAACTGAATGTAATATATCATTATAATTAATATAATAAAAGTTATATAAAATGTCACTATAATAATATATATTCAAGTAATAATATACTTGACAATATTGCAAAACTTATTTATTGTTTTGATAAAATACAAATTTAAGTTTTCTTAATTTGGAGTTAATCTAAATTGTTATATAATTCTTTAATAAAGTACAAAATCTTTTGTTTATTAAACCTATGATTATTTTTCTTAAATTTTACTTTAATTGTTTAAAATAGAGCAATAACTTGATTAAAAATTAAAATTTAGTTTTATCAATTTAGGGTTTAGTTGTAATATTTTTATTATGAATGTGATTATTTAATAATCTTATTTGGTTGAGTTTAAATACTTAAACGTAATAAATATTCTTTTAGTAAGGAGGAAATAATTATATGGAAGTGTTTTAAATCATTGGTTTTACGAAGTATTTTTTTTTCAATGGAATGCATTGATAATTTTTATCATCTCAACGAGTCTATTAGAGACTTAGATAACATAGCATCAGCTGTCGATATATAACTTATCCTGATATACTGACCTAGTTTTATTCAATATGGATTCATTCATCTAATGATCTAAATTCTAAATTATATATTTAATTCAAAATTAAAATTTTCAAATAAAATTCATTATTGTTTTACAAAGTATAATATACTTAAATTTCTCCTTTTTTCTAAATTAGTTAATAGAATATAATATATTTTTGATATAACAAAGGTGTTAATTAATAATATTCATAAAGTTTATTTAAGGTTAACATAGTATAATGTAATAAAGATTATTTATTTATTTATCTTTTAATTAAATAATATATATATTATTATTATTTTAATTAATATTCTTAATGTTAATTGTTTAAGTATTGGTTAATTCATAAATTATTTTTATTTCATTTTATTTAAAGAAATAGGTTTTCTGTCATTACATCTGTCTGTTTATTCTAAGATTATTTGTTAAGTTTTATGTCTTATATATTTCATTTTAATTCGAATCATTTAACTAATAAATTCTTCAATTATTTAATTTATTTTAAATTCAAATGGAAATATTTTATTTCAATATTTTAATAATATTAGGAGTTTCTTTATTCATTCTTTAATAAAATTTTGATGATCATTAGCATCATAATTTGGATTTTGATGATTATTAAAATCACTTGTATTAGCCACTTCTTGGGCGAACATCCTAGTATTTCTTGTTCGGTCTACCTCCATTGGAGTAGCCGTATTTAAATTAGGTTTAGTTGCGTTATTATTATTATTAATATTCTGAGGACTTCTATTTGGTTGATTATTTTGGAAATTTGTTCCTTGTCCTCTTTGATATCCGTTGTAATTATTTCTCGGATAATTATTATTAAAATTGGAATTATTATTATTATTATTTCTAAAATTATTTTGGTTATTTTGGTTATAACCATTGTTTCTGTAATTTTGGTTATTAAACCTATTGTTATTATTTCCATTGTTGTTATTATTATAATTCATATTTTGATTATTGTTATTATTAAATCTGTTAAAATTGTTATTCATATTTTGATTGTTAAATCTATTATTATAATTATTATTGTCATTCCTTGCATTATTATTATTGAAATTGTTATTATTGCTATACCTTTGATAATTATTATTATTTCTTTGATAGTTATTATTATTTCTGTTACTCAAGTTATTATTGTTATTCATAGGAGTCACTCTCGGTGGAGGACTATAATTACTTTGGGTGTTAGATGCCCTTCTAAGAGAATAAAGAAAATTTTCTTCTTCTATCACATATGACATAGCTACTTCTAAATTTCTAGGATTTCTCAATCTCACATTTGTTTGCAGATTACCTTGTAATCCCCTAATATAAGTTTTAAGTGTTAAGTCATCATAATCCTCAATTCGGATTCTTTTCTGTTCCTCTGTTATGTCTAGCATATTCAATTTAGAAAGAATCAAGCATCTTGCGTCTTGACATCTCATGCCAAAATCATAAGGAGCTTCGTTTCTGTTGGGAGTTATGGACATTAAGTCCTGAATGAGGCAATCAATATTACGCTGATCGCCAAAAGTAAGAGTTAATAGATTTTTAATTTCTCCCCATGTATTTAATTCGGTTCTGGACCCAATTAGGTCCAGAGCTCGTCCGGATAACTTTCCAACAACTACCCTGAATAAAAATGTATTAATAGGGTCAGCGGGATTGGCTCTATTGCCGAATTGCGTCAATAGGCTTTCAACGTTATTCAAAAATATCGATAGTGTGTTTACGTTTCCACTATATGCTGGAATAGTGTCAATAAATAATTTCAGCAACTGATAATTCACGGCTTGTTCTGCCATTTTTATATGATTATTAAATTTATTATTATATATAAAAATTTATTATTTCAAAAAAAATTATTATTATTTCATAAAAAAATTAATTTAAGTATTTCGATTATTATTCCTTTACAAATATATCATTCAAATTATAAATTTACTCACAGTAGGAGTGATATCATGTTTAGAAGAGAAACTGTGGAGAAAGGTCCAGCCGCTCTGGTTGTTCTCGATGAAGTCCAGAAACAGGTTGGGCCACAGAGTCTCGAATTTCTAGGTGTGTCCTGGTTAATCCTACGGAACTCAGCTGATATCCTCTCAACTGATCCAGGGCTGTCCTACCGACTGCGCCAATTAAGTGAACCACTCGCTGAACTGTGTTTTTAAAAAGGTTTATTTGGTATAAACATGATAATTAAGTATTACATATACTTTTAAATATACATTAAATTGAAAGAGAAGTTACAATGATGAAGTACTTTTATATAAACATATCTATGCGAAGTCTGAATAGTTTAAATCATAATGTTAAAAGAGAAAATGAATAATGCGCCGAGCCTAGGGTGTGGCCGGTCTTATATATGCAAGGATCTCTGACGTCAACTATAAGTTGTGAGAGTATGTGTTTGTCGGTGTATCTAAGTATTGTCAGAGTCAGCATTCTATATTGACATAACTCGCATGATCTCAATGGTAAAATCTAGTTTAAAAAGAACTCTGGGATGTGCTAGACTAACCTTTACTGAATTGGAAACCATTTTAACAGAAGTAGAAGACGTTATTAATTCTACACCTCTCACTTATGTAAACAGTGCAGACATTGATTTGCCTCTCTGCCCTAATAATTTTTTAAGACCCTTAGAAGGAGGTTTATTCACACCTGATCCCGAATCTCTACCAACTGTATGCCAGGCTGAAGTTCCGGACCTTTGGACACGCCACAGTGAAGTTTTAAATAACTTCTGGAAGGTATGGACAGACATATATTTACCAAGCTTACGAGAACGGTATGAATATAAAATCAGACAAACCCGCGTAAGTACAGGAAGTCCTCAAGTTAATGATTATGTCCATATCAAATCCAACCTTCCTAGATTACGATGGAAGGCAGGAATAGTGGAAGAGCTATTCTACGATCAACATGGAATCTGTCCATCAGTTCGAGTGCGGCTCGCCGACAGAACCACCGTCCATCGATCAATATCACATCTGTATCCCCTTGAGTTAGAAGTGACCGAAGGAAGAAATAGTGATAATACTCAGTCATTTGTGGATTCAGCAGGACCTGCTCACGCTTCAACAGACTCGGCTGAACCATCCTCTGCGTCAACTGGAAGGCCAACTCGGCAAGCTGCTGTAGAAGCAAGACAAAGAATTGCGAATTGGGCTGCTACGGTTCGCACCTACTCTGTTGTGAATTCATTTTGAGGTTTCTCCCTCTGGAATGTCGCGAAGAGCGCGAAACTTATTTAATTTGTTGCCAAGCAATGTATTTAATGTGAAATGTTTTATTTTTATGTCATATTTTGATTATTCTGTATTATAAGATTGAACGAAAAATATTTGTCTTGATTTATTCATCACGACACGTATTATTTGAATCAAAATCATTGAAGTCGTTATTCATACGTTTTTTTTAATTTTCTTTTTTTAATTTCCAGGGGCGGGTTTTCAGGGAAAGCATACCCAAATTTAGAAATTAAAATTAAATTTGTTAAAGGCCCGTTTACACTTTGATTAGTGCGAGTGCGAGTGTTTAGTAAAAACACTAAACCAGTTTGGACACCATGTGTTTAGTGTAAGTGTTTAGTAATTTTGCGAGTGAACTGTTTAGTAGACTTGCACTGTTTAGTGGAGCTGCAAGTAGGCCTCCCCACTCCAACCTAGATGTCAGGGTTTTTTATTTTGTAATTATACAATTTAAAAGTAAAATGTTTAATTGATTAGTCAAAAACTGTCACAATGTGTCAAAAATCAACGAAACAATACCCCTCCCACAAAAAAATTAATAAAAAATAAATGTTTAATAAAATCAAAATAAAACTAAATCCTAATCACTTGCACTAAAAAAAATTGGACACTAGTAAACACTAAACACTTGCAAAAATTTACTAAACACTTGCACTCGCACTCGCACTAATCAAAGTGTAAACGGGCCTTAAGTCACACTTCCTCTGAACTGCTTGAGCAAAAATGTTAACTAAAAAGTAAAGTAAAAAAGTTAAGTAAACATGATAGATATATAAATTGAATAATATATTATCATATTATAATGTGAGTTCAATTGCCAGACATCAAAAAACAGATGTTACAATAATAATCACCTGCGTAGCAGGTGAAACTAGTGTTATTCTCTTTTGGTTGTTTTTTTTTAAAAAAGGATTGCATTGGGACTTTAAAAGATCAGGGTAATTTACAAAAAAAAAAGAAAAGAAAATAAAACAAGAAAAACTTTAAACGTTAAAATGCAGCTGCTTCAAAGAATTTGTTTGTTATTTAGAAAATACATCGGTTGATGTTAGGATAACAAAGCCAATAAAGAGGGTCAAGGATGTTTTCAGCCCATATTCTTGACAAAATAAAAATCAAGCGGCAATTAGGATTTCGATTTAATGTATACAATAATAACAATCAAATGAAGGGATGGTGTAAATAAGTAGTTTAATAATAATAAAATAAAATGATTATACCCATTTATGGATTTTAAATTTTGGTTGTATTTTTAGGGTTTTGTAGATACTTCTCAAAACCCTTATGCCGAGGGTGATGAGTCCGTCTGTCCGTCGCTCTTTGGTTCATAGGGCCCGAACCGTTTAAGCGAAAGTGCTGAAATTTAAAACACTGGTGCAACTTTTTGACCCAACCACAGGAAAATTATATAGAAGTTCAAAATTTGATATGCGCATGCGCAATTCGAAAAAAATGTGATAAACTCAAAATGTTTAATTTTTTTAATTTTTGAGTAGGGTATCAAATGAAAGCTGCTGAAGAGTAGGACACAAATATATACATCCTTTTTTAAATTTTGCATTCCTTATTGTTTAAAAGAATCAAAATATACCCAAAAAAAAATTTCCCTCCCCCAACCACTATATAACGGCTGGTGCTAAAATTTCGAAATAATTCATGCTAATACCTTATTGTGGCGCGATGAAAATTCCGGGAGTTCATCCTAAATTTTCAAAAATTGCCAATTTTGGGCGCGAAAAAGTGAAGTGCGCCCAAAATTTTATTTTTTGAAAAATTTGAGTTGGGTATCAAATGAAAGCTGCTGAAGAGTAGGACACAAATATATATATATGCTTTTTTAAATTTTGCATTTCTTATTGGTTAAATAAATCAAAATATACCCAAAAAACATCCCCCCCCCAACCACTATATAACGGCTGGTCCTAAACTTTCGAAATAATTCATGGTTATACCTTATGGGGGGGCGATGCAAATTTCCTGAAAAATGTAATTTATCTTGTCTTTATTACTGATAAACAACATGTGACCCCCCGGGGGATCGAACCCGGGACCCTTGAGTTCGAAGACAAAAAAATCATAATTACATAACGGGTATGCTTACTCATCTACAAAACCCTAAAAAGTACTTGGACGCAAGTACTTCCCTGTGATTTTTTTAAATAAATATGTTTACAGTTTCTTAGTATTTTACTACCAAATATTTTCCACATATATTTGGAAATTTATTCATTTATTTAAAAGATTTTGTAATTAATGACTAATTTTTGTATTGTATTAGAAATACATCACTAAGTGCAAGTTTGAGGTAGTCGGCAAGTGGGTCAAATTTTGATTACAAAATTTGGAGGGAAGTGAAGTTATAAAAAATATTGTACTAATACAAGTCAATAGAAACAAGTTTTTATTATAAATTCTTAATATTTATGAATTTTGGTTGTATAAGGGTAGTTTAATTATAATATTGGTATTAAGTCATTTAAATTAAATAAAAACAAATAATTAAAATTAAAAGTATATATATATTTTTGAAGTATAACTTGTTTAGGCTTGGTAGAGTACATTGGCTTGGAAGAAACGAAATTGCATGTAACCAAGTTTGTGATTCGAGACTCGCCTAAGTAAAAGATTTACCTGTAAAAAATCTTTCACTAGAACGAGCCTCGATTCACCGACCTCTGATTCAGCAGGCATAAGTGCTAACCATTGCACCACGGTGGTAGATGATTTTTCTATACACAGAAATGGTATATAAGCGTAATATTATATACATAATAATAATAATAATAATAATTATTATTATTATTATTATATATATTATATATATATATATATATATATATATATATATATATATATATATATATATATATATATATATATATATATATATATATATATATATATATATTTATATATATATATATATAGATGAATGAAAATTCGCTAAAATGTTATGACAATATTTTATTAATTGAAATTATGTTTCCTTGAGAAGTTATCTGAGTGCGGCGTCATTGAAAACTCTTGTTTATAAATATGTATGTAGCGTATTAAATAAATGATTTATATAATATGCATTACTTAAATAAAGTTTATTGTGCTATTTCATTTCATTATTTATTTTCCTACTTGCGGCAGCAAAATTACGCATTATTGAACTGTTTTTAGGCATGAAAATTTAATTTCTCTGAGGTTTCAAGAAAACTTTACAATACGCAGCAAAATACGATTTTGCTGCCTAGGCGGCAAAATCGTATTTTGCTGAGGATTTTTCTAGGCTAAGCCACGCCCACATTCCCCGCTACAAATAAATTAACAAACTATGTAATCTTTAACCTAAATTATTTGAACAATTTACCTTAAAAATATTATGAATTTATAAAAAAACGTTTGCAAATACTTATAATAGATTATATTTATAAAATAGAATGGAGTAAAAAGATCAAATGAAATTTAAATATTATAGAAAATAGTAGGTCTTAAAATAATCATAAAAAATTAAATTAGTGGCAACACTGCAGCTCGTCTATTATCATCATTTTGTTTTGTTTTTACTGTATTTCTGTCAATTCCTTATTTATAATTGTAACATTTAACATTGTAGCTTGCTTTTATTTTAAATTTAAATAGTTCAATAATAGTATTTGATAAGTAAGTAAGTATTATGAAATAAATATTATTTATAGGAAACATTTTTCTGCCGCCAGTAGGAAAAATATTGTATGCAACAAGGCAGCAAAGGAAACATTTCTGCCTCATATTGATATATTGTCTGCCTCGGCTTCGCCTCGGCAGTTAATTTCCATAGCCTGTCCTCGCCTCCGGCTCGGAGGCTAACTTTTAATCATTCGTCAGAAAAATCCATTTTGCTGCCTAGTTACATAAATAACTATAAATCAATGTAATAACAATTCCAGTGTTTTCTTTATCTTGGAACCAACAAATCCTCATTTCAATGAACATAGTATAAGTGGAGCAATTTGATTAAATATACGAGTAACATTGAGTTACGTGCTTCTTCTATTCTTCTAGGGATGATTTAAACTCTTAATTATTTATATATGACATATTTATATAATTATATTATATTAATAAGTAGGAGGGAACATAAAATCAACTGTTTCTAGAACTTAAGCTTCACTTCTAATGCGTGAGAGTCTCACACACATTTTTACTTTTCCTCATTACTAATAGTAGGAAAAGTATTGTTTTCCCAAAAATTTTTTTTTTTAGAGATTTCAACGGAATTATACGTTTTAGGTGTTTTTAAGACCTCCTGAGTGGTTTTCAGCATGACGTATGTATGTGTGTATGTGTGTTATCATCGTAGCGCCCAAGGTATTTAACCTAGAGAGTTGAAACTTGGCAGAAAAATCAGTCCTAACCTATAGTTGTGCCGCCCGAAAAATCAACTTTTTCCGCCATCTTGAACCCAGTTTGCTAAGTCACCAAAAATTGAAAAAAATCGTAATAAATCGAAAATGGTCCTGATCAAGTTGAAATTTGGCTCGAATGTACCTCTCTGTATGACAAACAAGCCCACTAAATTTCATTTTTATTTTGGCCGCCATTTTGAAGTTATCAATTTTTGAATTTTTAAACTTTGACGGTTAATAATACCGAAAGTATAAATAGGTTTTTGACATATAGCATATCTTTGGAGCCGGAAAAAAATTAAGGAACAAATATAAAAAAAAAACGATAAAGTTTCATTAATTAGTTTAAACGTTATAAGCGAATATAATTATTTTTATTAATGCGATAATTTTGATGACGTCAAAGTTTGTTTACATCTGTCAAATTGCCCCCAAACTTCAAATAATTAAATAAAATATAGCTATTAAAAATACACTGCCAATTAGTGTGGCACATAGCTTCTTCGCATCCTATCATGTACTTTATTGTTATATTAACATTAAAGTTTTATTACTTTATTGATATATTGTTTTTTGTGTAAGAACAATTAACATTTTTTAGCGATCTTTAACACTTTATAGGGGTGCCGCTGTAGGTTTTACTAAAAAATTTTATTTGAAAAAAATGTTCGTCTCATTGAATAGATAAGGTTTGATTTTTTTCCTGACCGAAAATTTCAATTTTAAATTCGAAGTTCACGTTTACGCGAGCGTTGCGCGTGAACGCTTGAACGGACAACGTTGTCCAACGAACTCGACCTGAGCATTGGTAAAATAAACATGTCTACCAAATTTCATCAAAATCGGGCAACATTTACTCAAGTTATCGTCGCACGATTCACGATTCGCGGACACACAGACCGACAGACAGACAGACAGACAGACACGGAACCAAAAATGTTCCCTGATGTCTGAAACGGATTTCTGTCTTGGAATTTTTAAAATCGGAGACCTAAAACTTTTTTGTTCTCAAAAGTGAACACAATACTTCCGTTACCTTCGGTAAGCTCGGAAGCAATAAGGCTATTTTTGAAGAATGATAATAAATCAGTTAGTTCAGAACGGTCACCCATCCAAGTACTGACCACATCCAATGCTGCTTCCTCCTGCTGCGAAGCAGCAGGGGAGGCCACTTTAGTGGCCTCTGAAGTGAGGAAAAGTTCCGAGGTACCCCGTACCCGATTTTTTTTTATTTATTACATTTGTTTAAAATATAGCAATAAATAATAATTAATATTAATTAATTATTAAGTGGATAAAATGATAAAAAGTATAACAATGGGCAAATAATTTTAATTTTATTGCAGACTATTTAATAATTTAGAACCATTCATTCATTCATTCATGTAATAATTTCGTTGAAGATGTGTAAGTTAGCAGACTTGATCAAGATTATTTTCTGTTCAATACGGGGGTCGATAAGGTTTTTTAATATAAAATTGACACGGTTATCTTATATCATCTTTTCGGCTATATTTCGCCCCTCTCCGAGGCATAGACGTGCCTGAAAAATCATTATTTTATATTTAAATTACAAAAAATTTTGAAAAATTTAGTTATTTAAATCTAACTTAAATCTACATACAAGGAAAAAGTTATTTCCCAACCGGTCGAGTGAATGGGTACAACCACCAGTGAGTTACCACCTATTACCCGGATTTAAATGTTAATGCTCTCGATTTTTTTTTTTTTTATTAGAATTGTTAAATTGTTATACTGTTATAGTTTGTGTTATCGATAGTTGTGTTCCGGGAGATAAAAATAAGGATGACTAACCCAATACAATTTGGGAGATACACGTTTTAAGTCTGATTTAAACTTTAAAACTGGATCTATCTATTCACTCGACCGGTAGGAAAATAACTTTTTCCTTGTATGTAGATTTAAGTTAGATTTAAAAAACAAAATGTTTCAAAATGTTTGTAATTTAAATATAAAATAATGATGTTTCAGGCACGTCTATGCCTTGGAGAGGAGCAAAATATGGTCGAAAAGATGAGATACGATAACTGTGTCAATTTATTTATTAAAAACCCTTATCGACCCCCGTATTAAACAGATAATTGATTAAAAGGGACAGCTTCTAGAAAACCACGAAAGAGTATCATCGTAAAATGAAGCTGGAAAGTGAAATTTAAATATTCGTATTGAATTACCCTTTAATCTAATTTATTCTTCAGTCTTCCTTAGGTCTATAGGGCATTAATAAAGTTTATTACTACTCCATGTCTGGCTATATTTCACCTCCTTTGAGGCTTCCTCAGGCCTAAAAGAAGATTTTAAATTTATTTATCCACATCATCATTCACATTAACAAATATTTACATAAAAACTTTGTATTATTACTTCAATCCAACATAATTTAACATATAATTTTGTGATTTAACTTATACCATAATTATATGTATAACTGTACACTAACCTTTATTAATCCTTCTATTATATTATTATATACATTTTTCTTTGAAAATCTAACAGCCAGTTATTTAACCGTGCGTCATACGTCTACCTACAATTACATTAATTTGTCTGTTAAAATTTTTTCAATATTGAACTATAATTTAAAAAAAAATTTTAATATTTTCCATCCTAAGATTGCCTTCACACATGAATTGGAAATAGATGGACAGTTGAACTATTTGAATATGACTATTAGTAAGGATAAGGAAGGAAATGTCAAAACCAAATGGTTCGAAAAAAGTATTAAAAATAATAAATTCCTAAATTTCTATTCTAAACACGCTTACTATCAAAAGTCAAACTCAGCAGCAAATCTAATTCAAACCGCGATTAAACTGACCCACCCCACTTTTTTACCAGAAATAAAGACGATAATATATAAAAAATTACTTTTTAACTTCTACCCACTTAAACTAATAAAATCACTTTGGTATAAACATTTAGATAATATAACAAAGGATAAACCAGAAAACCAAATAGATGAAAGAACGCCTAAAAAATATTATAAATCTTTGACATATATACATGGATTAAGTAACAAAATTAAACAGACCTTTAAAGATTTTGACTGCAACGAAATATGTTTTAGTATGAAACCGGTGAATAAAATGCAAAATAAATTTTACACTAATACAAAAGATAAAATTCAAAAGAACGATCAAATGAATATTATTTATCAAATCCCATGTAATGATTGTGAACAGGTTTATATAGGACACTCACAACAAACGTTAAAAAATAGATTAAAAGGACATATGGCTAATGTAAAAACCCTAGAAAATAAAAATAAAAATAAAAATGAACAGTTAAAAAATAATACAGAAGGAATAGAAACTCCCAAAAATAATAACACTACGGCATTGGTTGACCATGTAAAACGAAAAGGACACAAAATGAATTTTGAAAATACTATTATTCTGAACAAAGAGATTAACACGTATAAAAGACAATATTTAGAAGCAGCACATATTAGCTTGGAGGAGAAGTCCATGAATTTTAAAACGGACACTAAAGAATTCAATAAATTTTATATGTCAATCTTACAAGATATAAAAACAGTCAAATAAAAAGGATAAATAAAAGATACAAAGATAAATAGTTATTAAATTAATATAGAAATAAAGAAATATCATAATAATAATAATAATATCATATAAATATACTAATACTGAGATATAACATGGAAAAAACTAATTTTAGATTAATATATAGTCAGAATTTTAACATTATTTAGAAAATTCCCCTAACTTAAGATATGGTAGGCAATTAAGAAAAACATAAAAGTAGAGCAAATTTTAGTATGTAAGATCTCTTATCATTAATACAACCGGTCTTATCACTTATCAGTCTTATCATAAATACACTCAAGACGTATTTTCTCTATGAGAAAATTAATAATTTTATAATTAAAAATTACATTAAATAAAGAACAGTGGATATGAAAAGAGGAAATGTGTAAGTTACCATGTTTTAGAAGATAAATTGGAATAAATGAAAAGGTAAATACTTTTTAAATTATAGTTCAATATTGAAAAAATTTTAACAGACAAATTAATGTAATTGTAGGTAGACGTTTGACGCACGTTTTAATAACTGGCTGTTAGATTTTCAAAGAAAAATGTATATGATAATATAATAGAAGGATTAATAAAGGTTAGTGTACAGTTATACATATAATTATGGTATAAGTTAAATCACAAAATTATATGTTAAATTATGTTGGATTGAAGTAATAATACAAAGTTTTTATGTAAATATTTGTTAATGTGAATGATGATGTGGATAAATAAATTTAAAATCTTCTTTTAGGCCTGAGGAAGCCTCAAAGGAGGTGAAATATAGCCAGACATGGAGTAGTAATAAACTTTATTAATGCCCTATAGACCTAAGGAAGACTGAAGTGAAATTTAAAGAGTTGAAAGAGACATTTTCTAAGTTTCATTAAATATTGGAAGAGGAAAGTGTTTGCTTTGTTATCGGTTTAAATTTTCAAGTAAGACTGAAGGTACTTAGCTACAGGAGAAAGTTAAGTAGTCAGACTTAGCTATGCCAAGTACAACCACCTGAGAGCCTTATCAATATTAAGTCAACTGAGTGCTTCCACTACATTCTACTTTGTCTTGCTATCAAAACAAAGTCCTTCTCATACTTACAACAGAGTAAGTAGGGACTTGGTCACCCAGGTTAACCACCAAAGTACTGCTTAAAGTAATATTGAAAGAAACGTCACAAAGGGTTTTAATATTTAATCACGTCGACTAAAAGCCATAAAATCAATGAAGTAACGTCAACTAACTTTAACTAAGTTCGCAACAGTACTTGTATATAAGCCCCCCCCCCCCCCCCCTCCGGATTAAATATGGGTAAGTTTTCTAAAAGGGCCCACACCATGGTGTTCACCTAGCACCGCTACATAAAGGGGAGCTACTCAAGGGAAGTGGCGTCCACTCTGTTACGCCAATACTAAGGTTTTACAGCTGTTAGCGAAATAGAAGCCGTATTCCCCGGTAAAAATATAGTTCCTCATAAAATAGTTTTAAATGTAGACGGAGAGAGGGCGGGTTCGATTACCTGCCGAGAAGAAGTAATTTTTATAATAATTTTTTATAAAATGTTTGATAATAATTAATTGTGTCTACGAATACTCTAAAAACTAATAAATAAAAAACACTGGGATAAGCAATTATGAACTCGTATATGAGAAAGTTTGTCTGAGTTGTCTCAAACCGATTTTTTAATATACATACATAAATGTTTATTGTATACCTATTACGTCTATATATGTAATAGAATTTATAAAAGACAAATTGAAGAAACAGGTATAAAACATACTATAGTAATACAAACATGAACGTGCTTAAAAAAATTACAATTAAGTAGTCTAGTATCTAATTTTAATCAGAAGTTCATTGATTATTTGCTTAATGGAATTAAACAATTTTATCTACGATTGATAGAAAATATAAACATTATATCTCTGTTTAGATGCGTAGAAAGTGATTATTTACGTACTTGTATTCATTGCGCATGCGCGTCTCATAGTTCTAAACAATTCCCCTTCTTTACCACGCTAGCGCGGTAAAGAAGAGGAATTCTTCAGCTTTACGCACGATTAGCGAGTTTGTTTACATTTAACAAAACTAATTTGCTATTCTTTTATTAAAGTAACTGTTTATATCGAGTTTTGGTGAAAAACAATGAATGAATCAAGTGGCTTTGACGAAAATGTAGAGAATAATACTGCACCAGAAATAATTAATTAGGCAAAAAATACAACTCAAGATTAATGCCATCTTTATCAAGAGAAGAGATACGAACTTACAGCAAGTTTATTTTGTTCTGTATTTATTATTTAAATCTAACAAACGTAGATAAAGTGCGGTACGCAACTCGTGCGAAAACGGCATTTTGCATTGCTCGTGTGGTTTTACTATCCTCGCTGTCGCTCGGGTGCAAACTTCACACTCGCATGCAAAATGCTACTTTCCACACTCGACGCGTAATCTACTATATTAAAGACATAGTAACAGTAATAATAGAACATATTTAATTACATATCAGTAGTTGTATAGTATATATTTTGTATTAGACCCTTGAAGAATGTTTTTGAATAAAAAATGAAACGTTACAAACGTAAAACTGTGTTTTATTGTGTGTCAGTAATGGAAACAAGAAACTAGAGTTAAATTAATTTAAAAGTTTACTTCGCTGCAATAATATTAATCGTATCGTTTGCTTATGATATCGCCGTTCTAAGAATTAAACAAAAATAGGGGGAAATGTTTCCCCTTGAATTCACCCTAGAATTTTCTTTAACTCAGATTTTTCCTGATTAGGGATTGGTCGACTAAAAGACAAATCACAGTAACAAATCACAGCTCAACTGTAAGGATTTCCTGAGGGGTGAAATAGAGGGGGTAAAGTTAAGGGGAAGTTGAGCCAAAATCAGATTAATATGTTTGTTTTTGTCTCTTAACCTCTCCCCCCCCCCCCCCACTTTCAGTTCCCCCTTCTCCAATGTACTAACCCTCCCACACATCACTTAAATTTCCCCTCTGAAACATAATTCAAGAAGTTATACACCGTGTTGTGCATTTTACCGCTGCAAATACACGCGGAAATCACGTAACCTGCGATACCGCAAAGAAAATTATTCCCCCCTGCAGTAAATAATACTTTGATTTAATTATTATTGTTAGGGTTGCGTAGATCATCCTCGTAACCCTTATGCCAAGGGTGATATGTCTGTCTGTCCGTCGTACGTTGGATGCTAAAGATGTGAAATTTGAAATACTTGCGTAACTTTTGACCCGCACACGGAGAGAAAATTATGCTAAATAGTCAGTATAACTTATTCTGCCACCATTTTTCAACCGCGTACTAGTCGAAAAAATTCATTCCCATACTGAGGTGCAGTATAGGCCTATTCTGCGACCCAGCATAGACGTTTTCAGACTGCGTAGCAGTTGATGGTATACTGGAGTCAAGTCGAACATATCATTCAACTCCTGTGCAGCATAACCACTAAACTGTTTCGCAGTTTAAAACACCCCTATACTGCAATGCAGTATAGTTTGACTCGGCTCGGTCGCAGTATTGTTGTTTCCAGAATCGTGGCAGCCGAAAAAATTAATTAATAAAGCATAAAGGCAGTTGAAAATATTTAGTTTCAACTGGAATTCAGCATACCTCATAAGTACATTTATTACTATTTTTAATGAAATAGTTAATAAAACAAATAGTTAACTACGGTACGTTACATATTATTATTATTATTACATATATATAAATGTTCTGGAGGTAGTTTTGAAATAATTTAACAGTGTTTTAGGGGTACATTTATTTAGTACAGATTTTTTCTTGGGTAACCTAATCTAATCTATATGGTGTGTTTATTGGTTTTATTTTTCTTTACTTGAATAGTAATGTGTATAAGAACCGTTACGATTCAGAGGTTATATAGGTATTAAAAGTTTAAAAAAATACCCTTTGACTTAAGAGGATTAGACCTTTTTAGGAGAATCAGAAAAAACCATTATACTTATGCTTATGAAAGATAAATTTTAACGGTTATTCAAACCCTCAGTAAGGTTAAAATTTACCTGAATTGAACACTGGAACTGGCATAGTATTTGGGAAGTAATTTTGTATATATAGAAAGTATGCGTCAACCCCTCTTGGGCCGTTATGAAGCTTACTAATCTTTTAGACCATCCAAAAAATTACAAATAAATTTTGGAACTGCTAAAGTTTGAAGAGAATATTGTCAGACAGCAAAAATAACTATTGACAATATTATTATTGATTATAAGTGAGCATTAGAGACTATATTTAAACTTAGAAAGTATATACACATGATAATCTTCATCGTCTATAAGAACTAAGTTAATATAGACTGTGTGAAAACTGTAGTATCCACCTAAATAAACGATTCTCCCCTACGTTCTAGCTATGAAATAGAATAAAAGAGAATAGATTTGTATTTGCGTATAAAAACATGATTATAGTATATAGGTATTGAAAAATCAATCCTACACGTGGTTTATTTTGTCGTTCGGAACAATGTGCATAACTCTGTTAATGAAAAAAAAGGTTTGTCTCGTCGAATAGATAAAATTAGAATTTTTTCCTATCCTAAAATTCAAATTTTAATTTTAAAGGGCACGTTTACGCGAGCGTTGCGCACGAACGCTTGGGCAGACAACGTTGTCCGGCAAACTCGTTCTGAGCATTGGTAAAATGAACATGTGCACAAAATTTCATCAAAATCGGTCAACTTGTACTCAAGTTATCGTCATATTATGTTTCAGACACACCGTCAAATACGTAGCATATTTTGTTGAATAAAATTTAGGAAGCTCGCTATGTTCGCTTCAATTAAACTCGTGATTTATGAAAATGCATTTATTACTTAGAATGCGTTAAAAAAATACTACGTAAAATGAGTCACTAATAAAAAAGATCATCAACTGTGACTCAGTTGAAGATAAGGCAGGTGCATTTCAAGTCAACTGCGACCAAGTATAAGTACTTTGTCTTAACTGTGTATCAGTTGAACAAAATACGTCTTCGACTGCCTCCGAGCTGAAGGGCCGGTGGTAGGTGGGGGGAACCCTATATAAAGGTTACCCCAGCTGAACGGAAGTCATTCTTCAGTTGTGCTTCCTACATTACAGATCATTGCTTTAGAGTTCTTTACACTTCTATATCATTTTAATCTTTACATATTGTCTATATATGAGACTTATTCAGTTATTCGGACTTAAATTGGTGAAACGTTTTCTCCAAGCTTGTGCAATGAGTGAGGTTCGAGAATTGTTTCTTCAGTGGGGACTCGATGAAGCATGCATTCAAGCTTTAACAGGTAAGTCAGTTTTTCTCCTTTAAACCTAACAATTCTTAAGATGAATCATTAATTATTTGTATAATTAATGTTTATTGTTCTGTCATACACATATTTATCTATTGCGTCTCCGTGTTGCGTACTGTGTTATTAAATTTATTATGTTACTTTCTGTCAAATATGTCCATTGTATTCCTCCGCGTGGCTAAGGCTGTAGAGGGCTCGTAAAAAAATTGTTTAAATAATTAATATAATAATTCTTTATTCCACCATACGATTTGTTACAACAGATGATTACTCTTATAAATATGTAGCATAAATTATAACATTTCTCCTTAATTACATCAATATAAATTGTAAAAGTATTCTGAAATTAATAATAGTGCACCCCCGCATGAGATACTCGTGCGCGGGAGTGGCCGTTGAGGCTTATACATAAATAAAAATAAATAAATAAGTTAATAATTATTGTGTTGTACTATCGAATTTTCATATATATACAAGATGATGCTTTTTTATGTTTATAAGTGTTTAACTAAACGCTTTGTTCGCGCAATGTCAGATGAAGTCAGTTATCCTTTCACGTCCCTCTAGTAATAATAATGTTAATAACATAAATCATTTAAATGAAATAGCTCTTATAATATTCGCTGGTGCAGTCGAATGTTCTTACATTGACAAAGAAACAATAATGCTCTCCATGATAAATATCTATATATATATATATATATATATATATATATATATATATATATATATATATATATATATATATATATAGATATGTATATGTATATGTATATGTATATGTATATGTATATGTATATATATATATATATATATATATATATATATATATATATATATATATATATATATATATATATATATAGATATGTATTTATATATGTATATGTATATATGTATATATATGTATATGTATATATGTATATTGTCTATTCTGCCCAAACAAGTCAACCGTACTGCCTTTTGTTTTTAGCCCAAGGAATAACTGCATTTTCCAATTTGGAGGAAATGTCCTCTGTGATTGACAAGAATTACATAGTGTCCACATTCCCTAACCTGGCGACATATTTGACATTTCGACGAAAGTACCTGGAGTGGTACAATGGTCGGAAGCAAGCACCGGTTAGTCCACTTTTATTTCGTAATTGATAGTATTACTTACATTTTGATCTCTTTTTATGACTATAACCATTGTATAAGCCATCGTTTATGGTTTACAATTTTGTTAAATCCTCAACACTTAGTAAAATCTAATGTGAATTATATTTACACTTGTGTTTAAAGTTTATTGTAATTAATACAGTGGTTTCTCCATGATTGTAGTAATATGAGAACTTACCCACGATTATTGAAGATTTAAATATTTGTTTAATCTTAATTACATTTTGCATTGGGCCAATGACAATGAAAGTCTTTCTAACAATCTGTAAGGCTACATATTCTATTATGTACATACTATATGTTTATCACATATACTGTGTGTAGGTGTAAATGACAAAAAACATAATTTTTCGACAAAAAATAAGTTAAAAAAATTAAAAAAGAAATTACTCTTAATAATAATTGTTGCTTGTTGTGAAATGAAAAATTGTCATATTGATAATTGCATGCTATGTGCAATGCACCCAAAGATTACAATTTTTAAACATTGTATCAAGAGAAAAGTGTTTTTTTTTTTTTTTTTTTTTTAATTTTTGAAGAAATGTTACTCTATAAAATTATTTATTTATAATATCTTAAGGTAATTTATGTCATAAAAAGTAGATTTTTTTTTTTTCATTTACACCTGCAACTCAAACTGGGGACATACTGTATAGTATATACGCATAGGTATATAGATGTGTGTTTATTTGTAGCATTGGTAAATTTCCACTATTTTGGTCACCTATTTTTGACTGTCCAATTTAATTTTTTTGGTTAGTCTTAAGTTAATGCTTTGTAGTATTTTTTGAAAAAGGAATATTCATTCTCCTATGTACAAATCCCACTTTTATCATTTCTCTGATGCATAAGTCATACAAATGTATAGTGTTTGACAAAGTGTATCAACAATAAAGTACTAAAGCATTACTTAATACTAGTTAATTCTCACCCGTAATATTAACTTAAAATTAGTGATTTTTTTTGTACTTTTTTAACCTTTCCCAGCTTACATTATTGAAACGAATCCGGTTGTAAATTTTATTGGCGAATTAAGTATTAATGAATTTTGTGTTTTGATATTTTAGGTTATTGCTGAACTTGTAGACTTAAACAGCCAGTTGGAGGACCTAGAAGAATTTGTAAATACACAAAGCTCTGGGGAGCCTTCAACGAGTGAATTGTTCACATGTTCAACCCCCAAGCACTTACCTCGCAGCCAGACCGAAAACCAGGCAGAGCCTCTTGAAAGGATCCCTTCAGTATCGGAGAGTAATCTGAACCCAGCAGAGGTACTCCTCAGAAGTAAATGTCCACATTTACTGAAGAAGAGGGGCCAGGATCTTTCCAAATCAGAAATTACTGAAATAGGCCGTGTAGTTTGCAGGCATTTAGCCGAATGCATTGTAATTAACAAAGCAATAACGCTATCCTGTTTGGCTGAGTGGGGAGGACATTTAGGTCGAATTTTTCAACCTAGATATCCAGCGGATTTTTTCTTCCGATATACACAAAAAGTTTTACGGAATAAAAGATTGTCGTCAGAATCTGAAGAGGATCCGAGGCTGGGCCCCAGCTTTTCAAGAGAACCTGTTGGAGCTCTCTACAATACCTACAGGAACTTCAAAAAGACACTAAGGCTAGAGGGGTTGCTGAAGCGACAACGGACTCGTTCATCATTGCCAGGATCCAGTGTGGATGAATCACCGTCGTCAGAGAGCTCTGAGGGTTGTTCTTCGCTGACATCACATGATTCTCCACCAACCAAAAGAGGAAGATCCAGAAAACAGGCGACGAAAGCTGATAAACCTGGTGAGTCACTTTATTATAATATGTATTGTATGTTGTATGGACGAGTGAAGTTAATAGAACATAAAGTAAATAAACTGAGAAGTGAAAGTAAATTTAATTAGTGTGTTGTCTCAATCACAGTAAATAAAAACATCAATGTGCTTATATGGTGTATGTATAGTTAGTTTATTTGCTTTTAACGCCACTTAACATTAAATTTAAATATCTTACATTAAATAATAAGAAACATCATAAATGATCCTATTCCATGCCTACCACATTAACTGTGTACATACAACAGTCAGAAAGTTGTCATGACTGTAATTGCATTTTGATATTAATTTCAGAAACATCTGAAGGTGTCCGTACTAAGTTGGCAATTCTTCGGGAATACACGTCCACAGAAACCACGGCCTACCTTGAAGAAGCCTGGCGAGAGACCTTTGCCATCCGTTCTTGGGAAGGTGACACATCGGAGCTCACCATTTTAGAACAAATTGAAAAATATCCACCTCTTAAACAGCAGTCAACTGCTGAAATTCTTGTAAGTTCTTATATTCTTTATTCCTATCTTAAATCAGCATGCTTTTCCATACATCTAGATATTAACAATTTATATGGTGAGAGAGAAAGATAGGTTTAACAGGGAGGCGCTTTAATTTAAAACTTAAATTATAATTTGTTTTATTTCTGTTGCAGTTAAGATTGGATTTCGATAAGGTGGCAGGAGAAGGAAAAGCAAAAATAAAAGTAGCAGACCAGGTTGCCAAGTATCATAAAGCAATATTAAAATTGGCGAGAGACTCGTACAGCAAAGATCCCGCTCAGAGAAAGATACTTTTAACTTTCCTTGATCACGCCACATCAGGTGAATTTGTAAATGTTATACTTTTGATTCATTGAAGTAATGTCGTTTATTTACATAAATGACATTACTTCGCATGAATTTATTAAATATGCCTATTATTTTTGTAAAATAACTCCTATTTAGAGATGGATTTGTAAGTTGCCTTGTTACATTTGGAGGATGAGGAATTGTCTGATTTTAATTTTAATTTTTTTTTTTTTTTTGTTGATTAGGTGACAGTGCGAAGAAGATTACAGCGACCCTGTTCCTGTTGCCCTTCACTTTATCGTCTACAGGCTACAGAGAGAGGTCTACAGCGACAGGAAAAGAAGGTGTGCAGTCAGATCGCATTGGTTCGTTAAATTTTTTTATTTACCATACGACATCAGTTGCGGAAGGCAAAGACCGGGTTGTTAAATTAACTGCTGAGTTTAAAAGTTTAAAAAGGCATCTGCAGCCCTTCATTATTGCAATAGGCCCATCTTGCGTAGACATTGTTAAAGCATACATTGTAATTGACGGGGAGTTTTTATACGAATTCAACTCAACTGCAGATGCTGTTGAATTTTACCTAATATTATGCTATGCTCTTAATATTAAATTTCCTCCTGAGGCCGAGAACATTTGGATTCTAATATCAAAACTATTTTACAAAATAGAAGAGAGTTCCCTTCCCCAAAGTGTTTATTCCACTTGGGTAAAACTTAAACATTTTAAAGAAGAACCCGCAACTGATATCGTATAGTGCGTAAGGAAACAACATTGTAACAACTGTCATCATGCTATCGTGCCACGATTGTAAACATAGATTCAAATCTGTAAGCGATCTTATAGTTCATATCAAACGTATGCACCTTGACTTTTCACCAGGGGACAATCTTTCGTTGCGCTGTGGCGAGCCAGGCTGCTACAGAGTATGTGGCAGCTTGTATACCTTGCGTTATCATTTAAAGTCTGAACATTGTGCCACTTCTCCAAGTGGTGTCGCGCCCTCTTTAAACAACGTGGTCTGTGAAAGGAATGGGAACGAGGTAGGAGAAGGTATTAAAGACTCAGAAATAAATATCTCACAAGATGAGACGGTTAATGGGGAAAACTTACGCTTTGATTTTTCGCCCGAAAATTTAAAAAAAATATTTTTAGATACAGCTGCTAAGATGTTTAGCAAGCTACAGGCCAACCCACAAATACCCCTTAATTACATTCAGTTATTTTATAATAGGTATGAAGAATATATGAAAGACTCGTTTTGTTTTGTGTTAAATCGATTTGCAGAAGACAGTGCTAGAGATGGCACTTGTAATCACTTAGGGCCATTCACTGAAACTTTATTAGGATCCATAACACAGTGCAATGAAACTTTCCGCAGTCAACACCTCCGACTTAATTTTTACACTAATATTGGAACTTACATTCCCCCAAAACAGAAATTTATAATGAATCGTCCAGTGGCCGGACGAGGTGGTACAACTAAACTTGGGCCTTGTTTTGCTTCCTTTGTTCCATTGAGAAATGTTTTTAAAAAGGTTTTATCAATTCCTGGTCTTTTAAAAGAAATTGATAGTTACATAAATTTTTGCCAAAACTTCCCTTTCCCGATGAATATAATTCAAGGTAGTGCATGGCAGAAAACGTACTCAAACCATCATTTAAATGCAAATGAGAAGTTATACCCTCTTACACTTTATTTTGACGATTTTGAAACATCAAATCCCCTTGGTAGTCACTCATCCATTCACAAGTTGGGAGCAGTGTACGTATCCATGCCTTGCATTCCGCCAAAATATGCTTCCAAGCTTAACTATATATTCTTGGGTCTTCTGTTTCATTCCTCGGATAGGGCTGTTTCCAAAGGTAACGAGAAAATATTTGCAAGTGTAATAGACGAGCTAAATTATTTAGCTAATACTGGAGTAGAAATTGCTGTTGACAGTTTCACTGGCACTGTTAAATTCAGATTAGCTTGTATAACCGGAGATAATTTGGGATTAAACTCGATCCTGGGCTTTACCGAAAGTTTTAGCGCCTCTCATTACTGCCGGATATGTAAAGGAGGCAAACGTGAGCTAGCTAAGCTTACGCGTGAGAAATCAGATTTTCTTAGAAATATGGAAAATTACAATGAGGACTTGCAAAGTGATAACGTTTCAGCTACGGGCATTAAGGAAAGGTGTGTCTGGTTAAAAGTCAAAGGTTTTAAGTTATTTCAACATGTAGCTGTAGATATTATGCATGATTTATTGGAAGGTGTTTGTCAATATGTTATGACCCTTGTGATAAATTCTTTAATAAGAGATAAACTATTCTCTTTGAATTACTTGAACGATCACATCGTTTTGTTTGATTATGGCCCAGATTCAGGCTCAAAGCCTCAACCTTTGGTCTGGCAATCTGGTGGAATAAAATGGAGAATGTCATCAGCAGAATGCTTGACATTCCTTAGGTATTTCTCACTATTTGTAGGAACAAAAATCCCATTGGGCAATAAATATTGGGCTTTGTTTTTGCTTTTGAGGCGAATAATGTCCACTTGTATGACGGATGCCGTGTCTCCCTACCTTCCTGAGAACCTGGCTCAATATGTAAGTGGTTTCAATAAACTGTACTTGAAATTATCTTGTCGTGATAGGTTACAACCGAAATTTCACAACTTGATACATTATCCTTCAATGTTAAAAAAATTTGGCCCTTTGAGACCTTTGTGGTCTATGAGGTTTGAGGCAAAACATAGAATACTTAAAGTGGCTGCTCGAGCCACAGGCAATAGGATAAATATAACAAAAACCATTAGCGTGCGTCATCAATTGCAGTTAAACGACATGCTCCTGGCTAATACACTCCCTGATACATTTAAACCGGCCAAATATCACAAATTATGTCCCTCTCTGTTGTGCGCCCTAAAAACAAAATTTAAATTGCCATCCTGTAACACCCTATATGGTGTCGTTAGTGTGGAGTTGGAAGGTATAGTGTACCGACCAAACCAACTTATTTGCATTGGCTTGGATGAAGAACGATTTAATTTGCCCAAATTCTTTTATATTGAACATATTTACATAGATAGTAAGACCCAAAATATTTTTTTAACCGGAAAAGAAATGTTTACGATTGACTTTGATGATCACTTCTTTGCCTATGAAGTCGAGGAAGGGAGACTCGACATGTCCTATAGACTTCAGGATACATGCTTCATCTTCCCAAATCTAATGTGTTCATTGCCCAATGGGAAAATATATGTGGTTTTTAGAAATTCCATAGATTAGTAATTGATACATTAAGTGTCTTCTTAGTGTACATAATTATTAAGAGCAATGTAACCTAATATTTCAAATGTATAACAAAATTAACAAAATGGTTATGAATAATATTTTTATCTTTAAATAAGAAAAGATAAGGTCACAAGAATTACAATGAATAGTAATTGTGATCAAACTATTCAATTATTAGAATGAATAAAAATATAATTTTGCACCACAAATGATAAATATGTTAATTATTGTAAGACTATTACAAAGTAAAATCAACAGATGTTTGTAAAGCTATTAAATATGTATGAACTATGTTTTCTTTATAAAGAATATTTTAAATTATATATATATATATATATATATATATATATATACATATATATACATATATATACATACATATTATTATTAGTATTTGTATATAAATTAAATTTTATGATATATATTACACACATAAACAGCTTAAATTTTTTAAATTTAGTAAAATATTAACTTGTAATATTATGCTTTTAATTTATACCTTTATTATATATATGTGTGTGTGTGTGTGTGATGTGTGATAATTATACATTTTTAAACACACACACACACACACACACACATATATATATATATATATATATATATATATATATATATATATATATATATATATATATATATATATATGTATATTATACACCTAAATATTATTTTATACATTAACTTTTAATATTGTGCCTAAATTTGTAACTAAAATATGTATAAACTATGTTTTCTTTATAAAGAATATTTTAAATTGTAATACTAGGCATTAAATGTGTTCATATACATATATATATATATACATACATATTATTATTAGTATTTGTATATAAATTAAATTTTATGATATATATTACACACATAAACAGCTTAAATTTTTTAAATTTAGTAAAATATTAACTTGTAATATTATGCTTTTAATTTTACCTTTATTATATATATGTGTGTGTGTGTGTGTGTGATAATTATGCATTTTTAAACACACACACACACATATATATATATATATATATATATATATATGTATATTATACACCTAAATATTATTTTATTTTATACATTAACTTTTAATATTGTGCCTTAAATTTGTAACTAAAATATGTATGAACTATGTTTTCCTTTTTCTTTATAAAGAATATTTTAACTTGAAATTTATACCTCTATTATTTAACTTACATGAATGCATATATATATATATATATATATTGGATTTTAATTAAATTTTATTTTATACTTATGTTGGACGTAATATATAATTGTAAATTTGTATTCATAAAAATAATAATAATAAAATTTTTTATGTAAAATCAAATCTGCCTCTTACATGTTTTTCTTCTAATTTAAAATATTACAATTATTTTTAAAGTCCTAATTTTAGGACTTAAGAATTAAGTAATATTTTAATAATACAGCAGCAGCTTAGATGAAAATAAAGGTTGTATGCAGTCGGGGGTAAGCATTGGCGTAACGCCTGCTCTACTGTTCCCAAATTTGGAGCAGTTGTGTTCCCAAATTTGGAGCAGTTAAGCAGAAGCTAAAGCTTACTCTCTCGACAGCATACCACCTTATATTTCATCTGGGCTGCAGCTGAAAGTATTCCCCTTTCCAACCAAACTTCAGTCGACACAACTGCTGTGTAGCAGTTGAAGTACAACTGCCAAGAAGTATAATACTACTGTGGCCTAGTAAGTAATAGTAAGAAGTAATATATTACGCTGCATAGCAGTTGCAATTAAACTGACAAGCAGTACAATACTACTGTGGTCTAGTATAAGAAATAATATATTACGCTGCATAGCAGTAGCAATTAAACTGACAAGCAGTACAATACTACTGTGGTCTAGTATAAGAAATAATATATTACGCTGCATAACAGTTGCAATTAAACTGACTAGCAGTACAATACTGCTGTGGGCTGGTATAATAAATAGAATATTACGCTGCATAGCGGTAGAAAATTGAGGGAGGCAGTTGAAATTCAACTGACTAGAAGTACAATACTGCTGTAGGCTGGTACAATAAATAAAATATTACGCTGCATAGCGGTAGAAAATTGAGGGAGGCAGTTGAAATTCAACTGACTAGAAGTACAATACTGCTGTAGGCTGGTACAATAAATAAAATATTACGCTGCATAGCGGTAGAAATTTACTTGTTTGACTGATTCACAGTTCAAAATGAACGTGAACGTGACGCTTGGACTGCACCATTGGACTGCGTCACAGTTGAAAATGAACGTGAATATGTCTTTCGACTGCTCCATTCGACTGCTACACAGTCAAAAATGAACGTGAATGTGTCACATTCACCTACTCTATTCGGTTGCCTCGCAGTATAGCGTTACACTAAGTTTCAGCATAAAAAGTATCGATATATCGAAATGTTCGATATATACACTCAGCTGAGTCACAGTATAATGGCCGCAGTATAGACTTCGACTGGAAGACCTCCTACGTTCAACCTTATTTACACGCAGCATCATTTCGACTGCGTATAAGTCGAAAAAAGTCCTTTTTTTCTCTCAGTGCACACATAGGAAAAATATTGAGAGTTAACATTTAATATGCGCATGCGTAATGCACAAAAATGTGCAAACTCTTATTTTTAATTTTTGAGATGGGTATCAAATGAAATCTACTGAAAAGTAGATTACGACATATTTAACATTTCACATGATAGTTGTGTTTTTAACGGTCGATATTGCATTTTAAGCGCCATTCCCCCTCCCCCCCCCCCAACAACAACCTTATAACGGCTACTCCTAAAATTTTGAAATAATTCATGCAAATTCTACCCTATGGTAGGGCGATGAAAATTGCTAGAAAAACTTTAATTTAACTTTTCGTTATTACCGATAAAAAACATTGTGACCCTCCGGGGAATCGAACCAGGGACATATACTCTACTTTCCTTACTCTACACTATTTTTTTGTGCCATTCATTTAAATTTGCTTATACATTTTTTACTTTCAAATAGGGCGGGATGGAGAAATACTAAAATGTTATTTCAGCATAATATAATAACGATATGGCAAATAACCTACGAAATACTAAAAAGTTCTTCGATGCAATTGCTTCCCTCTGATTTTTTTATATTTTTTTATTTGTTAATGGAATACAAATAAAGTCGTTAATACAAAATCAAAAAATCATCAACTAATAGTATTTCACGAATAAAAATAACAACTCTGTTTCAATCAAGGAATCAAACTATAGTTTTTCGAGTAATTTTGAGTTTTTAAATGTTTAGAGTGGCTAGGGCAGCCGAGCATACATTCGAAATCTCTCATAAAACTAAGGTTCAAATCCCAGGGTGGTAAGAGATGATTTATACATGATGGTATATTAAATGTATGTGTAAAGTAGCCGAATCCCAATGGTCTTATGTAAAACAGGACGTGTAGTGGGGTTTCTTAGCGTCACACCTACTTTATCTAAGTATTCAGAGCACCTGAACCTACAGCATTAACTCCACGAGTTTTTCTTATTTGTTAAGAAATAAATAAAAATAAAGGCCTGATTTCTAACAGATATGCAATGCCCGCACAACAGTAGTGTACTGCGGGTTTCATTCAATTAAATTATAATAATAATACCATTTTCATTGAATGATTTACAATATTTACTAACTAACTCTAAGGCGTAACAGCCCGTGCAAGGCCTAGATCTGATGAAGTCCTTATACAACTGTAGGAGAATAGTCCTACAGCAATTGAAATAATTTAGTATTTATTTTATTTTTTGTTGTTTGATAAAAAAAGTCAGTCAAAGTATATTTTTGTAAAACATTTGAGTTGCACAGTCTTGAACCGTGAACCATAGTCAGTTTATATTACATAGACAATAATACTATAGAACTACATAATGGTATTATGGTTACATACGGGGTTAGTGTGCGTCTCTTTATCACAGTGGCGTAACTATGGGCCCGCGCGGGACCGAATTGAGGGGGGCCTCCAGTGCCAGGGGGCCCCCAAATCAACGTTGAGGGGCCCCCAGTTCTAAACGCAAGAGGTTTTTTTTATTTTTGCTCATCAATTTTGTTTGGCAAGGGCCCCCAAAAAGTTTTTGTGGGAGGGCCCCAATGCCCTAGCTACGTCACTGCCTTATCACCTACAAAAACTAACAACAATTGATATATACAATCAGTCTTGCCATTTAGCTATATATATAAACTAGTAGTCCTGTCAACAGTAGGCCTTACAAGAAAAAAAAAAAAAAAAAAAAAAAAAAACATATATATATACGTACGTAGCAATAGAGAAAGTATAAAGTATTGTGATGGCGCGAAAATTAAAGTTTCAGATTTTGATGGACAAGATTTGAATGCTTTGATCATTTAAATAAAAAAGTCTGTTCTTCGTATGGCGTCTGCAGTGTGAGCTGAAACGTGGAGCCTAAACTACTGAGCTGATTGTGATGAAATCTGGCTTACAGGTTTAGAAAAATTACACCCCAAAGGGAAATCTAGAAATGAATTTGAGACGCTACCACCCAAAAACTATGAAATGCGTCAATCAAATTATTTTGTGATGATTTTTGATGTGCACGATTTCGATGATTTTCATTAAAAAATTCTAAAATGTAGAATATTTAAATAAGAAACTAACAGTATGTTGTTTTTCCGGGTAAAATCTAGTTCCCGAGAAAAAGCTATAAACGAGGCGGGTTCGATTCCCCGTTGGGGAAAAGTTATTATGGTAAATGTAAACATTTCTTTTTAAATAAATTTGTTTATGTAAACACTACTAAAACATAAAAGAGTTCTACAATGTATTGTATACTACAAACAGAAGTTGTTAATATACAAATTGCACATAATGTTGTGGAATGTAAAATGACACATACATAGCTCATTTAGTCAAAGAAATTACATATAATTTTAAACCTTAAAATTTAAACATGCGTTGTACAATCCTCGTATAGTCCCTACAAAACACCTCTCATAATAACTAGGCACTAGAGCCGCACTCTATAGAGCAAGTGAACCAATTTATTAACCCCCCCCCCCCCCCCCCCCCCTACTAGTTATGCGTCATCTTCCGAACGCCTCTGTCTTAGCCTAGGTCGTTTCTTTGAGTCCCGTGTTCGGCTGGGAAGTTTTTATGTGTCAATAGAAGAAACGTTCGTCAAACGTGAGTGTCTTTGTAGATTTTATTTTTTAAAATTTGATAATAAATCTATTTATTTTTTTTTTGTAAAACGTATAAAGGAAATCCTTTATTATGTCTCTGTGTCTGTCTGTCAGTGTACAACATGTTTGCGAAACAAAATATCTAAAAAAAACGAATGGTCTAAATTTAATGAAATTTGATTGGTAGGTCATAATTAACCTACTGTTAGTCCCATTATTTATATAATCGAGTAGTGTCTCGACGGCGAAGAATCACCTCGAAATTATGTGTAATTGCTAAGAGTTAAGGTTACCACATTTATTCCAATAAAAATGAATATTTGTTTTGATTTGTTAGTCATAAAATAGATATGATATCTTGTCTAAATAAATTTACTTTTTTTTAAATATAAAATTTAACATGTTACTCCACTGTAAATGGAAACAGCTACAAGCAACCACACTTTCATTTCCTATCGGGGTAAAATTATATTTATGGACATTTTTTTAGTTGTCACTTTCTAAGTTTTAAGTAAAATATATTTTTTGATATCTTATCACATGATCCTGACTTTTCATCTAGTGATAGAACCCGAGATTACCGCCCTAGGGCGGTAAAGAGGAAGAATTCTTCAACTTTACGCACGATTAACGAGTTTGTTTATATTTAGCGAAACTAATTTGATGTCTGTTTAATAAAAGTATCTGTTTATATAGAGTTTTTTGTGAAAATCAATACGTGATTTAAGTGATTATGACGAATATGAGGAGAATAATACGCCTCCCGAAATAATTAATTTCGCACAAAATACAACTAATGAATTAATGTCATCTTTATCAAAATAGAAATACGAACTTACAAACAGGAAGTTTATTAATTTTTTCTGTATTTATTATTAAAATCTAACAATCATAGATAAAGTACGGTAGGCAACTCGTGGGAAAACGGCATTTTGCATTGCTCGTGTGTTTTTACCACCCTCGCTGTCGCTCGGGTGCAAACTCCACACTCGCATGCAAAATGCTACTTTCCGCACTCGACGCGTAATGTGCAATTATGTAGTGTTTAGTTGTTAAAACGACCATGAGCTTCATTACCAAAATACTTGTTTAATAAAAATATTTTACCGTGCTTTAATATCGGTCCAAAATTGCAGTTTTGTAAAGAAAGGCGATATGTTTATGTTTCTTTATTATTATATTTTTAATTATTATAATATAGGTTGGAACAATCAATATAATTATAATCATGCTGTAATATTTATCATAAGGTTTAACTTTTTTTTAGCTATTAAGAGTTTACTATTTATTTATTTTCTTTACTTTTTGTTCCTTATTTATTTAAATTATTTAATTTTAATAAAGTCATATTACAAGCTACTTTACTTAAGTATCATGTAATGAACCTTAAGTTATAAATTATAATAAATAAAAATACTTTCTTCTTATATTACATACTATGCATATAAATAAGTAAAAACCTAAGTTTTATACATTTTATTGTTAAAAATAAATTTGTTTAATAATAAAAAAAAATAAAAATCGAAACTTATTTATTATTAAGTGTGTCGTAATAATCATATTTTATATTACAATTTAATTAATGTGGAAATACGTTTAGAAAATGTGTAATAAAGGATATTAATAGCATAACTTAGCGCCTTCAAATAAGTATAGTATACTATCCCGCATCACGTGCACGCGTTGAGTTTTATATATCCTGTATTCCGAATAAAAATATTCTTTTAAAAATATGTAAGAATATTTCCTAGGAAGAAAAGTCTTAAGTAAGGAAAATAAATAGCTTGGAAGATATCGGTTTCCGTAGTGTAGTGGTTATCACGTGCGCCTCACACGCGCAAGGTCCCCGGTTCGACCCCGGGCGGAAACACTTTTGATTTATACGATGAAAAATATGATTTTTAATTATTTTTAATGAGATTAATTGATAAATCATAGATGTACAATACTTAAGACTTTTTATTGATGCATAAAGGTTCTCAATTTGTCAGCTGTCAAGAAAATACGATATGTCTGATGTGATACACACGCAGTTTCCTATCTGCGTTTAGTGCTGTGTTTATTTCAGCTGATTCACGATAAGAAATAGAAAGTAAAGTAGTTATATAGATGAATTACCTATAGGAGAAGACGGAGTGTAATTGGAAGCTGTTTCCCTGAGGCTGAGACTATCTATGTCTTCTTCTTGAAGTGAAGCGAGATCTTCCTCTTCTTCTAATAGCGGCTCTGGACCCACGTCATAACCCCACCTACAACAGTTTAAATCAATTATAAAAACTATCTAACAATGCCAGGATTTGAATCTGGGTCTTCAAGACTTGTGGCTACTCATTAAACTCTCTTAAAACACTACATTCAGGATCTACTATTGAAGCAAACATAATGCAATAAATATTAGATATTTTAAGAAAATAGTTAATGAGTTGATAGTTAAAGAGGATGATTGTAATAGAGAGCCGATTGAAGTGAAGAATGGAGTCTTTTTACTAATCCTCAACTTATACCATCCATCTTCATTTCAACTATTATAAAATGTACCACTCCTTAAATTTCTGCTTGTATCAAGTTGAAATATTGCAGGCCTGTTTCAATTGTACTTGAGACGATGCGTTAAATTAGAACGTTATATATCGGTAAAAAACCTTGATTTCTCTATTTTAAACGTTTAGGTCCGCTTTAATAGTTTTAACGATATTTACTTCAGAGCGGTGTCGCTGTTGATTTATAAGTTTCCGCGCGCGCGCTTCACGTAAGTACGTGGGGCGATAATCGCCGGTTTCTGTACATTAAAGTTAAAATTATTAAGTGTAATATAATTACACTAATTTTAATAGTAATATTCTTTTTCTACTCTTCAAGAACTTTAAATTGATGTATAACATGTTATGGTAACTAAAACAATGTTTAGTCACCCGCCATATTGGCCGCCATCTTGAACATTTTAATAATTGCATATTCTTTTTCTACACTTCATGACCTTTAAATTTATGTATAACATGTCATAGTTACTAAGAACTTTTTTTAGTCGCCCGCCATATTGGCCGCCATCTTGAAAATAATACGTGTGAAAAATCCAAAATGTGTCCAGTTGTCTAAAATGCCGAGATGCACCTGTGTGCCGAATCTTATGTTCCCAGCTATAGTAGTTTATGAATTGAAACAAGCAACTGACAGGCAGAGCCGATATATAAAGTTTATTTTTGTACAGAAACCTAAAACTGAATTCTGTCTTTACTTTATTGGTTCCAGCGAAACTCGCAATGCTCCACTTCCAGTATTTGAGACCAAACATAAATAAACATTGATTAAAGTTATAAATTACGCGAAAGCATCCATGAAATAAGTATTCTTATTTCGATTTTATCGTATTACATGATCTTGTACTTATTTAGAACAAACTGAGACTTTACTTAGTAAAGTTTTATGACAATGATGGAAATAATTAATAGTGTTAATTGTTTCTAACTAACGAAGTTTCAGAACCATTAACTTCTAGCATCAGGAGATTGCCTGTAGTGAATATTTCATATTTTTATTCCTGATTCGTCCTCAGAAGGACAGTTTAAGATAGCTGTGAGATAGCTTAGTGTACCTGGGACCTGGGACCGGCATAGTCACTATTTATACTTTTCGACTAATCCTCCCTATTCTTATTCTTTATCATTTGTTAAAATAATTAATTAATTAAAAATACTATCTATTAATATGATTACCTTGCTCTGAAGGCTCTGGCCCCTCCGTCCAGTCTGACTCGAGGCAGCTCTACGAACAAAGAGTCTCCGATCTGATAACAAAACAAAAATACATTTTTAAATTTCAAAAAAATGATCATGAATTAATTAATAAAAAAATTAAATTTATATATATACATACACATTCAGGATAGAAAGATAAATTTAGCATCTGCTTGTTAGGCTTCCATAGCAGAAATTATTCAAGTTAAAAAACGTTAAAATTATCGATAAAAAATACGAGAAGCAAACTATATTTTTAAATAAATATAAAAGTGGATAGATATCTTTAATATCTAAAAGACATATTTTGTTAAATTAGAAAAGTTTTTTTTTTGTTATCTAATAATAGGTTTGTTCCAACCACACTTCAAACTAATTCCAAACTGTACGACGCATGCGCATTAGCGAAAAACGATCAAGTGTGGTCCGATGCGCATGCGTCGGACAGTTTCAAACCAGTTTGAAGTGTGGTTGCAACAAACCTATTATTTCCTTATCAATATTATTGGGTTAGTGCTACTAATACATAATAGTACATGGTACTACATCTAGCAAATAGCAAGCGTTACCCATTAAACATGCTTTAGTCAAAAATGCTCTCTAAAGAAATCTAAATGTCAGAAATCTAAAGCGTCTAACATCAATAAAGTAAGTAATAGGACGTGATGAAGCTATGTGCCAAACTACGGCCCTGAAAACCGTACATTTTTTAATTTTTTTAGTAACAGCAGTAATATGGGTTTTTTTGGGGGGGAGGGGGGATGTTGATGTTTTTAACAAAATCGTATGAAAAAATATACAATTTCCATTACTCTTTAATTTTTGTAAACTGAGGATTTTTCGTTTAAAATCTAATTTAGTCTTTAATATCTTTTATTTTATACCCCTCAACTTTCGAAAAAAAAAAAAAATCACGTGACATAAATGTTACACCAATTTGGATGCCCAGTTAATCAGATCAAATAGCTATTCTTTGTTTTCTATGGCCTAGCAGACCGCGCATTATTCATATTCCTTTTTATATTTTTTAGTAATAACAAAAATATGTTGCTTTTTTACAAAATCGCGTGCATAATAAAACAACTTCCACAACTGTTAGTTTATATTTTTTTTAATCTGCTCTTTGATACCTTTCATTTGATACCCACTCAAAATTTTCAAAAATATGTACATATTTTTTTTTTCTTTTTTCGAAAGAGCTTCAAACGGCTGATAACTTTGAGTTCGCTATATTTTTCCTGTGTGCGCGTCAAGATCTTTTTGACGCGCACACAGAATAATACAGCAAGTCTTATGTTTTTACTACGTTTATATTTACGATCTTCATTTTGACGGGTTTCAAATTTATGATTTCTTATTTGGTCAACAGAAAATTTAAAAACGTAGTTCATAAAAAGTTCTTTTTATCTTGAAATTTTATTACTACGTTTTTATTAGCTTGCTTTCTTGTTTGTATGTTTCTCCGGTACAAATCTTGCAATCGATTTTAAACTAACTTCCCGAGTAACAACAGTTAGTTCTTTGGTGTGGCCAAGTTAATCGTCCATCAATATGTACTGGACCCAGGTACTAGACCCTGGTACTGGACTGTGCCCAGGTACTAGACCCTGGTACTGGACTGTGCCCAGGTACTGGAATGAGGAATAAGGATTTGGTTAAGGGTTACAGGTTGGCATTTTTTTTAAAGTAAAATTAATTTCTTTAACAAATATTTGTTCATAAAAAAAAAAGTTTCAAATAAGTAACATAATTTCTGTTATCAATTAACTGATAATATTTTAACAGGACGTATGATATTTCGGTATTACAAAACTGGAAATACGACAATCATGGCAAAATAGAAATATATATATGATTGTGTGAGTAGTACGAATGAAAGAAAGAAATGATAAGAGATAAAACAAAATAAAATGCTGCGATATAACAAGATGAGAAAACAGAAAAATTGATGATAACATTGACTAGATATGTTATCAATTTAAATGCTAAATACATTAACAATGGTGAAACATTAATTGCGACATATTTTCCTAAGAGACACTTTACTCTCTCGCTCCAATCTTTTTATTAGAATTTTAAAAGTTTTTCTAGTTGATAAAATTTTTAGTTACTTAATTTAAGAATCGTAATTTGAACTTAACTTAGAGTTATAACTAAAACAAAATTGGAACTAAATTCTAATGATTTACGTATAATATTATCTGAAACAAGCAATAACTTATAGACTATTTATAATCAATTAAATTTGTTTTTATATTTAATAAGCTAATAATATTGTTTAATAATAAATCGTGTGACATTTCTTATTTGATCATCGCATCAAAGAAGGTAAGAAAACTATTTTTGGGGGCCAAAAAATTAAATTGTGAATGTTTTCCTTATAAATATACAATGTTTAGTATATATGTATTTAGTTTTATTACTATGTCCAGGAGATAGCGTGCAAAAAAGTGTCTGACTAACATCAAGCTAGAATTTTGAATTCAAGTTAATCTTTTAGCGACTTTTAAGAATATGTGGTCGGCTAAGTTTTTCAGCGGGACATAGCTTGGCAATAGGCATTTGAAAAAAAAACAAACCGGTGGAGAGCGGCCATGTCTCACCAATTATGGTGGACAATGTGATTTTCATGATCCTTAGTACAGAATTAGTTAGTATACCGAAAATCAAGTTGATGTTAGTTTGTCCCTTGACAGGTGACCACGTTTATTTTTAGTAATATTTGAATAACTAACGTATCAAGTGTGAAAATAACATCGACTTGATTTTTGGTCTACTAACTAATTCTGTACTCAGGATCATGAAAATCACAATGTCCACCATAATTGGTGAGACATGGCCGCTCTCCACCGGTTTGTTTTTTTCAAACGCCTATTGCCAAGCTATGTCCCGCAGACGAACTTAGCCGACCACATATTCTTAAAAGGCGCTAATAGATTGACTTGTATACAAAATTCTAGCTTGATGTTAGTCAGACACTTTTTTGCACGCTATCTCCTGGACTATCCTTAAAATTTTATATACTGAAAGTAAAAAATAATTAATACATTTTTATTTAAATTTAAATTTAATTTCACTTGTTTTGTGAGGAAGAAATTATGATTAATTTTTAAGCTACCGATTACTTAGAAAACTAATTTCATAGATTATGTAATTCACCATGACAATGCATATTATTAATATTTCCAATGTGTGTTAAATTTTAGACTGCCAATTAGTGTGGCACATAGCTTACTCACATCTTATTACGTACTTTAAGAGCGTAGACGAGTTTGAAGCGGGTGTGAAACATGCCCCCCCCCCCCCCTTTATCTCGCATATGTGAAGTGCAAAAAATCTGAAACAATTATTGAACATTCTTCGACCAAACGTAAAGATACCACTTTTTGGAAATTTCGAAAAAAATATTATTTTATTCTTAATTGACAAAATACGTTTTTTTTTTATAATTATGGTATTTTCGATGTATCTATATGTATATGGTTGTAGTCTGGTCCAGTGGCAAAAAAATACTTTATCGGAAGTTTATTTATGTGTTTTGAGAATATCAGACCCATAGGATAGTTCGAAGTAAGCTTTTTAGCATTTTAAAAAACACCATCAATAGGGTACTACTTAAAACTATACAGTGTGGTGGCCTACGGAACCTCGCTGTGTGCTGACTAGCACACACTTGACCTGTTTATTTACGAGTATATAAATACATAAAGAGAGAAAGTGAAGGTATTGTGGTGGAGATAATAGTACATTACGCGTTGAGTGCGGAAAGTAGCATTTTGCATGCGAGTGTGGAGTTTGCACCCGAGCGACAGCGAGGGTGGTAAAACCACACGAGCAATGCAAAATGCCGTTTTCGCACGAGTTGCGTACCGTACTTTATCTACGATTGTTAGATTTAAATAATAAATACAGAAACAAATAAACTTGCTGTATGTAAGTTCGTATCTCTCTCTTGATAAAGATGGCATTAATTCATTAGTTGTATTTTTTGCCGAATTAATTATTTCTGGAGGATTATTATTCTCAAAGTCACTTGATTCACTCATTGTTTTTCACTAAAAACTCGATATAAACAGTTACTTTAATAAAAGAACACCAAATTAGTTTTGTTAAATGTAAACAAACTCACTAATCGTGCGTAAAGCTGAAGAATTCCTCTTCTTTACCGCACTAGTGTGGTAAAGAAGAGGAATTATTCAGAACTATGAGATGCGCATGCGATTTGAATACAAGTACGTAAATAATCACTTTCTACGCATCTAAACAAAGATATAATGTTTATATTTCGTATCAATCGTAGATAAAATGTTTTTTTTATATTTTTACTTTTCCTCAACCTATAGTAGGAAAAGTACTGTTTTCTCCAAAAAAAAAAAAAAAAAAAAATTGGGGATTTCAACGGAATTATCCGTTTTGGGTGTTTTTAAGACCTCCTGAGTGGTTTTCAGCATGACGTCTGTATGTATGTATGTGTGTGTGTGTTATCATCGTAGCGCCCAAGGTATTTAACCTAGAGAGTTGAAACTTGGCAGAAAAATCAGTCCTTACCTGCAGTGGTGCCACCCGGAAAATCAAATTTTTCCGCTATCTTGAACCCAGTTTGTTGAGTCATCAAAAATTTTAAAAAATCGTAATAAATCGACAATGGTCCTAATCGAGTTGAAATTTGGCACGATTTAACTCTCTGTATGACAAACAAGCCCTCAAAATTTAATTTTGATATTGGCCGCCATTTTGAAGTTATCAATTTTTGATTTTTTAAACTTTGACGGTTAATAAATCCGAAAATATAAATAGGTTTTTGACGTATAGCATATCGTTGGAACCGGAAAAAATTATAAAACAATTTAAAACAACTATAAAAATACAAATATTTAAAAGGAATATTAAATATTCCAATTAAATATTTCAAATATTACTATAAAGGAACAAATATAAAAATACAAAAAAAATAAATACAAAAAAAACCCTGATGAAATTCCATTATTTAGTTTAAAAGTTATAAGCGAATATAATTATTTATTAGTGCGATAATTTTGTTTACATCTGTCAAAATAACGCCAAACTTCAAATAATTAAATAAAATAAAGGTATTAAAAATAAGGTTGTTTTGAAGAATGATTACAAATCAGTTTGTTCAGAACGGTCACCCATCCAAGTACTGACCACGTCCTATGCTGCTTCCTTCTGCTGCGAAGCAGCAGAAGAGGCCACTTTAGTGGCCTCTGAAGAGAGGAAAAGTTCCGAGTTACACTGTACCCGATTTTTTTAAATTTATTATTCCAAAAAAAGAAGGGATTTAAAACAAAGTCTGTTTGTGCTGATGTATGACTTTCTCTATCAATGCTTTGTGTTGCAGGGGATCTGATGAATCTGTTGTGGATCTACTTGTTGGTTGTTATCGTGCTGACCTGCTGGGAGACTAGCCAAGGTTGTGGATGTGGCAGAGCCAAGATGAGTATGAGATGGCCCACGGGACGTCCTCACACTTCTAGCGTAGCCATCCTAGGAGGAGGCATTAAGGACCGGCCAAAGGACAAGTACAATGGCTGGCCAACCAACGGCTAAATAATATAATCAATTCTTAAAATTAATAACCTACGCCAATCAATAGTTAAATAAAGCATTAAATGTCCTCCAGTTAAAAAAAAGTATAATACACAAACAAGGAAATACAAATAATAAGTCAAAAAAAATAGTTATTTATGCACCTAGGGAGTAAAGTAAGCCATTATTCCCTGAGAGAAAAAGTTGGTTCTTGAGGAGAAGCCGAAGGAACCATGGTCCCTAAATCCCGAGGCGAAGCCGAGGGAATTTGACTCTTTAATTCCCGAGGCGAGCCTAGGGAATAACTCTAATTAGCTCCCGAGGCGCAGCCAAGGGAGATATAAGAGATTCAATATAAAAATCAAATAAGAATTGGAATTAAGCTCAAATAGAAGGTTATTTAGGTGCAGGTTATAAACAAAGATAAACACGGTCGAAAAAGCAAGTGTCGCCAACCTGATTTCAACAACTTCATTACATTAGCCATACATTTTCTACTATTTATAAAATAATTAAGTTGCAATCTTTACTTTTTTGCCCTACTTTACTTTTTCTCCCTACTTTTTGAGCTCAGGGATGAAAAGACCTACTTTAGTCTCTCTAAACTAATTCAAAATCATAACTTTTTCTCCCTACTGGAGATAAACTTAATTTGAAGGACATTTCCAACTTAAAGTTTTATAAAAAACTTGTCAATTAAAAGGTTATGAAAATATCAATATTAACACACTTAATAACACAGATAAAACATAACAACATCACAAACTTATGACTTTGGTAAAAACTCGTCAATTAAGAGATGAAGTTAATATCCAACCTAATAGCAAGACAATTTCGTATAAAGGTAACAATTTTGAGAATATCAATATTTTATGTTATTTATTTGTTATGTTATTTCACATAATAACATAGATAAAACATAAGAACATCACAAACTTATGACTTTGGTAAAATAATCGTCAATTAAGAAATGAAATCGATAATATCCAATTTAATAGCAAGACAATTTCGTATAAAGATAACAATTATGAGGAAATGGAACAATAATCATTAACTCTTTAGCAAATGCAGGTTATTAGAAAATCATAAACAAATAGAACTGTTGATAGATAAAATCTGGTCAGTTAGGAGATGATGAAATCATCAATATTTCAACCTAATAGCAAAAAAGTCCAGTCATGCACCATGACTTAATGAGCGAATTTTCAAAGAATTCTGCGTATTATTGGCTTATGATAGTACAGAAAAATTTTGGTTTAGAACTTGCATGGGTGAAAAAAAAAATTTGGTACACAGGGGTACGGGGTACAGAAGTCAAAATTTGATTTACCCTTCAAGATGCATGTCGTTGGAAAGCTCTTTTAGAGTACAGTAATTGTTGTTCTGTACACTTTTATCATATTTTCATATAAAAGGGGGTAAAATGGAAAAAACACGTTTTTATGCTATTTTTGGCCCTAAATTGTAAATATTTGACCCCTAAATGAACTCCAAAAATTCTGGCCAACGAACTCATCCTTTCTTTTGATATTATATTGACATTTTAAAATTTGTTTGAAATTTTTAAGTGCATCCTAAGGGGAGGTATTGTCTGGATTGACACATTATATACCTACATTTATACATATATACATACTTAAATACACACATACACATACATACTACAAAAACACACATATTTATACATACTTAAAAAAAAGTGTTACATTTTAGGAATCGATTCAGAAAACGGATTTCCATGGAAAAAATTTTCAAAACTTCGCATTACAAAATTTTTGAAGCCATTGCAATAGCGTAATTTTCTTTGAAAAATCGCTAAAAATTTAGCGTTAAGGTAACAATTTTAAAAATATCAATATTTAATGTTATTTATTTATGTCATTACACATAATAACATAGCTAAAACATAATAACATCACCAAGTTATGACTTTGGTAGAAAATCGTCAGTTAAGAGATTAAATCATTAATATCCCACCTAATAGCAAGATAATTTCGTAAAGGTAACAATTTTGATGTGATGGAACATCAATCATTAACTCTATAGCTAAGGCAGGTTATTAGAACATCAAATACAAAGAGATGATGCGATCATCAATACTTCACCTAAGAAGACAGATAAGATGGTAAAGCATCACAAACTTATGGCTTCATGATTGCATAAAAATTATGAGGGATCAATTAAAAGTAAAATTTAAAGATATAATACCGACAGACAACTCAATCAAAGATTTAGAACATCACAAATTTATTGCATTATTAAAATTTAATTAATAGAGAAGTGATGGATATATGTTTTTAAATATCATTGGGCAGAAATTGAAAGATCCTCTGATGCAATATTTACTTAATTTTAATAAAAAAGTAATATTTACATTTCATCTGGCAGTAATTGAAAGATCATCTGATGCAATATTTACTTTATTTTAATGAAGAAGTAATATTTACATTTTATCTGGCAGTAATTGAAAGATCCTGTGATGCAATATTTACTTAATTTTAATGAAGAAGTAATATTTACATTTTATCTGGCAGTAATAGAAAGATCTTCTGATGCAATATTTACTTAATCTTAATAAAGAAGTGATGGATATTTACATTTAACTGGCAGTAATAGAAATATCCTCTGATGCAATATTTACTTAACTTTAATAAAGAAGTGATGAATATATTTACATTTTATCTGACAATAATAGAAAGATCCTCTGATGCAATATTTACTTAATTTTAATGAAGAAGTAATATTTACATTTTATCTGGCAGTAATTGAAAGATCCTGTGATGCAATATTTACTTAATTTTAATAAAGAAGTGATGGATATATTTACATTTTATCTGACAGTAATTGAAGGATCCTCTGATGTAATATTTACTTAATTTTTATGAAGAAGTGATGGATATATTTACAATTCATCGGGCAGTAATTGAAAGATCATCTGATGCAATATTACTTAATTGTAATTAAGAAGTGATGTATATATTTACATTTTATCTGACAGTAATTGAAAGATCCTTTGATGCAATATTAACTTAATTTTAATAAAGAAGTGATGGATATATTTACATTTTATCTGACAGTAATTTAAAGATCTTTTAAAGCAGTATTTACTTCATCTTCTTAAAGTAAACTTTGTTTATAATATTTCTAACTGAAATTGTAGTTTTGCCATTTATTTAATGTGGGTTAAAAAAAAAAAAGGGAAAAAACCAAAAATCAAATTTAAAGTTGTTCAACATTGGGATTGTAGTTTTAAACATTTATTTAAAGAAGGGTTAGAAAAAAAACAATCAAATTTAAAGTTTTATGAAAGTTTGTGTAAAATTTGGAACAGCTGAGAAGATGGATGTTATTAGATCTGTTTTCTATCTGTGAGCGGGACTAAATCCTTGGGTCCAATAGAAGTAGAAGACAATTACACGAGTCAACGGACTAGGAAACTAGGCCGGCCCGTCATACTTCTTCAAAACCCCCGTGAAATAACCATCCATCAGCTCTAACCTTTTTCTCACATAAAAGGCAGTTTAAAGAAAAAAGAAAAAAAAAAAACTTTAAGAATAAGTCAGTCTCTATCAACTGCTAAAAAAAAATAACAATGTCGACTAAACAGAATTATGTAAGAGTTACCACAACTTTTAGCTAATGTAACTAAAGATATAATTTTATATATATTTACTAACTGAATTTTCCTTTCTTGGGCATCACTATGAAATTTATATGTTTTAATTTTTTTTTAATTTGATAGGTTTATAACCTATATCTCTAAGAAACATTTATATTTTTAGGTTTATGTAAATTGCACCATTTTTTTTTTTTTTTTTAGCAGAAATAAAAAATAATGTTTTACAAAGTAAGAAAAACAGTGTAAATTGCACCACTACTTCTCTAAATGAGGTAAGGAAAGGTGTGTAAATTGCACCACTGCCTTTCTCAACCTCTTTTCAATGGTTCCATCGTAAGTAAAATTATACATGTACATTGGGACAAAGGAATATCACACTTCTGTAATTGAAAATGACATTATCTGTTAACCTAACAATCAAATAAGACAAAGGGACATTTAGTCCAATGTATTTTGGGACAAAGGAACATCACACTTAGGTAACAAAAAGTGACAAAATCCATTAGTTCTAATCATTAATTTAGACAAAGGGACATTAAGTGGTGTAATTTACACTATTTTACTTACTTCGTTTCAAGAGTTAGTGGTGCAATTTACAGTTCCCCAAATGTTTTATAGCTAAAAGAAATATACATCACTAGTTATTATATATACTAGTTAATAAAATAAAATATTGTTATGAGGGTCTTTAGAATTGAAGTGTGGAGATATTCATAACTGAGATAAAGTAGAAATATAATTGAAGCGAGCGTAAGTCAGCTTCTACATTCAACAAACTATGCATCCTGCCTGTCTGTGTGTAACGTTTACATGTTCGACGATAACTTGAGTAAAAGTTGACCGATTTAGTTGAAATTTGGTATACATGTTCCTTTTACTAATGCTCAGGCTAAGATTGTTGGACAACGTTATCAGTTAAAGATTTTGCGCACAACGCTTGCTTCAAATGTAAAATTTGAATTTTAGGACGGGAAAATATTGTATCATCACCTATTCAACGAGACGAACATTTTTTTAGTAATGCCAAAGAACGACACCGCTGTGAAGCGATAATTCATTTTTTATTAAAATATAATTTTTTTTGTACCTAAAAGAGATAATAAAGTGTTTACCGATATATTATATGGCATATAAATAATACATTAGAAATTCATATTTTACCAATTTGGTAGTATTCATACTACAGCAAGATTAAAATTTAATTTAAATCAAATTATAATTATTATTAACTATGGGAAACAGACAGAGAAAAATACACTCCAGCGCCGGGATTTGAACCACGGGCCTCTATATAGAGGCCCGTGTGGAGTGTACTGGCGCTGGAGTGTATTTTTCTCTGTCTGTTTCCCTTAGTTAATAATAATTATAATTTGATTTAAATTAAAATAAATAATACATTAAATAAATATATTAACAACAAATAATAATATAAACACAACCTCATAAAAATAATCACCATCTTGATTTAAGATGGCGTAACTTGTTAAAAAAATTCTTAGCGAGCATCTGGGAACAAAGAGGAACCTCTCAACAAAATGTTATATTCTAAAGATCTTAAGGAGTCAGTCATATATGTATATTAAAATGTATAATTAAGCAAAAAATAATACTTTTTAGTTATAAAAATTAAAAAACAAAATTTTATTAGATGTAACAAAGTATTTCTGTAATATATATATAATTTTTATGACATTTAACACAAAATCACTTAAAATCGTTACATTGTAAGGCTTTAAGGCCACTGAATCATGTAAATATGTTTATTGTGTAATAATTATCCAATGTATACACACTATATATACATCACATAGAATACGCTAAAAATTATAATAATGATATTTCTATTAATTTATATATTATATATTTTTATTATAAATGTATTATATAATTCAATATATAAATAATAAAATTGGAAAAATGAATAAATATTATAAAGGTATTTATTTTTAACATCCAAACTATGAATGAATGAAAAAGTTATGGATGGTAGCAAGAGGTTTCTTTGAGGGATATTTTGACAGTATGAAAAGGTCACGTGGTTGCTGAATTATTACCAAAGAACTTAGACATGGGTAGAGGCAGCTAAGTAGGAAAGCCCCGCTAAGTTACTCAATAATGAGTTGCTCAACTTTAAACACACCATGTGCTGCTTTAAACACACCATGTGCTACTTTAAACACACCATGTGCTGCTTTAAACACACCATGTGCTGCTTTAAACACACCATGTGTTGCTTTAAACACACCATGTGCTGCTTTAAACACACCATGTGCTGCTTTAAACACACCATGTGTTGCTTTAAACACACCATGTGTTGCTTTAAACACACCATGTGCTGCTTTAAACACACCATGTGCTGCTTTAAATAACACCATGTGCTGCTTTAAACACACCATGGGCTGCTTTAAACACACCATGTGCTGCTTTAAACACACCATGTGCTGCTTTAAACACACCATGTGCTGCTTTAAAGAGGCAAAACCGTTTTATCCTGATTCCATACATGTTGCCGGGGATTATGTCTATATACAGTAGAACCTCGTTAATCTAAACCTTGGTAATCCAAACATCCACTAATCCGAACGCCACCGAGGTAATATAAGTACGTATATAAAACGCATGCCTGAAGAAATGCATGAAGAAAATAAGGGTTTTTTAAAAAATTAATTTCTAATAAATATTATATCAGAAAAGAGATTTTTTTTTAACAGCTAATGGACGATTTATTATAATAATATTTATCATTTTTATCCCAAACAATTCCCATTAATATGATTTAACAGTATATCATTTGATAATCCGAACCACCCCCACTCCCAATAAGGTCGGATTAACGAGGTTCTACTGTTAATATTTTTCTACTTTTAATTTCTTTAAAGTTAATCTTTCTTTCATACCATACTGTTAACAAAAATTAAGTTCTAAAACTCTTCAATTCAATTTTATAAAACTCTTCTTTCAATTTTATCCAGTTTTGGTATATTTTTATTTAAAAAAAAAAATAAATAAATAAATATAAATAAAAATAAAACTTAATAAATAAATAAATAAAATAAAATAAAAATAAAAAAGTACTTCTTCGAATAAATAAATTATTAAAAAATACCCCAAATGTAATTAAAAACCAAGCCATGCTAAGAGATAAAACAAAAGGCAAAGTGAACTGCTAAAGCGTGCTCAAGCCTAGCCTAAAAATGCTCAAATCAGAAAGAAATCGTGCGCAGCAATCATTTAATTATAAAAAAAAACTTAAATAATACAAATAATTAATAATTTAAAAATAAATAAAATAAAAACTTCATATTAATACAGATAATATTTAAAATTAAAATTAAAATCATTGTATAATTAATTAAATGAAATATTTTACAATAAATAAAAGTATACCTACACTCAATATTTAGAGAAATACATAAACATCATATAATATTTTAAAAACAAATCAAATCAAATAATATTTTAAAATAAATCAAATCAAATAATATTTTAAAATAAATCAAATAATATTTTAAAATAAATCAAATCAAATAATATTTTAAAGTCAAATCAAATCAAATAATATTTTAAAATCAAATCAAATCAAATAATATTTTAAAGTCAAATCAAATCAAATAATATTTTAAAGTCAAATCAAATGATATTTTAAAATAAATCAAATCAAATATTATTTTAAAAAAAAATCAAATCAAATAATATTTTAAAATAAATCAAATTAAATAATATTTTAAAGTCAAATCAAATCAAATAATATTTTCAAATAAATCAAATCAAATATTTTAAAATAAATCAAATCAAATAATATTTTAAAGTAAATCAAATCAAATAATATTTTAAAATTAATCAAATCAAATAATATTTTAAAGTAAATAAAATCAAATAATATTTTAAAATAATTCAAATGAAATAATATTTTAAGTCAAATCAAATCAAATAATATTTTAAAGTAAATCAAATCAAATAATATTTTAAAATAATTCAAATCAAATAATATTTTAAAGTCAAATCAAATAATATTTTAAAATCAAATAATATTTTATTATTAATAATATTAAAATAAAAATAAAGAAATAAAATAAAGATAAAAAATAAAAAGAAAATAAACTATAAAAAAAAAATATAAAATATAAAGAATGTACAAAAAAGTAAAAAGTGAAATGGAGTCATGTGTGGGCTAAAGATGGTAGAGCTAAATGCATAAAAAGCAAAACTATACTAAAATAATTACAGCTCAAGGAATACAAAAAAAATGGAGGAAAAAAAGTAAAAAATAAAAATTAAAGGGAGGAAGGATGCAGACTGAAATCTAAAGGGGATGCACTCGATGCAAAGGAACTAATTAGTTAAGTGAACTAAATGTTGTTTTATAAACAAAACTTTAGAGACCAACCTTTCTCCTGGTCTTATGAGCCAGGGAGCCTTCGAATATCTACAGACAAAACAACAACAACAACAACATTAATCATCTTTATTTCATTTGAAAACAGTCATGTAAAACACAGAAATTCATTATTAGATCTCATATTGGTTAAGAAGCGTAAAGATTCAGTTTTTATAAATTCATTTGGTTTTTTTGACTTCTTTGAAGGGTGTTACAAATATTTTTTGTTAAGGTTACTAAAAGACATAAAACCAGCTCTGATAGCAACCTATACTCCTTAGTAGTAGTAGTCTAGTACTTTCCACTAGGACGGGTAGGACGAACCACTTGTTCGAACCTTGCAATTAGGCCATCACTTAGGCCCTTTTTACGCCCCGCGGTAGAGAGTTCCACCCACTTCACGCATCATACCTCTGTACATAGTACCGCCAAAGCGAGTATGATGTGATCAATAGTGAGCCATATAAATCAGAGTGTCACGGCGAGGAATCGAACCCCGTCTCGTTCCACTCGAGATTCATACTACGTTTCCATGATGTTTAAATACAGATTGAATACGGGTAGAATACAGTTTTTGGATCCTAAGTGTCCATGGAAACCTAGATTCAAAACGGATTAAGTACGATCCCGATCCCGATACAATCCACTAAATTCTGGGATCGTATCTGGATCTAGTTGCATGGAAACACTTAACTCGATCCTGACATGCGCAGAACGGTGTTGTGAGCGAACCTAGCGTATTTCTGTAGAAACTGTAGTCAAATCTGTCAAAATACGTAATAAAAAGTGGTGGTTATAAAAGGTGAAGGTTACAAAACGATTTATAACCTTTAACAAAAGTAACCAAGAAAAAGTTTGTTTTTATATTTCGTATTGAATACGGATTCACTATTACTTATGGAAACACCTAACTTGTTAAATCCCAAATTAGCATTCAATCCGTAATTAAACATCATGGAAACGTAGTATCAGTGATGGTCGAGCAGACGTGGTTTAACCCCCACGGCTACGCTAGCTCCCCCTATACTCATTAATTAAATATGTTAATAAATATTTACACAATTCAGAAAATTAACCATGTAACTAGAATTAACAAAAGAATTAATTATGAGGAGTAAAAACATAATATGTACATAATAAGAAAGCCAGAGGCGACTGCAGAGCTATCTAGTAGTAAAATATAAGAACTACAATTGGTTCTTTTCGTCTCTACTAGATGCCGCTAGTGTAGACATACTTACTTAGCTCAATTCCAAAAGCAGCTATATCCACTTGAAATTTGTTTTGGCAAAGCACGAAAAACGTCTAGTAATTCACTAAATTGTATTATCAGGTTAATATTTAAAAAAAAAATTAATAACTAATAATTCATTTAGTGGACAAAAGCCTTATAATCTCAGGCTATTATTTTATTTTTAATAAACAAAAGAAATAATCACATAGCTGGTTTTGTCACAGTTTTTATGTTTATAGCTACTTTTGCAACTAATCCCACCGCCATATTGGATTGGTGTGCTGCAGTAAAAGCAGTTATATCCAATAAATTAAGCAGTTATAAACTATTATTTTAACTATTTAAACTATTATTTATTCAGTGTAGCCACTATAATATTTGTTGTTTACTTTTTTCTCTTCTATCATATTTGCTTCTGTTTAAAAGAAGATAGAAATGTGTAAAGAAGGATATAGATGATTTTGAAGCCTTACTCAGAGTAACTCTATAATGTGTTGTGTACATAGAATATAGATGTTTTTGGATCAGTTATGGATATAGCTTCTTTTGAATCCGAGTAGAGTAGGGATATAGCTGCTTTTGTAACCCCACTCATATTTCAATCTAGATTTTAATAGGTTTATAATTTTTTTGGAACTGTTTGACTGCAGAACCTTGTAGACCTTTAAAAAACAAATCCAGGGGTACCAATATCTCATTTTTTCATTTTTTTGGATATAGCTGCTTTTGGAATTCAGCTACTCAAATTTACTTTATCGTATGCATCTATATTTATAAAATTAAAGTTTTGTTTGTACATTGGTCAAAATTGTAACTTCTTTTGGATACTTGTTCAATTTATACATTCAAAAAAACCGAATCCGGCCTTAATTTTTTTTTGTGTATGTATGTGTCTGTCGCCATCAGTCCGACTTTATAGGCGCAAAACTGGCTCAACGAAATAGATTTTTTTTTCAGAGGTGAGCGCAAACATGTTGCGCATGTTGTAGGCTTGGTTTCATCGAAAAATATTGAGTAGAACCAAAGTTATTAACAATTCTATAAAAATTATAATCACCATCACATATAAAAATTATGTTGACCCACCATAACCAAAATTCACAGGCTCGCTAATCAAAATGTTTGGGTACTTCTAGATCACCTAGAGACTTGCGTTTTTTTACTTTTGGTAGGAAATTGGCCCAAATCAACTGGAAAAATCCGGAAAATTAAAAAAATAAATATTTACTCCCCTTAAAAAATTAAAGATGGCGGACGAAACTTAAAAGTTTTTTTGGAGTCTTATTGCGGCTAAACAGTAAGTCGAATGGAAAAGCAGATTGCACTAGCAGTAGCTGATTTAAAAAAAAACTCTACAACTTTGGTCCTATGGCTTTTTGTCGTACCTTCATCGGTTCTACCATATATAGAGCTAAATTTGATATATAAATATATATATACATTTTTAATTTTTGACATGTAGCTCTTATGGCTTCCGCAATTCTTGACCGAAATAATCTCTGTGGTGCTTTAACTTCACACTAATGCTCTTTTTTCGAGTATTTATTATTTTATTAATTTGTCCTAGAACTAGAGTTATTAAATATTTACTTGTACAGCTGCCTTATTGAGAGAAGAGACTGGTAATTAAATTAATGTACCAATGGTTGATGATTTGTTTAATGACTTCACAGTCTGATTTCCAATCTCCACAAGATCACAATAAACGAAATATTGATAACAATAAAGGGAAAATGTTTAATGCATTGGTATTGGGTGGGCTCGTTCCAAGCTATTCTGATCACACTAAGGGGTTGATAACATTAACCGTGATTATATTAATCGGAGACCACTGCATTAGGTTTAGATAAATATTTAACTATACACAAAAATGTTAAGTATAATAGCTGTTGTATAGTAGTGCACTGTATCATAAAGTAAATACTGAAGAAGCAGTAGATATTGGTATGCGCAAGATCATATATTTACAACATTTTTAGTTATTGCTAATTTTTATCATGTTTTACCTCTGGGTACTGAAGAAATTTCTGTCACCAAAAAATGACATAAAAAATGTGACGCTTTTAATATAAATATCGTGCCAGCAAGTTATAATATCATAGGAGGTAGATAGGTTTTGACTTGTATTCATTGTAGTACTATATTTCACCGACAGAAGTTTCTAAATTTTATATAAAATGATATGAGAGCTCCTAGCGGACCTAATGGTAATCACAATGGATTAATGATTTTATGATTTCATACCTTAAAATCCATCTACTATATCAATTATACAAATGTATTATACTGATTTTCTCCAATGTATGGAAAAACAGTGAAATGTCCATATATGTGGATTCAATACCCAAAAACATATCCATGATTTATTGTTTTTCCATGGAATAAAAGAAACTGAGTATTTCTTTTTCATTTTGATTATAAATGTCACATCAAATTTAAAAATACGAATCGAGCCAAAATCACTCTAGTAATTTATTTGTATACGTACTATTGTTCACGTCATTTGAGATATATATTCAACTGATATCCTTCACAAAATTGATGAAATAAAACTTAAATTTAATTTCTAATCTAAACTTTGTCTTATGTCCTTTAAAATTAATCTAAACAAAAAAAAAACTATTCGATGTTATTCAGAACATTACAATTATTTATCGTTATTAAAGCTCAAATTGACATTAAACAGGACGAAACAATATATGTATATATATATATATATATATATATATATATATATATATATATATATATATATATATATATATATATATATATATATATATATATATATATATATATATATATATATATATATATACATATATATATATGTGTGTGTGTGTGTACAGTAATAATAAGAATTTTTAAAAAAATCCTTACATTAAAAAACGAGTGGGAAGATAAACAGCCTATTTGTGAAAGTCATGTGGGCGACCACATCACCATATCATTATTATGAATCTTCAATATAAATTTACTGTATAAATTTTATGTATTTTAGTTAATATTTATAATTAAATAATATATTTTATGAGAGCCTGTGTCTATAGAAGTATATTTGTAAGTACGGAGGCTGGTTGTACCAGAGATACTTGTCTATATTGACATGAGGATGCACCCACCTGTTGCACGGCACAGCATCTGTTGCACTATCAAACACCTGTTAGTACATGCACAGGTTCCCAGACAACATGTCTCCGCTTGTAATTTCAGGGTCAAGGTTTGTCTGCTTCCATATAGTATTAACTCTCTCTCTCTCTCTCTCTCTCTCTCTCTCTCTCTCTCTCTCTCTCTCTCTCTCTCTCTCTCTCTCTCTCTCTCTCTCTCTCTCTCTCAGCAGAAAAGAATAGTTATTTATGCTCCTATGGCCTAGGGAGTAAAGTAAGACATTACTCCCAGAACGAAAAAGTTGGTTCTTGAGGCGAAGACAAAGGAACCAAGGTCCCTAAATCCCGAGGCGAAGCCGAGGGAGTTCGCAGCCGAGGGAATAACGCTAATTAGATGATTATTGCGAGGGGAATAATGGCACTTTACTCCCGAGGTACATACAAATATTTTATCTCCATGTAGGGAGAAAATACCTACACATTTTTATCCATTGCGCAGTCTTTATTTATTATTTTAATAAATAACAATAATTATTAGCACTTTTAATAGCAGATATAAGAGATTCAATATTAAAAACAAATAATAATTGCAATAAATCTCAAATAGAAGGTTATTTAGATGCAGGTTATAAACAAGGATAAACATGGTCAAATAAGCGCAGTGCCGCCAACCTGATTTCAATAACTTCGTTACATTAGCCATTCATTATCTTCTATTTATAAAATAAATTTAAAAAAAGTAAATTTCCCTACTTTTACTTTTTCTCCCTACTTTTGAGTTCAGGGAAGAAAATACTTTTTAGTCCCTCTAAACTAATCCAAAATCATAACTTTTTCTCCCTATTGAGGATAAAAGTTTTGACACAAATGAATAATATTTAATGACAATGTGGATTTGCACAGCTAGCAGGAAACTTGTAATTAAAAAGCAATCATAAAGATTATCTAAATAATAAATAAACAGGAAAACAAAATTAAAGGCCTAAAGATGCTTCAAGAGAAGGTGAAATATTGCATATAATAGTATATAATATTACTAGGCTGTGAAGTGAGTTTTTTCTTTACCGCGGCAATTACATTTACTGTCGAGCGAAGCGAGACAGTAAATATTGCCAAGGTAAAGAAAAAACACTTCACAGTCGCGTAGCATATGCTATTTTTTCCTAGGTAGCAGACAATGAAAAAACATTAAATATTAATCACTAATCAATATATAATAATAACAAATATTAGTACAAACTTAGACTTAAATAAAGAAACCTTTTTTCGAGATTTCAACGGAATTATCCGTTTTAGGTGTTTTTAAGACAGCCTGAGTGGTTTTCAGCATGACGTATGTATGTTATCATCGTAGCACCGAAGGTATTTAACCTAGTGAGTTGAAACTTGGCAGAAAAATCATTCCTAACCTGTAGTTGTGCCGCCCGGAAAATCACTTTTTCCGCCATCTTGAACCCAGTTTGCTGAGTCAGCAAAAATTTTAAAAAATCTTAATAAATCGATTATGGTCCTGATCGAGTTGAAATTTGGCACAAATGTACCTCTCTGTATGACAAACAAGCCCACCAAAATTCATTTTGATATTGGCCGCCATTTTGAAGTTATCAATTTTTAAATTTTTAAACTTTGACGGTTAATAATACCTAAAGTATAAATAGGTTTTTGACTTATAGCATATCTTTGGAATCGGAAAAAATTAAGGAACAAATATAAAAAAAACGATAAAGTTTCATTAATTAGTTTAAAAGTTATAAGCGAACATAATTATTTTTATTAATGCAATAATTTTGATGACGTCAAAGTTTGTTTACATCTGTCAAATTGCCGCCAAACTTCAAATAATTAAATAAAATATAGCTATTAAAATTTCAAGATAAAAAGAATTTTTTATATACTACGTTTTTAAATGTTCTGTTGAATCGTATGTAATGTTGATAGTATAATTGTTATTGTTATATAATATATAATGTTTGTGAAAAAAAAAATAGTTCCGAATTTATTTACTTCACATAAATGACAACCATCCAGAGAGCTGATCTTAAACCTATAAAAGGATAAATCTTTGTACAACGGATCTCCCCAACACCAAATCTAAGCGTGCCATCGGTATATTTGAAATGATATAATCGATAAATAATATAATCGATCTTTCCTGTTTTGCTGTCATTCAATGTTTATCCATCGCAAATTTGAGACCCGTCAAAATGAAGATTGCGTAAATATGGGATATGGCAAAACAAATAAAATAACTTGCGGATTTTTTCCGAACTAACTTTCCGCACAGCAAAATTTGCTGAAAACTATTTAAATTCTTCTGAAATATGGCTAAAAGTATTAAAATAATGCATTGTCATCGTGTTCTGAGCTATGCTAAAAGTTTCAAATGTCTAGCTATTCGGGAAGTTAGTTAGAAATCGATTGCCAGATTTGTATACCGGACAAACAAACAAACAAACAAACAAACCAACAAGAATGCAAGCTAATAAAAACGTAGTAAAATAATTTTATTTTTGAAGAATGATAATAAATCAGTTAGTTCAGAACGGTCACCCATCCAAGTACTGACCACGTCCAATGCTGCTTCCTCCTGCTGCGAAGCAGTAGGAGAGGCCACTTTAGTGGACTCTGAAGTGAGGAAAAGTTCCGAGGTACCCCGTACCCGATTTTTTAAGTTTGTGTTCGAAATAAAACTCCAAGCAGTGAAGCATATAATAAAATCGGTCGAATTGCAATTTTATAAATTATTAATTTATTTTGGGAAAAAAGTTTCGAATCCCTCGATAAAATAGGAAAAAGGACTCTTATTAGTTTATTTGCACATGTCAATTAAAAGCTGAATGTCTGTTGTGATAGTAAGTTTCCTATCCAATATCCAATAATACCCTAAGTACTTTACTAAATTACACCACGGTAGAACTAGGCCGTCGACATTTATATTACCGGAGTGTATATTGTTGGCGTCTCTTCGAGAAAAAGACACCTCTAACCACCTCTATCCACCTCTAACCACCTCTAACCACCTCTAAAGATGACTTCAAATTTGTTATTATTTGGCTTTAATCGCCATTGTAGAGAGTTTTTAGAGCTTTATTTAGTCTTGTTACTATAGTTTCAGTTCTCTTCTAAAGAATGTGTGTGTGTGTGCGTCTGTCTCTGCGTATATAAAAGTTGCGAAAAAAAATCACGATAACAAAAGAAAAATTATATTTATTGTAACCAAACTTCCCACGCTTACAAAGATAAGAAGAAATAAATACTTTAAAAAGTATTAAAAAAAAAAAAAAAAAAAAAAAAAAAATCGTGGAATAATATAACAATAAAAATTAAAAAAACAAAAACATTTTGAACGAAAGGAAGAAGAAAAACAAAGTATGAATGAAGGTGATAAAGAAGTTTGTATAATGTACGAGACTCAAGTCTGAGCGCAACGGTACAATGGACGTGATATGTTTCAAGGTTGCTTTAAAACTCCCCACACAGTCTAAAACTCGCAATAATCTCGCAATATTCCTCACTAAATATTATTAAATAGATAAGATTATGTGCCAATTAAACTTAGTCAATATTGCACGCCAGAATCATGGTTATAATAAGCATAATTACAATAATTATGTCGTAATTGTAAGTACTATACGTAATAATTGTGTGAAGTATCATTTGTTTGCTACGATCTGTTGTAATTCGTGCGAGTTTATAAAATGCAATCCATGCACGTGCTAAGCTGCGTATACAAGGTCGAATTAAAAGGTTTTCGAACTGTTCGAGAGTCGTTCGTTTCGAAACATCTCTTTTTAGTTTTTGAGGCGAACGCAAAGGATTTTAGTTCGCTAGTTCGAACTTTTTTGAGTAAAGTTTGTTGGTTTTTCTTTCCCTTTCAAACCTCTAGTTTATTTTATGCCTATTAATTTTATTTCTTCGTTATTTATTTAATTCTGGAGTGGTCTGAGTAAATGTATTATACTGATTGTTATTTAAAGAACTGACTCTTGACTCTGTGATCCAAATGGACCGTTGCATGTTAATTTAAGTTAAATACTATTTACTTTTAAAATATAATAATAAAAATTTATTATTTTTATTTTTGGAAGTTCCTTATGGGACGTTACAGCGTCTGTAGCCCGGGAGTGAATCCGAAAAAAACCGACCGTCGATAACTTAAGTAAAAATTGACCGATTTAGTTGAAATTTGGTATACAAGTTCATTTTATCAGTGCCCAGGAGGAGTTCGTTGGACAACGTTATCCGTAAACGTAAGCTTCAAATGTAAAATTAGAATTTTAGGACGGAAAAAAATTCTAACTTCATCTATTTAATGAGACAAGCAACTTTAATAAATATATATTTTTTTTAGTAAAACAAACACCGCACACCGCTATTGAGGGATAGAGATCTTTAAATGTATTAAAACGGACCTAAACGTTTAAAATAGAGAACACAACGTTTTTACCAATATTTAACGTTCGAACGTAACGATTTTAATAAAACTTCATACACATGGTCAAAAGTACAATTGAAACAGGCATGTAAAATTTCAACCTGTTGTAAGCAGAAGTTTTTGTGTAGTGAAGTGATATATTTTATAATAGTAGAAAGCCACCCATCTACCCCACTAAACGGCTCTCTATTACAATCATCCTCTTTAACTATCAACTCATCATGATTAACTATATTCTCAATATTCAATACATAATTTTTGCAAGACGCTCGCTTCAATGATAAAAATAGACTGCCAATTGGTGTGGAAAATAGTTTCCTCGCATCCTGTCCACGTACTTTTTATTGATTTAATGCTTTTACAAGCCATTATTGAACAATTGGTTTAATTGTTTCCCACGTTTTTTTTTTTTAATCTGTCAAAATTGTTTTGAGTTTTTACACGAATTAAAGTATCAATTTAACAAAAAAGCTGAGTCGGGTAACTTTCGATAAACTACAAAAGTTTCATTCAAATCAGATAAGAACTTTTGAAGCTATAGGTGTAAATAAATGTATGTTTGTGTGCATGTGGAAGAGAAACAAATTAGTGCAGAAGGTTGAAACTTATATGGGACCAACAATGGAATGATTATGACCTACCACTCAAATGTCATTAAAATTGGACATGTAGTTTTTACCATGTCCAACAGACCAACAGACAGACACGGAACCGAAAATGATCCCTGATGTCTGAAACGGATTTCTGTCTTGGAATTTTTAAAATCGGAGACCTAAAATTTTTTCGTTCTTTAGAACGATCACATAGCTTCCGTTTCCTTCGGTAAGCTCGGAAGCGAAAGTATTTTTCTTTTAATTTTGCCTTAACTCCTCTACGTACAAACAGTTAGTTACTTTTAATTTTCTCTCTTTTCTAACTTCGCTATGAATAAGAGTTAGCATCGTATACTTAGCAGTGTGATTTTATAATTTGTTCCTACCGGGTGTCCACGACACCACTCGTATTTTGTTTTCCTTTAGTGGGAGATTTCCTGTAAAGGGGAGTTTTTACAGGGTACAAAATACTCGTTTGGTATTGAACAGAAAGGTAAAAGAAAAAGAATTTCTGATTACAAGGTTATCATGGAAATGATAAGAGTTAGATTATTATATCACTTGAAGTCGGTTGCTTGGTCCAGCTGACCTTTCACCTGGGATAGAATACAACCTCACGACTAAGCAGTACAATTTCCTAAAACGCTTCACATTTCAGGTAATAACCTTGTTTTAGTACTGTCAGTAAACAACTTCCCTTCATAATGATATCTTTGAATAATATCCTGCAATCAACTCTTGCTTACTCAATCCCTTTTCAAACTCAAACCTAACATTTTGTTTTTCACAAAAACAGAAAATAACAGCGTCTGACAGTCAAATTCAGGCATTGCATGTTTTTAACTTCTTAAAGTTAAAAAATGTCACGGATAAGAATTAAATGAAAATGAAAGTCAATTTTGATACAATTGTACGTTTTAGCATGAAATATAAAGCAAACAAAACCTCTTTTAACAACCTCAAACCATTTCTAACAACCATACCAAATCTAAGACCTCTGAATTCCTCTAATCACCGATTACCTCTTCTAATCAACTTGTAAAAGGTTGCTCATCCGTCATTCTTCCAGAAAACCTCGTTGGAATTTGTTTTGGTCCAAATGACCAAAGAATTTTCTGCCCAAACAGGGTTAATAAGTTTAATGACCATGACCAATATAAAAAAATGCATTAAACTGAATTAAGATGCGTACACTATAACTGTACGATTGGCGAATGGGCCTGGCTTTTTGCCAATAGAAATGAAAGCATAAATTGATTAGGATCCGTGCACTAAACCGGTCCAATTGGCTAGTGGGTCTGGAATTTCGCCAATAGAAATAAATACATTTAAATTGAAAAAGGATGCGTACACAATACCGGTCCAATTGGCTGCTGGGCCAGGATTTTTGCCAAGGAAATTAAATTCATTGACGTGAATGAGTGTGCGTAACTAGACGACCGATTCAACTGTGGTTTTGCCGATGGATTTTAAGTATAGGCTGTGTACACATGACTGCGCCAAGACCGGCCCAAGATAACCCGGATTTTTGCAGATATTAAATAATGCTTAACTTTCTTTCATCACTAACCATCTCTAACCACCTCTTCCATCTCTTACCACCTCTAACCACCTATAACCACCTCTAACCACCTCTAACCACCTCTAACCATCTCTAATCACCTCTAACCATCTCTAATCACCTCTAACTATGTATCTCTAACCACCTCTATTTAAAATGAGCTTCGAAACCTGATTCTTTTAAACTTATATTTGATATATTTTTTTAATAAAAAAAAGTTATGATATTTGTATTTCTTATTTATCATAAAAAGAGGAAAGAAGTGTGGAACAGAAGTGAACGAGTCTGAGAAATAATTTCACGGTCCATTACTGTTTTCTAAGGAAAAACTCGAAGCAATAAGATTTTACCTGTGTGATTCACAGCAAGATAACGCCTTACCTACTTCCTTCTACAGTTCTAACTAACGACTTCACAGTAAAACAAATCTTATTTTCAAATCTAAGTTACGGTTTCCTTCGAGCACTCGAAACTAATCTACTGTACAAATTACTTGGTCAGCCCAAAAACTGTTTACAGATTAGCATATCTTTCAGCCACAGATTATTTACTTTTTAACCATTAAATGACACAAGATATGCTGAGAACATAACCTGGAAAAATTTATTTCAAGAGATAACTCAAGAAAAGTTAATTTAACAAATATGCACTCCTCATCTTAGTAAAAAAGCAATTCTTCTATATTTCAATTATAAATTAACTCTCTCTCTGTGGCCATAAAAAACACGCTATAACTTCATATTATATGACAACTCTTTGTTTTTGTTTTGTTTACGTTACATTATGACAGCGCGTATTTCTACCTGCCTGACCTGCCTCCTGCCTCCACTGGGGCCATCACCTGCTTTCCTGAATCTGACATATCAAATGCCTGTTTTCGGAGCCTGGACCTGATTTGGAACCCGCGTGCACTCTGGACGTACCCATAGATTGCCCAACCTGAGCTATCAGAAATAACTATCTCTTTAGGGTTTCGTAGATCTTTCTCAAAACCCTTAATGCCGAGGGTGATGCGTCCGTCCGGCCGTTCCTCTTTCATATCTCCCGAACCGTTGAAGCTAAAAAGTTGAGATTTGAAATACTGGCGTACCTTCTTGACTCACACATACGAAAAATATAGAGAAGATAAAAAGTAACCACCCTATAACTAGTCCTATATTTTGAAATATAGGACATACATTATTCATGGATATGCATTATTATAGGGCGATGATATTATACCTTGTTGTTATTAGCGATAAAATTATTGTGACTCCTCGTTGGATCGAACCGGGGACCCTTTAATTAAATTTTTTTTATTTTTGGAGCCTTCATCCTAAATTTGTTTATATTTTTTACTTTTCCTCACTACTGATAGTAGGAAAAGTATTGTTTTCACCAAACAATTTTTTTTAGAGATTTCAACGGAATTATCCGTTTTAGGTGTTTTTAAGACCTCCTGAGTGGTTTTCAGCATGACGTATGTATGTGTGTATGTGTGTTATCATCGTAGCGCCCAAGGTATTTTACCTAGAGAGTTGAAACTTGGCAGAAAAATCAGTCCTAACCTGTAGTTGTGCCGCCCGGAAAATCAACTTTTTCCGCCATCTTGAACCCAGTTTGCTGAGTCAGCAAAAATTTTCAAAAATCGTAATGATCGAAAACGGTCCTGATCGAGTTGAAATTTGGCATGTATGTACCTCTCTTTATGACAAACAAGCCCACCAAATTTCATTTTGATATTGGTCTCCATTTAGATGTTATCAATTATTGATTTTTTAAAATTTGACGGTTAATAATACCGAAAGTATAAATAGGTTTTTGACGTATAGCATATTGTTGGAACAAATATAAAAAACCCCGATGAAATTCCATTAATTAGTTTAAAAGTTATAAGCGAATATAATTATTTATTAGTGCGATAATTTTTATGACGTCAGTTTGTTTACATCTGTCAAAATACCGCCAAACTTAAAATAATTAAATAAAATATAAGTGTTAAAAATAAGGTTTTTTTTAAGAATGAAAATAAATCAGTTAGTTCAGAACAGTCACCCATCCAAGTACTGACCACGTCCAATGCTGCTTCCTCCTGCTGCGAAGCAGCAGGAGAGGCTACTATAGTGGCTTCTGAGGTGAGGAAAAGTTCCGAGGTACCCCGTACCCGATTTTTTATTTTCTTTATAAAGAGCAGGATGGGGAAATAAAAAAAATCATAATATAATAACGTATACGTATATGCTTAATAATCTACAAAACCCTAAAAAGTACTTGGACACAAGTGCTTCCCTGTAAATTTTAATCCTACTGTAGAACCCCTTGTCAACAAAATTGTCAATTCCTTGTTTTTGAGGGATGACTTTTTGTGGCTTCCCCATAGTTTTCCCTTTGTTTAGGTTATTACCCGGAACATAACAGCAAAGTTTTAGATTTTGTGTTGAATACTTTGGGTTTGGGAGATGCTTTAACGACCTATGGACGTTAATGGGCCAATAGACGAGATGGATTAAGGACCTAATGGAGTTCGTAAACGACCTCCAGGCAGATGGACAAACGCAGGAAATTATAAATGGCCTCATTTAAAAAAAAGCCGATTCGTTCAGCTATTTTCCAAATTAAATCAGAAAAAAACGACCTTGGATTTTAGTGATAAGATTATTTAAACATTTCAAACTTTTTTAGACTAGCTTACTACTCGAGGATGGTAAATTGACCCAGATTTAGTTTTGAATTAGTTCTTTTACTACTTTTCCTTTTGTTTGCATTGTGTCTTTCTTAGTTATCTCTTATCTTTAGTATATATCTGTGTAGGGTGGCTAGAGTTACACCAGACCCAAGTGTTATCAGGCAGTGTAACCTCGAGTACAATGGACTTGTTACTTTAATTCACATATCTTATGTAATTAGTTAAATAACAACAAATAGCCAAAATAGCCTAGACAAATATCAAGTGTTAAGTGATTTTTACTACGTTTTTATTAGCTTGCTTTCTTGTTTGTTTGTTTGTTTGTCCAGTACAAATCTTGCAATCGATTATTAACTAACTTCCCAAGTAGCTAGACTTTTGAAACTTTTAGAATAGCTCAGAACACGATGACAATGCAATATTTTAATACTTTTAGCCATCTTTCAGCAGAATTTAATTCGTTTTCAGCAAATTTTGCTGTATGGAAAGTTAATTCGGAAAAAATCCGCAAGTTACTGTCCCTACACAGGAACAAGGGACATATCAATGGCACGGTTTAGATTCGGTGTTGTCGAGATCCGTTGTACAAAGATTTGTCCTTTTATAGGTTTAAGATCAGCTCTCTAGATGGTTATCATTTATGTGAAGTAAATAAATTCGGAGCTTTTTTTTACTAACATTACGAGTATACTATAACAATGATTATTGAAGTGAGCGTAGCTTCCTACATTCAACGAAATATGCTCCGTGTCTGTCTGTCTGTCTGTCTGTCTGTCAGTAACGTTTACGCGTGTGACGATAACTTGAGTAAAAGATGACCGATTTAGTTGAAATTTGGTATACATGTTCCTCTTACTAATACTCAGGCTAAGTTCGTTGGACAGCGTGATCCGTCCATGAGTTCGCGCGCAACGCTCGCGTAAACGAGAGGTACAAAAATTAAATTGGAATTTCAGGACGGGAAAAGATTCTATCATCATTTACTCGATGAGAAGAACATTTTTACAAATAACATTTTTTACTAAAACCAACAGCGACACCGCTATGACTTAATAAAGATCGCTAAAACTATTAAAGCGGACCTAAACGTTTATAATAGAGAAAACAACCTTTTTACCGATATCTTACGTTCTAACGTAACGATTTTAATAAAACTTCATATACACCATCTTGATACAAGCAAAATTCTTTGCGTAGTGACGAGATACATTTATAATAATTGTTTAAAAGCTACCGCGGGTGGTGAAGATTGTTATAGTCGTATAGTGTATGGTTTGTTTAGGGAGTAAAGCTTTGTACCGAGTACCCCCACTCTTCCCTACACTACCCTCTTCCGCTTATCTTCAACTATGACATTCATCATGAGTAATAAATTTCAATATTCAGTATTTCATTGCAATACGCTCGCTTCAATGATAGAGCCACGCGATGCCTAGTTATATTATCAACATTACAAATTACAAATAATTCAACAGAAAATTTAAAAACGTAGTATATAAAAAGTTATTTTTATCTTGTGATTTTACATGTTCCTCTCGGTCGATTATCTACTTTCGGCCACCTGGATGCCTCTGGTTTGGCTTTATAATGACAGTTAAATCAGCCCTGTCTAAGTGGTGCTGAGGGTGTTATCGTTGCGCCACTGGTGCTGCAGCAGTCTCTCGTCAATTTAAAAAGTGGAAATAATAACCCTACCACTATTTTACTGACTTGTAACCAAATTTTCAATTACGAATTTCAGTCGCTCGGTGTTCACTATGCACTTCTGTTTTTCAGTCGTCAGTTATTCTTATTGCATTAAGTTAGGAAAACACTCCTCAACAATATCACAAAGATCACCCGAAGATGCTTCCAGTAATGGAAGCATTCTGAAAAACAGAACTGCATACTTCTGCTCTAGCAACGCAGCATAAGTTTGCAGTTCTGTTCTTCAGTCATTAGCTATTCTTATTGCTTTAAGTAAGTAACACCCTGATCACCAAGATCACAACACAAATATCACCTGAAGATGCTTCCAGTAGTGGAATCGAAACGTCCGAAGTAAGTTTCGCGGGAAACACAAGACATGTACCACAAAACAACCCGCGGAAACTTTTGGAACATTTGGTTCATCACATAGTCGAAAAGATTTTGATCTAAAGAAAAAAATGAAGAGTGATTCCATTTGAAGTAGTTAGGTATGAAGATAATCTACTGGTATATAGTTATTATTGCAGGTAAGACAGTGAGGGTACCACTGAACTGGTTCAGGTACTCCCCAGTGTTGGCAGATCTAGAATTATTTGGATGGGGCCAAGGACAGCTCGTGGATTCCTTCCAAGGCTATCTCATCTCATCCTGTCCGCCTCATCTCAAGTTAAAAACTCGTCTAATTTTTTTCTCTATTTTGTCCATTTCTTATTAATCTGATCCTGCCAGGACCTTTTTTTGTTGTTTTGTTCCTGGAAGGATTGAAGGATAATCTAACATATATAGTAAGTATAATTAGTTTTTCCAATACACAGTATATCAGTTGAAAAATACTTGTTTCTATCACAGAGGTTTTTATTATATTTATTGGAGATTAGATTAAATAGAAATTCTAGAGAGCATTAGTTCGATTTCCAGAGGCGGACATTTCTTTTATCCTTCTTTTTATTTTCTCACGAACGTAGTATATATAGAGAGAAAGTATTGTGGAAATTGTTTTTGAAACCATGATGGATTTACACGTTTTGATGAGCCACAAGTTGTTTTTTTTTTTAAATTGTCCATCTGTCGTTTTGCTGTTTGTCGTCTATGATGACGCGTGGAGACTAAACTACAATTTCAATGATATGAGGCATAAAGGCGTTTTAAAAAATCAACTTTAGAAAAGAAATTCATTTTGGGGCGCTACCCCTAAAATATGTAAAAAAAAAAACAATAAAAAATATTCTCGCGCAAACGGTCACGTCCCGTCGGTTTTGATTAAAAAAAATAATAAAATTTAGTCCATTTAAAAACGAATCTAATCATATATAAGTGGTTTTCCCAGCAAGAAAGGTAAGGTTCGATTCCTCGCCGAGGAGCCATTATTTGTTTAATAAAATTCTGATACAATGTTAAATAATTATTAAATATAAGAAGGAAAACCCGAAACAACTAACAAATGGAAAACACTGGACCAAAATAATTATGTACATATGTGTGAGAAGGTTTAGTACGAGCTGTATTGCATACCTTTAATATTAATTAAATAAATTGAATTCAAATATCAAGGCAATAATAATCATCACATATTTTGCCTTTCTGAAACGATTTGACTACACATTATATATATATATATATATATATATATATATATATATATATATATATATATATATATATATATATGTATGTATATGTATATATATATATATATATATATATATATATATATATATATATATATATATATATATATATATATATATATATATATATATATATATATATATATATATATATACAGACTCCTGAGCAAAACACACTTTGAAACACCATATTATTATATTATTATATTATTATACCATATACATCATAGTATATATATATATATATATATATATAATTGGATGATGAATGGGAGCTTGAGGATTGGGTATTGTAATGTTATTGAGAGAGTGCTAGTATCAGGAATAAGGACGAAAGGACACAGGACCTGAACTCGACCTGCTATTGGTTTATATTGGCTCAAGGAATGCACAACATGGCTCTTATACACTCCCACACAGGTTCAAGGATACAAACCAAGTATTTAATAAACCCCCCAAGTCTAGTCCTTCCTTTAGAGTCCTGTCTTCAGCTGTACCAGTTCCTTGCTATCCTCACAGTACCACACCCTCGCTTTCTTGACAGTACGTCATCCTGACAGTATCAGCTACTCACTATCCTTACAGTATAAGTCCCTCGCCAACCTAACAGTACTTAAATCTCGCTATCCTGACAGTATCAGCTCCTCATTATCCTGACAGTATCAGTCCCTTGCTAATCTAACAGTACTTAAATCTCGCTATTCTGACAGTACCAGTCAATATTTTGATAAAAATATTGATGAGAAAGATAAAGGAATATTTTGATAAAATGTTCAATTATAATTAAATGTACATCTAAATGGAAACATCTAAAAAATGGATAACACAAGAACCAGTAATTAAATAATAACTCGTATATGAAAAAATCTGTCATGAAATTGGAGACGTAAAAAATGTTGGGCTAAGATTACTTCCGTTATCTTATGTAAGCTCAAATGAAAAAGGATGAGGGGGGGGGGACAATTAATTAAATTATACAATATTGGATAGTAAAAGCATAACAATAAAATACGGGATAGAATGCAAGGAAGCTCTGTACCAGTGCCACATTGGCAGACTATTAATACTTAATTAATTAATTGATTAATACTTTTATTTTTTTGTTCAATGAGTGGTTTTTTTTCGTTCTAAATTACAATGGGTAAAATGAAGATTGCTGGTTAAGCCACAGATACCGCAATTTCTGCGAGAACTTCATTACCCTGGCTACTGCAGCGATATACAAGATCCTCCCGAACCAACTCGTGGTCAGGCGAGAACAAATTCTTTAACTTACATCTGCATTTACAGTTACTCTGTTTCACTAACTCCGTGACCACTACAATCAACTCCCCTCCCTCCCTTCTGGTGACCACAAGTCACAGAGTCTTGGTCACCGCACAATTCAATTACCATTATGTGTGTTTTACAACGAATTCCACACAATTAGTTTATCTTTTACAAGAATCCTCTTTCACTAAACAAACTATTTAAATAATCTAATCTTCACCGGAATTACTTTTCAAATTACATTAAGTATCGTAACTAACTAACATTCCCAACATAAAACATAACGACTTAATCAGGCAACCACATCTATGAAAAAAAAAAAATCCGTGTGGTGTCGCGGGACGCGTGGTAGGAACGAAGTTCCTTACATTTTTCATTAAATATCAATTTTAAAATCACACTGCTAAGTACTATACTTTGCTAACTACTTATACATGGCGGAGTTAGAAAAGAGACAAAATTAAAAGTAACCAACTGTTTGTACCTGGCAGAGTTAAGGCAAAATTAAAAGAAAATCATTATTTGTATAATTAAAGCAAGCGTCTTACAATAAATATATATTAAATATAAGAAAAAAGTTGATCATGATGAGTTTATAGTGAAAGAGTACGTTTGGTAAAGGAGTTTGGATTGAAATAGGACTGTTTTCTACCTACCCGGCCAATTAATTTAAAATATTATAAAATATATCTCTTCCCTACTCTACAGATTCTGCTTGTATCAGGGTGAAATTTTACATGATTATATTTTATTTATTTTCAATACAAAGTGACATTTTTGACATATATAACAAAAATAATCAAAACAAGTCAAGTAACAGGCTTCCTTAATAACACTTTTTCCCGTCTTTTAAAGCTTACGTTTACGCGAGCGTTGCGTGTGAATGCTTGGGCGGATAACGTTTTCCAACGAACTCAGCCTGGGATTGGTAAAATAAACATGTGTACCAAATCATCTAACTCGGTGATCTTTTACTAAAGTTATCGTCATCTGTAGATTTCGTGACGGATTTTGCGTGACGGTGATTTTGGTAGTTTTTTTCAGATTCACTTTCGGGCCCCAGAACGTGCCATAAGGAACTTCGTTCCAAAAACAGTCTGTCAATTGGTGTGGCACATAGCTTCCTCACGTCTTATCACATATACTTGTATGATGTTATGGTTTTACAACCCGTTATTTTATAATTTATTTATTCTGTAAAAATTGTTTTTATCTTTACACAGCTAAAAGTATCGTTTAAACAAAATTTAATGAGCGGATTAAAATTTACATAGGACGGGTAAAATTAACATGGGACCATCTGCGGGAAAAATACGACAAACCATATTTTTAAATAGTCTACCAATTAGTGTGGCACATAGCTTCCTCGCATTCTATTTCGTATACTTAAATGGGTTTCTGCTAAATATTTAAAGAGCGAAGGCGGTTGAAATTAATCAAGGGGTATATGCGGGCTACTTTCGACAACACTTTCAAATTTCATAATAATCAGAAGATATAAAATATATATATAAAGTTATGTTTGTGCGCATGTGAAAGAGAAACAAATGGGTGCAGAAGGTTAAAACTTATATGGGACCAACATTGGACTAATTGTGACTTACTATCTAAATTGCATCACAATCGCAGATGATTAGTTTGTAAGGTACAGTACAGTGGGTCACAAATATGTTGGACCTTTCCATCATTAGACATGGACCAAACCAAAACTATTCCCTGCCATGTCACAATCACGTTTCTGTCTTGGAATTTTTTCAATCGAAAACATAAACATTTTTTGTTCTTTAGAACGATCACATATTTTCTGTTACCTTCGGTAAGCTCAGAAGCAAAATTTAAAAAAAAAATAAAAGTATAAAAACATCGTAATAGCACAACACCATACATTGCGCGATGTGTAGCTATGTGCCACACTAATTGACAGACTATTATGAGTACATTTGTGGAGCAAGTCTAAGTTCTAGGTGAGAGGGTACTAAATTGTAATGTTAGTTTACTCTCTAGTTAAGTTACTAGACCGGTACTTAGGAAATCAAGTATCCGGCTGTCTCCTGACCTGCTTACCCAGTCTTATATACCTTGCCTTACTTGGACTTAGCGTCCATCGGGTACTTAGAACAACTTAGTAAGTTCCTCTCTCCCGCTATCCTATGTACTTGATCGTAGATGTAGCGGGCTTGAGTCCCCCGGCCCCTCCTCTATCGTGAATTCCTCAACTTCAGACTTATTTAACTCATCCTTTACCTGTTATCACAAAACTCCCGATAACAGGGCGTTCATTTTGGCGAACTCACACTTTAATATTAGGGTTGGACTAGCCAATATGGGGCATCATGTATAGAAATTCAAAAACTAACAAATATAAAGCATACATAATTAAAGTGTTTCTTGTATATTGATATAAATTGCATTATTTATGTATTCTTTTTCATTTCATACTCTCTTGAAAAACCAGATACCCTACATCAAAGCCCAGGTAATCTACAACGGATACATACGCCCAAGATTCCCAAAATCAACCTGTAGACAGCTGTGTCTCAAAATAGAGGACTGAAGATGGAAATTTTTGTTAAGAGAAAACTTATGAAATGAAGAAGAATCCATAATTGGTGCATTTTTTTAATCAATATATAGAAAAGACTTTAATAATATGTGCCAGTGTTTTTGCATTTCTATACATAATGCCCCGTACAGGCTAGTTCAACCAATATTAGTATAGTTCTATGTATATAACTAAATGACAACTATAAATAAAACGTAAGATTTACACATCAATTTATTTTAATCAAGGAGTTTAAGGAGCAGGAGCACAATGATAATTGATAATGTACCATAAAAATGAATTTTCCCTGACGGGGAATCGAACTCGTCCTACGAAAATTAATACACTTTAAAACACCAATAGACGTTAAAATTTAGGTGAACATAGATGTTTTTCTATAAAAATCATTTAAGATCTCAAAGGTTTACGTATTTTTTTTTCCTTCGAATAGATTTCTTAAACCTTTAAACTTTTATTTGAAACATTTTTAGTAAAACGATGCTACTGAGGTAATTAACTATTGAAGGAACTAGTTGTGTGTCTGTTCTATACTGGTCTAATGCTGTTATAGATTAAGAGGTATAAAAGAAGACTCTGCCAATTAGTGTGGCACATAGCTTTCTCAAGTCCTATTTCGTATGCTTTAATGATTTTATGCTTTTTCAGCCCATTACTGTCAAATCTATTTAATTTTCCCCCGAATTTTTATAATACTGACAAAAATTTTTTAGTTGTTTTACATTTTACACGAATTATAGTATCAATTTAGCAATACTTAATAGGTCAATATTGTTTTGATTTTTTACTTCAATTGAAGTATCAATTAAGCAAAAGTTAAAGAGCGTAGAGGGTTAAAATTAATCTGGGTCTATCTGCTTTGTACTTCCGACAAAACATCCGGATTTCATAAAGATCAGATGAGTACTTATAAAGAGTTAAGGTGTAAAGAAGTAAATATATGTTTGTGCGCATGTGGAAGAGAAACAAATATGCGCAGATGGTTGAAACTTACATGGGACCAACAATGAGCTAATTATAACCTTACTATTGACATTTTTATGTTTAGGCTATGGAACATAAGTCAAAAACGTTACGTTACTTATAGCTTAAAAAACTCAGAAAAGTATAACAGGGAGTTAGAATGGTATAGGAGGTCTGTAATCCAGTCTCCAGCTGTAGTGCCTTCCCCTACCGCGCTTCGTAGGGCCGAAGAAAGTCGAAAAGATTTATACGTGTGACAGGGAGTTAGGAAAGTACAGGAGCTTGCCATCAACTTTCAGCCCTCTCGGCCCTACCTAGTATGAAGGCATAATAACAATTCGTAGAAGGCGGGGCAGGCGCCTTTGAATTCAGTCGTTTGTAATCAAGCCGCGGCAGTGCCGGTGTGGAGATAATACAAATTATCTTCCATCTACTTTTATCAATTACTTGAATAAATTACCGATTATATTTCATTTTATGTCGGTAGTTTACGCAGAGCGAAAACATAAAAATGTCTCACTGTCTTGCGGACTCGTATGCAAGAAGTATTTATATTTTTTTTTAGGCTGAAAAGTACTATTTCGCTGATTTATCATTAAAATATGAAAAATATGCAGGAAAGTAATCGGAACAGTGAGGGAAATATTTCCCTACCTATATAGGCAGGTAAAGTACAACAGTGTTTACCATTGCGTGTCATAACATCTTTATTCTTTGTGATAAGTTTTATACTTGATTTATTACAAAGAAGTGTTAAATATTAATATATTAATATATTTACCTAAGCATCCATTTTCTATCTAAACAGCGAGAGTAGATAAAATATTGTATGCAACAAAGCAGCAAAGGATACATTTCTGCCTCGTTTATTAATTTTTTTTAATTTTCATAGCCTGTCCTCGCCTCAGGCTCGGAGGCTAACTTAATCACTCAGCAGTAAAATTCCATTTTGCTGCCTAGTTACATAAATAACAATTCAAAAGCATTTTGTCATTACATCTCTTATAAAAAAGAAAATTTGCTTATTAACTGCGAATTTAAATTAAGTGATGTGGGTAAGATATTTTTTATTATTCATACTTATTCAAAATTATGCATTTATTGTGTTTCAGCCTACGTCTTATAGTCTAGGCGAAAATAACAGTGTGGCTGGTATGACATTTGTATTAATTACATTAAAATTAATTAATTTGCTAAAGACGAAGTGCTTGGCGTAGTATGAACAAAACAATTTTTTGAATTTTTCTTTTGCCTCTACTATAAGTTTGTTTGCAAAGTTGAACTTTGTCTGTCTGTGTTCAAATGAAAAGTGAAAAGTCAACAACCTTTGACTAAACAATCAATACGCCTTCACCATCTTTCATTTATTATTTTTTTGCAAAAACCCACGAATAATTTAGTTTTTAATTTTAAACAAAAAGCGAAAACATCAAATTATATATTTATTAAAAAAAATTTCTGATACTTTTATATAAATATTTATTTAAATAATAATTGAATTTAAAGTTTAATTTTTTAGCCAATAGAAAGAAAAAACGCCTTATTAAATTTTTACTATAGTAAATCATATAGAAGCCCAATTTGTGTCACTATCGTATACAAAGTAATATCATATATGCATACATATGTATAATATATATATATATATATATATATATATATATATATATATATATATATATATATATATATATATATATGTATGTATATATATACACTATATTATAAATGCCAATACATATATGTATATACTAAATCATATGAAGTAAGTACATGTTTAACAAATGATTGGTTGTTTTGACTGGGATCTTGTGGTACTGCTTCATAATTATGACTAGAGAGGTTAATAAAAAGTAACACAACAATATTGTCACCACAACTAGCGTGTTACCACAGAAAACAAAAGATGTAGCGTAGTAGTCTTTCACTCGATATGCTAATAATGAACATGACATAAATGTGGAAACGAGTATGTTTAATTATATAAAATTGTGGTGACTTTTAATTAACCTCTCTAGTTATAATTATAAGTTCATGTTATTTGTGAACTTTGTGCATTACATAACTGTACTATAGCAAACGAATAAGTACAAATTGTAAATGCATAAATTTACTATAACGTACGAAGCAAGTTAACAGACGGGCAAAGTGGTTCATTACATTTTTCACGGCCTATAAAAGAAATGATCACTCGAATGACAGGGTTAGTTAGACTGATAACATCAAATATTAAGAACTAATCTCGATTCTCGACCGGGTAAGATAGTTATTTATGCAGTAAAATTTGATAATTATGTACTTACTTTGAACACTAAAATATTTCTATTTTAAATTTAACTATAATTAATATTTATAAGGGGAGAAATACAGAGAAAAATAGACTTGAGCGCCGGGACTCGAACCACGGACCTCCCCATATTTCCAGTACAGGTGCTCTCTCAATTAAGCTACACTGAAGGATAATTTCCTCTGTCGATAGCGATACCTAATCCCGAATTAAGCTTTCAAATATTTCTACAAGTCTAGAAGTCAACATTAACGACAATAGAACTAGACTGAGAAGTATCGCTTATAATTATAAAGTACCCAATTAGTACCTGTACCTAGTAAAAGCAATTAGAAATTCAATTTTTAAGTTTTTGATAGTATTCATACTACGGAACGTTTAAATTTTAATTTAAATCAAATTATAATTATATTTAGGAGGGGAGACAGACAGAGAAAAATATACTTCAGCGCCGGGACTCGAACCACGGACCTCCCCACATAAAATATTTCTGACAGTATCATATGATTTTCAATATAATTGTAAATTTCTCTAGATTAAAGTATGTGTTCAACTACAGAACATAATGTAAGACTTCCATAACTCTTTATAGCATGTCCCGTTACTAATTCAAACTTCTATTAGTCACATAAAAATATAATATAACTGACTAGATCAAGATAGAAAAGAGACCATTAAAATCTAACAACCATCTCCATTTAATAATTCCACTAAAATTCTTTCAACAAATCTAACCAAGAAAATATACCGTTTTTCTTTTTTAACTAAATTATTCAGACGTCATTAAGACCTGTCCTCACCTCTAACATACACACTCACACAAACAACTCATCCAATAAACAATTGTAAAAATATGTCACTCAATATATATTTATATATATATATATATATATATATATATATATATATATATATATACATACAGTTAGAAGAATTAGATTTCGCCGGGTTGAAATAAGTTATTAGGTTTTTTCCAACGGTACCTTAAGCGCTTTGTAAAATGACAGATGAAAGCCGGTTTGGGATTTCCGCTTATATACCTTATTGTGCTCCCTCTCTCAATTTATATATATATATATATATATATATATATATATATATATATATATATATATATATTCGTATGAAAAATATCGTGATTCAGAGGTCCTATGTTTTTGACGTTTAGTCATTTTTTACAGGCATTTCTTTTTGCTCTATAATATATATATATATATATATATATTTATATATATATATATATATATATATATATATATATATATATATATATATATATATATATATAATATATAATCACGATCAGTAAAGCTAAAAAAAATAAAAATAAAAAATCAGAAAAAAGGAAGAATTCTTGAAGAAGATACAAAAAGATCATCTTTTTTCGGGTACAGATGGAACATAATAGATACAACAATAAAAACGTGAAATAAAATGATAACGGTGTTTGTAGGTCTGTATGTTTGTAGATAAGTTTGTAAAAAAGCAGTTATACTATATGCAGTATGTCTGTCTGTATTTCTCGTGTGGGTTTTAAGTCATTATCAATGACATGTGTCACTTGTGAATGTCATATGATGAAATGCAATGATCTAATCCGTTTGTGTAAATTGCTTTATAATATTATGTTTTATGTTTATGACAGCATACATTTTATTATGAAATTTGTTTTTCTTTCTCATAAAAAAATAGAGAGAAAGAATTGTGCTGTCGCGGAAATCCAATTATGAGATTTTGATGGATTTACACTTTCTAAGGTCTTGAAAAACGTAAAAAGAAAAAAAATGGTGGTTGTAAACGAAAACCTATAATCAACTTATAGTACAAAACCACAAAAATTAAGAAAAACTTTCTAGCATTATTAGTAAAGAGTGACAAAATACTTTAGACCGACTTTTCTTCTATATCAAGTGGATGATTTAACAAACCTTTAAATACGTTGTAAAAAGTAAAATTGGTAAACAATGAAGGGGAGGGGGAGGCGACTAAATACAAATATAAAAAAGCTGAAAATTGAACTGACATATTGTACCTATTTATTCCTTGTTAGCTTCAACATTTTATTTTTCAAAATCTAACCTTGCTATTGTCAAATTTATTGAATTCTCCTCCGTTTTTTAAAACTTTCTAAATTATTTTGATTTTTTTAACACTATTTAAAGTAACAATTTAGCAAAATTTAAGGAGCACAGACAGTTGAAATTGAACTGGGGCCATCTGCAGGCTACTTTCGACAAACCATCCAAATATCATAAAAATCAGATAAGTACTTTTGATAATATGATCGTATAGGTGTAAATAAAATCTTATAGGTGTAAATGGTGGGCATGTGGGAGAGAAACAAATAGGCAACCAACAATGGGCTAATTATGACCCACCATCCAAACTTCAATAAAATCAAATGAATAGTTTTTAGGATATGTTGGTTCGCAAAGTAGTATATAATGTATTTATTATATATTATTAATAATTAACTCTCTGAAATCCAAATTAAAGAAAAATCGATAAGTTCCCACTATAAAGGGATGCCCCAGGTCGCATGTGTTTGTAGTTAATGTTGGAGAGAACTAGCAGGGTTTCCGTGCCTCGCTGAGGAGTGTGTTATTTTTAAAATCCGATGTGTTTAATAACTACTTTCAAGACACATTGAAATTATGTTACCAAGCAAGAAAATATAGATCCCACAGAATTTACTTTTAGAAAATTCGATTTTGAGGATATACACGTTTTAAGGTCCCCTGAGTCCAAAAAAGTGGTTTTTAAAAAATGTCTGTCCGTCATCTGTCTGTGCAGTCACCTAGAGCCTAAACTACTGGGCCCATTTTGACAAAATTTGGCATACATGTTCAGATAAATCATACCCCGAGGCGAAATCGAGGAATGAATTTTAGCTCAAAATTTGGGGGCGCTAACCCCCAAAAATTCCTAAAAACCGTGAAAAAAATTATTCCTTGAAAACGTTTCAGACGATTTTGATTAAAACATAAACTGTTAGTCCACAGGCCACCATAAGAAGTGAGTCGCTGATTGATAAAGTTTTCTTACCTTATGGAATCGCTTATTTATGCCTTGTCCACCGATGAATTAGGTATATGGCAACTGGGCGCTGGGCCATTTATTTTTTGTTGACATGCCAAACTTGCCCTTCTGCGGGAACATTGAAAAGAGATAGATAAAGTTTTGATTTTCACAGGATCGTTTAATTAAATTATTTCAAAAACAGTGGTACACGTGGCCACCGATAAGAGTAAGCCGTTTGGGGTGGCCACCGCCCCAAACATATCGCTCTGCGAGGACGTTGAAAAGAAAACGGCCCACTCGTATCGGTGGCCACCTTTACCACTGTTTTTGAAATAATTTAATTAAACGATCCTGTGAAAATCAAAACTTTATCTATCTCTTTTCAATGTTCCCGCAGAAGGGCAAGTTTGGCATGTCAACAAAAAAGAAATGGCCCAGCCCCCAGTTGCCATATACCCAATTCATCGGTGGACACGGCATAAATAAGCGATTCCATAAGGTAAGAAAACTTTATCAATCAGCGACTCACTTCTTATGGTGGCCTGTGGACTATGTAGTCTATTTAAATACGAATCGATGAATGAATTACAGTATCAATTTAACAAAAGTTAGCTTAGTGCATTTAGTTAGTTAGGGCTACTATGGACAAACCATCCAAAGTACTTTGGAAGATATATGTATAAATACATTTAATATGTTAGTGTGCATGGGGAAGAGAAAACGGATTATTGAAATCGGAGACATACATAACGATCACACCTTCCTTTATCTTCAGTAAGCTTGGAATCAAAATAAGACACAAAAAAAAAAAAATTCCATGATGTCTGAAATACAGATAAAACGAAGTATTTTGGAATTTAAAGACAAAATAACCATGTTTTTAGACTAATCATAATACATGTTGACAATCATTTCAGGTTTTGATAAAAATAACAAATGTGTTAATCTAATTTCAAAGGAAATAAACCAATCAAAGTTGGAGAAAGAGAACAGTTAACATTAGTTCATTAGCGAAAACTTTAATTATCAATTAATTACTTAATTACAGAATTTCTACTCACTAAATCATTTTTACATTAAGTAATTACTTCAACAATTACCGCATAGCTGTTATCTTAACTGTTATTTTTACATCGAATACTGATTTAATAACTATGAATATACATATATATATACATACATATGATACATACATACAGATTATATATATATAATATATATATATATATATATATATATATATATATATATATATATATATATATATATATCCATATTTGGACTTAATATTAAAGAACAAAATTATATGAAACAGGCCACCAAAAGAAGAAAAAAAACTAGGGCATAAACAGTTCGACTTCTTCTTAACAATGTATGGGAAAGAATACCGAATCCATATTATCCGAGATATAGTATGTAAGTTTATATTGTGTGATCCATAACGGATCCATACAATCGCGTCTTCCATTACCATATGTACCAGTATCGAATTTTCGTAAATATAAAACATCAAACTATTTATATATATATATATATATATATATATATATATATATATATATATATATATATATATATATATATATATATATATATATATATATATATATATATATAAAGTAAAACAGTTATATCTAGCAACCTTATTTTAGTAACTCGATCACTAGGTTTTAAGTTTCAAAAAAACTTATATAAAAGTAACACGCCGAGACCTCGAGATATAATACACAACACAATACAAGAAAACAAACCTGACATTGTTAGGAATTCAACAGTTTATATATATATATATATATATATATATATATATATATATATATATATATATATATATATATATATATATATATATATATATATATATATATATATATATATATATATATATATATATGTGTGTTTTTAGTTTGACGTAAGGGTGCCTCAAGAGAGGGGCAGTATCAAGTTACGAATGTTGCGCGCGGATTGTTAAAAGTCACAATTCTCTTGTTATTTCTAAAATATGGTTTATTTGTCCTTGATATAACCGAATTAAGGACCTCTTTGTTTCGTAATAATCAAAATGTAATTTTTTTCATTTTTAAAATATAATTGAATATTTATATTTAAAATTAATGAATTATTTTATATACAAAGGAATTCTTCTAGATGTTTACACATAAATGGACATTTTAATATTATTTTTATAAACCGTTAGAAAATACATTATATTTAAGACTGTATACTATAAACTATTAAACACAAAAAATTCTGTCAATGAGTATGGCACATAGCTTTTCACTCCCTCTACAAATACTCCAATAATGGAAATACTTGTTCATGTCTAAAACATATTTCTGTCAACAGATAATACTAAAAACGCTTATTTAAAAATTAATTATATTTTAATTAAATGGTTAAAATTTCAAAATGACTCGATCTTAAGAAATATTTTATTCTTCTGAGTTATCAAAATGTTTTTTTAAAATTTAAATCAAATTATAATTATTATTTACAAGGGGAGACAGAGAGAAAAAAATAAACTTCATTACCGGGATTCGAACCACGGGGCTTCTTTATTTCCAGTAAAGACGCTCTAGCCAACTAAGCTATACTGAAGAATAATTTCCTCTGTCGATAGCGATACCTAGTCCCGAATTAAGCTTTCAAATTTTTCCACAAGTCTAGAAGTCAAACTTAACGACATTGTTTTATTTATTAATTCTATATCCTTCAGAAAAACTCAAAAGGAATCAAATTTTTTTAGCTTTTGTGGAAAATTATAGTAGAATTCAATTATTAAAAATTATAATAAAACTATATATAAAATTAAGTTTCAGCTATTTTAGTTAATATAATTAATTATTAAAATTTGAATTTAATCTTTTGACATTTTTAATTTCACATATAAGTTGTAAATATATAGAAACAGTATTATGATGGCGTGAAAATTCGACTCAAATGGATTTATAAATTTTAAGGTGAGTCTAAAAAAATGTGGTTAAGAAAATGATTATCTGTCGTCAGTGCAGACGATATGGATTCTTAAGTTCTGAGGTCAATTTAAAGTTCAGAGAAAATTATACTCCGAGAACAAATCAAGAACATGGATTTTAAGGGTAAATTGGGAGAGCTGCCACCAAAACCAAAAAATAATAAATTTCGAGAAATATATTTTTACTTATCGACGTTATAATTTTTTATTATTTTTTTTATTTGTTTTTGTTTCGGTTTGAAATTAAATTTATTGTTACGAGTTTTTATTAATTACATATATAATATACATTGACATAAGTATGAAATCATAAAGTGAAAAACAGTCTAATGACACAACCCACGTAAATTTTCATTTAATTCTTTATTTCTGTTTTAAATGCATCGTATTGTTTCGACTACAAGTATACACATGAATATGATATAATATCATACTTAAAAAAAAATCTCTAGTAATGTTTAAATATAGATATATCCTTGAACCGTTATTCCTTCAATGTTACACAATTATATATATATATATATATATATATATATATATATATATATATATATATATATATATATATATATTAAAAGCCAAGTGAATACCTGCTACCTTCCTCTGCTAAAAACTTGTTACCTCCTCTGCAGAATCCAGAGTTTCAGGGAGAACTGAATGTTGCTATATTGCATCTCAGAAATGAGTGGGCTGAACAATATGAACATTTATCAAAATTCAATTTGAATAAATCCTTGCAGAACATAACGTACGTGCAAATAAATAACTGCATTTAAAAACCGCTATATTGTCCTGTTCAATATTAAACATCGATTAATTAGCATTGTAATTGAAATTTTATATATATATATATATATATATATATATATATATATATATATATATATATATATATATATATATATATATATATTTAAATTTAAAATTTATTTTCTTTCAAAAATAATAATTAAAAATAAATCATAAGAGTTTAAATTTTGACTACTTTATGATATAAGTATATAAGAGAAGGAGTTTTTATTTTGATCATTTGTTTTATTAATATTGTCATTATTTTATTTAGTATATATGGTTACACTGATATTGAAATGCACTTCCTTCGTATAGTTGTCTGATTTTATTGTAACCAACAAAAATAAAAAAGAATAATTGTAAAAATTTAATTTTTAAACATAATACGTTATTATGTTTATTTGTACATATATCATGATGAAATGATTGTCGGCCATAACGTATTGTTTATTTGTACGTATCATGATGAAATGATTGTCGGCCATAACGTATTGTTTATTTGTACGTATCATGATGAAATGATTGTCGGCCATAACGTATTGTTTATTTGTACGTATCATGATGAAATGATTGTCGGCCATAACGTATTGTTTATTTGTACGTATCATGATGAAATGATTGTCGGCCATAACGTATTGTTTATTTGTACGTATCATGATGAAATGATTGTCGGCCATAACGTATTGTTTATTTGTACGTATCATGATGAAATGATTGTCGGCCATAACGTATTGTTTATTTGTACGCATCATGATGAAATGATTGTCGGCCATAACGTATTGTTTATTTGTACGTATCATGATGAAATGATTGTCGCCCATAACGTATTGTTTATTTGTACGTATCATGATGAAATGATTGTCGGCCATAACGTATTGTTTATTTGTACGTATCATGATGAAATGATTGTCGGCCATAACGTATTGTTTATTTGTACGTATCATGATGAAATGATTGTCGGCCATAACGTATTGTTTATTTGTACGTATCATGATGAAATGATTGTCGGCCATAACGATTGTTTATTTGTACGTATCATGAAGAAATGATTGTCGGCCATAACGTATTATGTTTATTTGTACGTATCATGATGAAATGATTGTCGCCCATAACGTATTGTTTATTTGTACGTATCATGATGAAATGATTGTCGGCCATAACGTATTGTTTATTTGTACGTATCATGATGAAATGATTGTCGGCCATAACGATTGTTTATTTGTACGTATCATGAAGAAATGATTGTCGGCCATAACGTATTATGTTTATTTGTACGTATCATTATGAAATGATTGTCGGCCATAACGTATCGTTTATTTGTACGTATCATGATGAAATTATTGTCGGCCATAACGTATTATGTTTATTTGTACGTATCATGAAGAGATTACTATCGGCTATGACGGATCATGTTTATTTGTAATAATTATTGTTCACTATCCACTTTGTTTTATTTTTTAATAAAGCATGTTTTAGTAGTAGTAGTAGTAGTAATATTTTTGTAAGAATTTCGAATCAAAATTTATCTGATTATAAAATTTATTTCACACTTATACGACTTATTACGAGAGGAAACTATGTGCCACACTAAATTGCCAGTAGTTTTGGTTTACATAATACGTTTTAAGCATTTACCTAGATTTCAATTTTACACACACAACATTACTCTAAACGAGGAAGCAATGTGGTACGCTAAATTAGTAGAATAGTTTTGGTTTTTGTTAAAATATTCAAGAAAAATGTTTATAGGAGAATAAAACTGAAGAAGGAAGAAATGGAAAGAGTTGGTGTGGTTGAGCATTAAACCAATGAGAAGACAGAGAATCGTGATCTCCAACTCTCGCCTTTCTAAATAATCTATTAACTCAGCTGATACTGAGCTAGTTCCACCAAGTCAAGGATATAAAGTGAAGTTTAGAATTATTTTGGAAAGGAGACCCCGTATTGCTTCATTATCCACCGAATTAACTTGTCTCTATCAAACCAATAGAAACTCCCCGGATAAATAAAAACAATTTAGAAATAAAAAAACAGCTGTTGTAATAGTCAGCTGTAACAAATAACAATCCTTTCTATCTCAACTGTCAATATTGAAGGTAAACTCCGGGTTTTTAACTTCATCGAGCAGTATAAAAGTTTTTATCTACGATTGATACGAAATATAAACATTATATCTCTGTTTAGATGCGTAGAAAGTGATTCTTTACGTACTTGTATTCATTGCGCATGCGCGTCTCAGTGTTCTGAAGAATTCTTCTTCTTTACCACACTAGTGCGGTAAAGAAGAGGAATTCTTCAGCTTTACGCACGATTAGAGAGTTTGTTTACATTTAACAAGACTAATTTGCTGTTTGTTTAATAAAAGTAACTTTTATATCGAGGTTTTTGTGAAAATCAATGAGTGATTAAAATGATTGTGAAGAATATGAGGAGAATAATACGCCTCCCGAAATAATTCGGCACAAAATACAACTAATGAATTAATGTTATCTTTATCAAAAGAGAAATACGAACTTGTATACTGGAAGTTTATTTCTTTCTGTATTTATTATTTAAATCTAACAATCGTAGATAAAGTACGGTACGCAACTCGTGCGAAAACGGCATTTTGCATTGCTCGTGTGGTTTTACCACCCTCGCTGTCGCTCGGGTGCAAACTCCACACTCGCATGCAAAATGCTACTTTCCGCACTCGACGCGTAATGTACCTACTATTGCAGGGTCCCATGACGAAACTTTTTATATCTTTACACCTAATTAGAAAATACTCAGCCAAATAATGTGGCACATAGCTTCCTCGCGTACTATTTCGTATACTTTAATGATTTTATGCTTTCACAGCCTATTATATTCAAATTGATTAAATTGTTCCCACGTTATTTAAATGTGTAAAAATTGATTTGATTTTTTATATTCATTAAAGTATCAATTTAGCAACATTTAAAGAGCGCAGACGGTTGAAATTAATCTGGTGCTATCTGCGGTCTACTTTCGACAAACCATCCAAATTTCATAAATATGAAATGAGTAATTTTGAAGATATAGGTGTAAATAAATGTATGTTTGTGAGCATGTGGAAGAGAAACAAATAAGTGCAGAAGGTTGAAACTTATATGGTACCAACAATCGGCTAATTATGGACCTAGAAATTTCATTAAAATTGAACGAGCAGTTTTTAAAATATGTTGGTTCGCAAACATTTGAGCGACAGACAGACACTGAACCAAAAATGTTCCCTGATGTCTGGAACGAATTTCAATCATGGAATTTTCGAAATCGGAGATATAAAATATTTTGTTTTTTATATCGATCACATAGCTTTCGTTACCTTCGGTAAGCTCGGAAGAAAAAGTAAATTTAATTGAAATTATTAATAATTGAGAAAGATAAATGTAGAATAAAATGAGACGGAATTTTCTACGTTTGATTTTAATAGATATATTTTTTTAATTACATAGCAAAAAAAAAAATACAAACAGTTAATTAATCAACTACTCACTCAAGTATGAAAACTGAACGAGTAAAAACTTTGCATTGTAAACCAGAACATTTTTAATTACGTTTTCCTTGCTCCCTTGATTTTCCATTATATTTACCCGGGGTTTGCAGTTTGCTGAACTAGATGCAAACTGCTTCGTCATAGCAGTGGAGTATAATTACCTTAGCACTCGATAAACATTCATTTATCAGAGTTAATAAAAAATCCTTGAAGGCTATTTTAATACTTCGCCTGCCCCCCCCCCCCCCCCCCCCTCCTTGCTGTCAATTCATTGTACACTGACAGATTGTTTTCCCAAGCACAACTGATAAGGAAATAATTAATTAACGAACCCAAGTTAATAATGGCTTTTTCCCTTCCTTATCAGAAAATAAGATCTCAATCATTATTATTATTTTTTCTTTCTTTCTTTATTTTATTATTCTTTTTTTTTTGAAAAATGAGAAAATAATAATCTGTCCTATGTGGTATATTAAATTGAAATATACCCGGACCCTCCCCCCTCCCCCCCCCCCCCATGTAACGGCTAGTCCTAAACTTTTAAAATAATTCACAAAAATACCTTATTATGGGGCGATGAAAGTTTCTCGGAAAAAATGTCCAATTTTGAAAATTTTGTGGGCTTGCATGCTCAATGCATCCAAATTTTAATTTTTTAAATATTGAGTGGGGTATCAAAAGCTTCTACAGAGTATAGATTACTAAAATATATATATATATATATATATATTTATAATATATATATATATATATATATATATATATATATATATATATATAGATGTATATATATATATAGTTTTACATTTCTAATTAGTTTTATGGGTTAAAACGCCTAATCCTAAAATTTTGAAATAATTCATGCAGATGCCTTATTATAGGGCGATTGAAATTTCCAGAGAAAATTTAATTTACCTAACTGTCATTACCAAAAAAAAAAAATTGGTACCCTCGGGGGACTTCGAACCAGGGACCCTTTAATTGTTTATTTGATTTTTGAGACCTTCCACGTATTATTATAAAAAAAATTTTCATATAGAGCAACATGGAGGAAATAAAAAAATATGAATATAATTTATATTACATATATGTTACATATTTAATAACGTATATGTTTAATAATCTTCGAAACCCTAAAAAGTACTTTCCTGTGATTTTATAATTTAACAATTATTGTTTGTTTTTTCAGTGACAATGCGGTTATATTATGGTATATTAATTAATGATATTTAATTTACCTCAGCGTGGGCTAGATGGCTAGAAGCCCAGTTAGATGAATAGTTTCTGGCTAGTGTGGACCGGCGGAATATTGAACAAGCCGCTTTGTTCTTAGCGCTAGCCAGTCTCACCATTACAGCAACAACTTGTTTACATAATTACACTGCACACACTCACACACTTCACCTCTTCACAGACTGGACCAACAGAAAATCTTTACACTTTTTAACACTCGACCAAATTTTCTTTTATTAAAAACAGAAAATATAATTTAGAAAAGTTTTAACTTTTTGAGGATTTTGTTAAGCTCCAAATTCAAACAAAACCTAACACAAAATTGAACGTAACTAACTATAACTTTTTTATTTAAAAAAAAAAGTAAATTTAACAGTACATAATTGTCAATTTAATATTATTAATTATTATGCATTGCTTTTTCTAAGAAGCATACAATTTATTATAAATATTATTAACAGTTATAAATATAAATTAAAAGTCATCTTTTAAAAATGATTTAAAGTAAAAATTTTACAACTGTCGTATTATTTATTTAAAGAATTCCCCTCTTGTATTTTCTATAAAACAAATTTCAATTTTTTTTTAAATTTAAAATTCTATGAAAAAGAAAAATGTCGATTTAAATAAATATAAAGTTAATAGTTTTCAGTATCAACTATAAAAAAATAAAAAAATAAAAAATAATAATATTAAGGACAAGTTATTACATTGATGTAATAATAATAAAAACAATAATAATTAAAACATTAAAATTATTATAAAACGGAAGGTTGAAGGTTAGTGTAGAGGTATAAAACGTTCTTCAAATTGCCGTACTATTATAAGCATTTGATTTTTATGATATTATATATTTTTTATGACGTCAAAGTTATATAATAACAATAAAAATTGTTTCTGGAGAAATCATTAATTTGATAATGTGAAATTATTTTGAAAGAGAAATCATGATTACTAATTGATAAAAGAAGACAATAACTTTGAAGATTTGAAATTTAAAAGAAAAACGAAACAATCTTACGTTATAAAATAATACAACAATAATACAATGCATGTGCAATAGTGCACTTTGTCACTATTAGTATATGTAACGTGCAATAGCACACTGGCATCTGCAAATTGCTAATTAAAGTTACTTTATTATGATATTAGTCACTATAAACAAAGTGAAACCAATAAAAGTTTTTTGTGTTGAAAGAAAAATTGAGTCACTTAATTTGAAGGTCACTCTAAACAAAGTGCAGCTAAAAGTTTTCATACAAGTTTTAAAAGTTGTCACTAGTTATATCAGTACTTAAATAGTTAAAAAGGTATATATAATATTATTTATTAATATAGGTAAAAATTATCTAATTTATAATATACGACTATTTAAGCACGTAATTAATAACATTAACCATATACAAATCAGAACAAACAAAAATAGTGACTGAAAGTAGGTGTTAACGTTAACAAATATTATTGCACATAAGTGATTGCAGTGCAAGTAAGTGTTAACGTTAATAGGTAGGTATTATTGCACATACTGCAGTAAATAATAACAAATAAATAAATAGTGACTGCAATCAGATGCTATAACGTTAACAAATATTGTTGCACATAAGTGATTGCAGTAAATAATGACAAATAAATAAATAGTTACTGCAATCAGGTGCTAACGTTAACAAATATTGTTACACATAAGTGATTGCAGTAAATAATGACAAATAAATAAATAGTGACTGCAATCAGGTGCTAACGTTAACAAATATTATAGCACATAAGTGATTGCAGTAAATAACGACAAATAAATAAATAGTGACTGCAATCAGATGCTAACGTTAACAAATATTATTGCACATAAGTGATTGCAGTAAATAACAACAAAGAAATAAATAGTGACTGCAATCAGGTGTTAACATTAACAAATATTATTGCACATAAGTGATTGCAGTAAATAATGACAAATAAATAAATAGTGACTGCAATCAGGTGCTAACGTTAACAAATATTATTGCACATAAGTGATTGCAGTAAATAACAACAAAGAAATAAATAGTGACTGCAATCAGGTGTTAACATTAACAAATATTATTGCACATAAGTGACTGTAGTAAATAATGACAAATAAATAAATAGTGACTGCAATCAGATGCTAACGTTAACAAATATTATTGCACATAAGTGATTGCAGTAAATAATGACAAATAAATAAATAGTGACTGCAATCAGGTGCTAACGTTAACAAATATTATTGCACATAAGTGATTGCAGTAAATAACGACAAATAAATAAATAGTGACTGCAATCAGGTGGTAACGTTATTAGGTATATAATTACACATATGTAAGATTGTATACGTTACATATTTTCTCTAAAAAAAGATGGAATGAAATTAGTTTTTCTTTTATCTAAGAAAGGCACTATTTCATTAATTCTGTAACCTTTAAAATGATTTGCTGTCTCATTTGATTTAAGGATAAAATGAATATTTTTTAAAAAAATGTATAATCATATATATATATTTTAAAAGGGAAAAATACCATAAATGGAAAGTTGTGTTGAAGGTTATTCTAAATGAAGTTCAGTGACTTATGAACTTACTCAGAGTAAAAGGAAAAAAAAATGAATGAAAGTAAAGTGCAAATTGTTGTACTCGAACCCCGGTCCTTTTAAAATTAGGTCAACTTCTACTCTACATAAACCTTCAGTTTAATATATATTATTTGATAAATTAATATAAAAATAAATATGTAAATTAATAAAAATAGACATAAATTAATAATATACAAATAATATTAATACTAACTTTAAATAATATATATATTTGTTTTTCCACAGAATTTTAAATTAAAAAAAACACTATTTCAATATTTTTATTAAATATCTTTTTTAAAAAATCACTATAAGATAAATTAGATGATCTTTTGAAGTCACTGGTAAGTTATCGGATGCTTAAGACGGACGAGATAACGGTGCCGGTAATGAGGTGAACGCGAGGTACTTGATCGTTCTCATGCTAAGAGAAGGCGAAGGTGGCGGAGTTAGGCGCGGAGTCAGTGGCGAACTGACTGTGAGACTGTCGGTCCCCTCCCCTAGACTGGATTCCCTTCCACAGTACCCTCTTGTACAGACTCGGACAGCTGGTACAAGTCCCATACTTACCTCTTTCACCCACTGACAATAACCTGCCTAAATCTTATACTTCCTTTTACAGAAAATCCATCTCGCAATCTTCATCATGTCCTTTTAAAAGAGCATTCCACTTTTTTAATACCACAAAGTTAATATTATTATTATTATTTTTTTCTTTTTTCACCAATATTTTACTCGCTACAATATTGTTAATTTATTATTCGAGGCTATGGAGATAGGCTCGTCAAAATAAATACATATATTAAAATAAAGGCCGTCTCCAACCACACCTATCTATCATTGACCATCTTTAACCCTCTCCAACCCCCTATCACTATCCCTGATTACCTCTAACCATCCCCAACTATCTCCAACCACCCCTAACTATCATTGACCACCTCTAACCCTCTCCAACCCCCTATCACTATCCCTGATTACCTCTAACCATCCCCAACTATCCCCAACCACCCCTAACTATCATTGACCACCTCTACCCCTCTCCAAACCCCTATCACTATCCCTGACCACCTCTAACCATCCCCAACTATCTCCAACCACCCCTAACTATCATTGACCACCTCTAACCTTCTCCAACCCCCTATCACTATCCCTGATTACCTCTAACCATCCCTAACTATCTCCAACCACCCCTAACTATCATTGACCACCTCTAACCATCTATAATAAATAAACCAATATATAGTCAACATATAGTTTTGTATTAAACATTTTTTCAGTTCAAATCTTACCTCTATAAAACAATTTTATAAAAGTTCTTTGTAAAAATACGTTTTTATATCCTTCTTAAATGAATTCCTTCTTGAAATTTACAATATATTTTTTTTTTCTGGTGTTATACAATATTATTGCGGAATATAATATGACAGAACAAACGATGAAAACCTGGAAAAGGGAAAATCTCTAAAGAAGGACTTCTAAAGAATGAAAACCCTGAGGCATGTATTGAAATCAATTTTCTTTATATTTCATACCTTACTACCTCTCTAAATTACAAAGAGCCACTAGAGATATGCAAATGCGTTAAGATCCTTATATACATATGGAAAAATATTAAACTCTAATATCTAATACTCTATTTTTTACATTTAAATAACAGTAATTTAAAATTAAAATGATTTTGAATAGCTTCATATGTTGTTTTATTATGTTTTGGGCATCTATCATATCAATAGATTTTGTATGAAGATATTTACTTAAAGGTGATGTGTGAGCAAATATTTTTTATTACAACCCTAAAGCTTTTGCCCTTTCTTCGGAATTTTTAGAATTCAATCTTATTTCGGTATCAACTTTTAAGACATCTTTATATATATACCGAAAAGCTGTTATTGCCTCATACGATTTTTTTAAACTACTTACATAAACAATATATTTGATTTAAAATATATATTATATTTTAGCTTCCGAGCTTACCGAAGGTAACGGAAGCTACGTGATCGTTCTGAAGAACGAACAATTTGTAGGTCTCCGATTTCAAAAATTTCCAAGACAGAAATCCGTTTCAGAGACTTCAGGGAACATTTTTAGTTCCGTGTCTGTCCGTCGGTCGGTCTGTTTGTCGCTCAATTTTTGCGAACAAACATATCTTAAAAAGAAACGTCCAATTTTAATGAAATTTCGATGGTAGGTCATAATTAGCACATTGTTGGTCCCAAATAAGTCTCAACCATCTGCACTAATTTGTTTCTCTTCCACATGCGCACGAACATACATTTATTTACACCTATAGCTTCAAAAGTTCATATCTGATTTGTATGAGTATGAAACTTTTGTAGTTTATCGAAAGTAGCCCGCAGAAGGCCACAGATTAATTTGAATCGTCTGCACTCTTTAATTTTTGCTAAATTGGTACTTTAATTAATGTAAAAAAACCCAAACAATTTTGACAAATTAAAAAAAACGGGGGAAACAATTAAGCAAAAATGGCTTTTAGAAGTATAAAATCAATAAAGTACGTGATGCGACGAAGCTATGTGCCACACCAATTGACAGTCCATTTTAATACCCTTTAATGTAATTATTTATTTATTTTATTATTATTTTTGTTTTTTTTTTCACTTTCTCTCTTTTTCAAATTCTACTTTTTTTTCTTCTCCAATTTTGCGCCCCCCTCAAGCACGCGCCCGCTCACGGCCGCGGGCGCTGCGGCCCGATAGCTACGCCCCTGGACAAATGTTCATATTTAAAACTTGACAAAACATGTTTCACACATAAGCCCACATGGAGTAGATGTGTAAAGTGGCCATCCTGTAATAACCCCATCATGAAAACCGGATAGTGTACATTTTGATGACATTATTTAGACCATAAGTTGTTACTTTTACTTATAAATAGTATATTTAATATATGTTTAATCCTGTAGTTAGTTAAAAAATAATCAGTTATCTTCATTGTTTATAATTTTGTTTAATTTGGTTTAGTTAATCTTTGTTTAGATTTAAGTTACTTTTATGTTCTTTTCTTGCCTGGTTGTCAAACCTGATTAGGCATTGTTTTTGTATTACCTCATATATCACTTACTCATCACATTATGTTTTCATTCCTTTTTTATTTAGATTATCTATCTTTAATTTAATATCTTTAATATTTTTTTATATCTTAAAACATTATCTATCTGTGTATCAATTTGTGTATCATATCTGTGAACTATCCTATCACTGCCATCCTAATTTATGCCTATATCTTCATCTACTTACCTGGTATTGTACTTTTATCATTTAAGCTATCCTTTTATGCCTTCTATTCATGAACAAATTTATATTATTTCCCATCATTTGTAATTAAATATCCTTAATAAATACAGTCCGCAAGCTTTGTAACTTTCTTTTATTATTTTGTTATTATCACCTTTAATATTACGTTTTGTTAATGTTTGTTACTCTAACCTCGAAATTAAATATTCATCAGTCTGGGTAATTGGAATTGTTTTATTTTCATTTCTAGTATTATATTAATAATTCCCCTCCCGACGAAACAATATATATAGAGAGGAGAAAGTATCGCGATGACGCAAAATTTAATCTTGACATTTTTATGGAATCATACATTTAAAGGTCCCCACGAGTCCAAAAAAGTAGTTTTTATAAAACGTCTTGCTGTAGTCTGTCGTCTGTGCAGACGCTTGGAGCCAAAACAACTGAAATTTAGCGTTTATTTTCAGAACAATCATACCATCAGAATCTTCATTGAGAAATGCATTTTAGCTCTTAATTTAAGTCCCCTAAAATTATTAAAAAAAAAAAAAAAGGTTATCTCTTTTTTGATTAAAAAAAAAAATGTTTAGTTAAATACGAATAAAAGAATTCCATGTATACGAAGCCTTCTTAGGAAAAAATCTAATAAATAAAAAGTCTGCCAATTAGTGTGGCACATAGCTTCCTCAGGTCTTATCTTGTACACTTTAATGATTTTATGTTTTTAAAACCTATTATTGTCAAATTTATTAAATTTCTCGGGAGGGGGGGGGGGGCTCCCGTTATTTAAATAAGTCAAAATTGTTTTGATTTTTTATGAGAGTAAAAGTATCAATTTACCAAAGTTAAAATAAAATAAAACAGAAATTAAAATTAATCAACATTATTACTTATTATTGTTATTATAATTAGTCATTTTTAATAAAAACTCATTTTTGTTGTTAAACCTATGGAAGCAATGTGCCACACTATTATACTCATGAGACTATTCGTTCAGTGACAGGAGGAAGTTATGTGCCACATATAGTGACAGATAAGTACACTGTTTCTATTAGTTAGACGTAAACTGTGTTTTTCATAGAAACGTGAGAAGGTCAGATTTAAAAGTAAGTGGCGGTTAAAGTGCATTGTAGAACACTTGATTGTTTCCTTCGTTTGTTTTCCTGGTAGCTAGTTGTTTGTCATGCTTCATCTATTCGCAACTCATTCCATCCGATATATTTCAAATGTATAACCTGATGCAACTAAAGTTGCTGATTTAAACACAAATTCAAGAATACAACAGAGTTGTTTGCTTTTCTATTGTCCCAAAGTCCCAAAACATAATAATAATTGGTAAGCAACAGCCCTTGGAAGGCTTAGCCCTGCCTAAGGGCGGCTTAGCCCTGCCTAAGGGCGGCTTAGCCCTGCCTAAGGGCGGCTTAGCCCTGCCTAAGGGCGGCTTAGCCCTGCCTAAGGGCGGCTTAGCCCTGCCTAAGGGCGGCTTAGCCCTGCCTAAGGGCGGCTTAGCCCTGCCTAAGGGCGGCTTAGCCCTGCCTAAGGGCTACAACTATTCATCTAATGAATGACCATTTCTTTCATGTAGTTACTGATGAGCCACACGATGTCCAATTAATTATTATTAATTGTATGAGAGAATTTCTCAATCTTCAATTCGCCGAAGCATTAAAATAATCTATTAATAAATTACTTTTTTATTAATTTTCCAGGGTATAAGTCTATTAGTCATCCAAAAGCCTATTAACTAAAAGAAATATAATTTATCAATACATAATAATAAAAATAAAAAAAAAAAAAAAAAAAAAAATCGATTTATTTAAGAATAGAAAACCTCACGACAAAAGCACCTACTTTCTACTTTTATTTCTTTTATTTTTATTTCTTTTAAAAAAAGTTGTTTTAAAAGATTTGTAAAAGTTGGAAGGATTGGGTGAGTGGATGCGACAGAACAAAGAAAAACAATTCATCAGGACAGGTAGCGCTTTCACCCCGCGGTAACTTGATGAACTATGGAACTGTCCTCTGTCCTCGCAGTTAGCTACGGATAATTAAATATAATTTAGCGACGTCATAACTCCAGTCTGATGTTTATGTAATGATGATTGTACTAAAGTCCTTCCCAGTTGTTTAACCACAGTAAAAATAAGATTTATTTAAACGTTCATCAATTTTTTTAAAAAAGAAGTGTAAAATCTTATTACAAATAAAAAAGCCAAGTCATGCACCATGACTTAATGAGCGAATTTTCAAAGAAACCTGCGTATTATTGGCTGATGATAATGTAGGGAAAATTTGGATGGGTGAAAAAAAAAAAATGTTTAGGACACACGGGTACAAGGTACAAAAGTCAAAATAGTATTTACCCTTCAAGATGCATGTCGTTGGAAAGCTCTTTAAGAGTGCATTAATTGTTGTTATGTACACTTTTATCATATTTTCATATAAGAGGGGGGTAAAATGGAAAAAACACGTTTCTATGCTATTTTGGACTCTAAATTGTCAAAATGAACTCCAAAAATTCTGGCCAACGAACTCATCCTTTCTTTTGATATTATTGACATTTTAAAATATGTTTGAAATTTTTTAAGTGCATCCTCAGGGGAGATATCGTCTGGAGTGACACAAATATACATACATATATACATATAGATACATACATAAAAAAAAGGTGTTACATTTTAGGAATCGATTCAGAATGGTCTAAAACGGATTTCCATGGAAAACATTTTCAAAACTTCGCATTACAAAAATTTTGAAGCCATTGCAATAGCTTAATTTTCTTCGAAAATTCGCTAAAAGTACAAAATTTATTTTTTTCTATTAATAATTCTTTTTTTACCCCGGAACAACTAGGCAAATAAAAAATACTGGACGTAAGGATATCCACTATAGCAGTGGTCTCTAATCATATTGGTTAAAGGGCCAAATCTAGATAGGATGGTCCATAGCAGGCAGGATGAGATAAGCAACATTCAGCTCGGACTTGAAAATGGTTGGGAAATACCTTGACAGGTGTCAAAATGATTGACAAGAAATACTATAGAATCGGGGTCTCAAAAACTGGCTACACCCATATACTAAACCTCTCAAGCGGCGGTTTGGTAAAACAGTATCGATATCTCGATAAAAACTCTAAATTTATCTGATTTCAGCTGATAAGGATAAGTATAATGTGATATTTTCTTACGACATTTAATATTTTAATACAGTTTTCTTTATAAATACATATGTATTTTAGTGTTTGTTGTTAACCGAATTAATTATCTAAAGGCAGTTACGTTGTTAATAACATGTAATAGTTCCTAGATAACCAAAAGCAATCTTATATAAAACAAAATCCTCTTCTAAAGCAATCCCATCAGATTTTTCTCTTAAATATTTGATATTTTGACATTTTGATAATCAAAACAAAGCACGAGATGACGCTAAAGGTTTTGTTGACAAGCGTCCGTGGGCACGTAAGGACAAGGAATAGACCAATAAGACAAGGACCAGTGACCACGTGATCGTGCTGTTGTCACTTTAGTTCGGGTTGAGCTCGCTTGAGAGGTTTAGTATGCGGGTGTAGCATAATGAACCACTTTTCAAATCGCATTGCACCCTCTACCCCTTCCTTACTCTGAGGATCAAACAAATAGGAAATGAATAATTTTCTTTACAGATGTTAAAATGATTGACAAGAGAACAAAAGATTAAACAGATAAGGAATTAATAAAAATCAATAATTTTTTTCAAAGTTGTCAAAATTATTGGCAAGAGAAAGATTAAACAAATAGCGAATTCATCAAAATGAATTGTTTTTCTTTACAGATGTCAAAATGATTGACAAGAGAACAATAGATTAAACAAGTAGGGAAATAATTAAAATGAATACTTTTTTTTACATTAAACTGATTTCAAGACAACAATGGATTGACGCTATAGTATAAGCAAACATCTTATTTTCAATGTTACATATTTTGTACAGTGAAGTGATATATTTTATAATACAGTAGAACCTCGCTTACACGACCCTCAAATTACGCAACAACCTCAATTACAAGTGCAATTTTCAAATCCCCTTGAGATTGCCATAACACATAATGTTAAATTAACCTCTATAACGCGACTATTATTATCCAAACAAGCTCAATAACACGGATTTTTTCCAATTCACAACGTAACTCAGAACCAGGCCCAGACTTGTAAATGGGCTGACTGGGCTATAGCCCAGGGCGCCAGATTTTGGGGGGCGCAAAATTTTCGAAGACATCTTTTTACTAAAAAAAAAATTATTTTTCCACTCTTAAGACAAATTTAAAAAAATAAATCTCAATAACAACAGACAATTTTAGATAAACTGCAAAGATAAATAGGGTTAAGTCATTAAAAAAATATATATATTTTCTATTAATTTAGTAATTTTATTTTATTTTAATTATTTCTCATTTTTGTAAATTTTATAATTCGTGTCTGATAAAAATCTATAGATTAACTCGTATATGGATTCTTTTTTTACTATGCAATGATGATTTATATGCGTGAATGGTTGTTAAATGAGTCTATTGCAATGAACCATCTTTAGAAATAATGCTCTAAGAAATAAATATTTTTTAAGAATGGATAATAATATGCTCAAGATCCTCCCCAATACCGCATTCCGAGCACAGCTAAGATTGCGCTTTTCTTATTTTTTATAAATAAAAATTGCATATACCGTGATTGGCTCTCTATCCACTAATGGTTGTCGCACCATTGATCAGGTTTCTGCTAAACCACTATATCATGCCATGTTGACCCAAAACAACTATTATTCTCTACCTTTTCCCATTTTATAATAAAATAATAAACTACCATATTAATTTAATGATTTTTTTTATCCAATTAATAGAATATTTTATATCGAATGTATTTCAAGAATCTTTTTTAATATTTCGGCTGTTTAAATTGAGAATAAGTTGAAAACTACTCTTGCAAGATTATTGTCGTTTCCTTTTACTAAAGACTTATTTCATTTACGAATGGATTATAGCAGTAAGAGTAGTTTGCTGACCAGTAAGTTTGCTGTACTGAAGTGGTAAAATTCTTTGGTTTTATACAAGAACTCTATAATTTTTTCTCTCTGTCAACTTACAGATGGGAAATTTTAAAAGAGCACTTGGATAAAAACCATAAACCAGTGGTAAAGTCGCTATCTGATACCAGGTGGTCAGCTAGAGCAGATGCCCTGAAAGCTGTAGTAAAAGGGTATAAGGAAATTCAAAATTCTCTAAGGACGTTATCTGAAGATCCCTTAGTAAAACCTGGAGCTCGATTAGAAGCCCAAGCTCTTGAAAAACAATTTCAAAATTTTGAAATTGCTTTTTTATGGAATGATATCTTAGAAAGGTTTGACAAGTGTAGCAACAACTTACAAATGCAAACCATAGATCTTGCAGCGGCTACTAAACTGCTCCACTCTTTAGAAGGATATGTCAAAGAAAAAAGATATGTTTGAAAAGTACGAAGAATCTACTGCGGCTGTTTATGGGTGTGAAACTCCTACTTATTCCAGGGTTAGGAAACGCAAAATATTTGCAGATGAGACCAGTAGGAATGAAGTGAAACATGATGGAAGACCAGCTTTTAGAACTGGAGTTTTTCTAAAAATAATTGATTCAATAATATCAAACTTGTCAAAAAGAAGAAAAGCTTATGCAATGTTGGCCGATCGTTTTGAAGTGTTGTCACTTCTTGTATCGAAGGAATCTACAAATAAAGCTATTGTGGAGGCTGCATGAAGTTGCCAAACTGTTATCCAGAGGACATCAGTGCATACATTGTCGCGGCTGGGCACGAACTGGACAACTTTTCTAACCATAAGGAAGGGTCAAAAAAAGGTCCACTAATCCCTGAGCACGAACTGGACAACTTTCAGCACCAGGTAGAGAGTGGCATGCGTTAGCGTGTAAAGCCCCATTTATACGGTGATATTTGACGCGATAGTTGCTGTCATGATAGCAACTATCGCGTCAACTATCACCGTGTAGACGATCTCAATTTTCAACACGGCGCCTTACTATTAGTTTCACCATACTATTAGTTTCTATTGTTAAAGGCAGGACCGGTCCTAGCTTCATAGCCGCCTGCGTGCGGGTGACTCTCGGCCCTTACCATATGCAATATTTGTTTGTTTATTTATTTATATTATATACATTAGATTATTATTATTGATCTATTATTATTTATATTATCCGACGTCATTTGTATCCAAACGTTAAATTATCCGAACTGACTTCGTGGGAAAAAAATGAAAAGCCACCTCATAATTAATTATTAGAAAGAGCGTTTTTTGCTGTATAATTATATTTTTCACTATGTACTATAGATAAATAAACAAATATGCTTTTTGTTTAAATGTGGTTGATTATTTTACATATTTCCTTTTTTACTTTCTCATGTACCTAGTATATAAAGAGAAAGTATTGTGATGACTTGAAAATTAGATTTTGATGAATTTACAGGTTTTGAGGTCCCCTGAGTCCAAAAAAGTGATTTTTAAGAAATTCTGTCTGTCGTCTGTAACCTGTGCAGACGCATGGAGCCTAAACAACGCGCGATTTTGATGAAATTTGGCATGTAGGTTCAGAAACATCATACCCCGTGGCGAAATCGAGAATGAATTTTAGCTCTTAATTTAGAGGCGCTACCACCCAATAATCCTGAAAAAACGTAAAAAAAAAAATTTTGTCTAATGGCGATGAAATTAAAATAGTAGACAGTGGGAAGAAACGATAAAACCAATACAATGCAAAAAAACATATTAATTAATAGAAAAAACTAGATATGAAATTAAAGTATTAAAGATATTAAATTAAAGATAAACTAGATATTAAATTAAAGTAAAACTTTTATATTTTCAGTTATAACAAAATCGGAGTAACAGTCGTTTCAGTGATAAAACCGTAGACAGTTTCGCTGACTATATTTTTTACTATCGAGTCAGAAGAAAAGTGCGATAGTTATAAAATGCGAAAGTTGTCCAGTTCGTGCTCGTCCCAAGGGGGCTGCTTCTAAAAAGTTGTCCAATTCGAGCTCGAGGATTAACCAGAGCAGGTAAAAGTTGTCCAATTCGTGCCCGCCCCCGTCAGGGAGTGTTCTCACTTCAAAATGTACGTTGGACTGGAAGACATAAAGATGATACCTGAGCTGTACACGTACATAAGAAGTAACCACTTAACTACCACTTTTCCCAACCTTGAAGTTGCATTGAGAATATTTCTTACACTATTAGTGACTAATTGTACAGGGGAAAGAAGATTTTCAGTGTTAGCTAGAGTTAAGAATGCCAAGAGGTCCACTCTTAGAGAGAAAAAACTAAATGCTCTGGTGTTAATGTGTTCTGAGCATGATATAAATCTCAAAACAAACTTTTCTGAAGTTATAGCAAATTTTGCTAAATTATAATTAAGGAAAATCTTTTAAATAATTAAAAATGCCTAGCCAACTTAATGTTCCTTTAGTTCAATAATTTTAATGTACTTATTTTTTTTTATATACCCAATAACCAGTGAAACCCTATTTTAATGCTTTTCCGCATTCAACAATTGTTTTTTTTTTAAGTCCCTTTTAGGTATGGTTTTTTAAAATTGGGGGGGGGGGGGGGAAGGGGCGCCAAAGCTGAGAGCAGCCCAGGGCGCCATTCACTTAAAGTCCGGGCCTGCTCAGAACCTCTAAAACAAGTCGTTTTGAGAAGTCAACCTCTATAACGCGACTCTATACAGGAATGGGTTGACCTTGAACAAGTCTAGACTTGAAAACCCCTCCCATTAACCTCAATAACACGACTGATAGTCAAAATAACCTTGATAACACGACCCTCAACAAAAAGAGCACCTCGATAACAAGACTGTTTTTCTAATCCCCTTGAGACACTTCTTATCGAGGTTCTACTGTATTTTAAATTGAGTAGGCCGGGAAGAAATAGTCCTCTTCACTCACTACTCGGTCTTTACTACAATCATCCTCTTTAAATATCAACTCATCATGATTAACTATTTTCTCAATATTCAATACATTTATTTATTGCAAAAAGCTCACTTCAAAGATAGAATAAATGTTTTTCTTTTAATTTGCCTTAACTTAGTACAAATAGTTAGTTACATTTAATTTTGTCTCTTTTCTAACTTCGCCATGTATAAGTAGACATCGTATAGCTTGGCTTTTATAAGATGATTTAAATTTTGATATATATCAATAAAATGTAATTAATTGAATTGGAAATTCAAATTTTTAAGTTTTAGGTAGTATTCATACTACGGAAAGATTAAATTTTACTTTAAATCAAATTATAATTATCATTAACTATGGGAGACATACAGAGAAAAAATATACCTCCACACCGGGACTTGAACCACGGGCCTCCGTGAATATTTGGCTTGCTAGACTTGTAGAAAAGATTGAAAGCTTGGATTCGGGGAATTTGGAATTTGTATCGGTAACGTCAGAGAAAAATCATTCTCCCGTATAAGCTCAGTTGGTAAGAGCGTCTGTAACGTGTTAATAGGAGGCCCGTGGTTCAAGTCCCGGTGCAGGGGTCAATTTTTTCTCTGTATGTCTCCCGTAGTTAATGATAATTATAATTTGATTTAAAGTAAAATTTAATTGAAAATTTAATTGTGTTTTAGCTTGAAAGTCAATCCAAAGGGGTTGAAATATAACAAATTTTGCAATTTGTTTGGAATTTCATTTTTTTTAACGATTATTAAAGTACCCAGACAACCAGACAAACAGACCATAATAAGATATTCTCTAGTTTTTTACAAATTTAAATTTAATTCACAAGACTAAATCTAGTTATTTCTTACTACGTATATGAAAAAAGTAAAAATGATTGCTATATTTTTGATTGTATGAAACGTGAATTGACTTTCAAAACCGAGTTATGCTGAACTGTTTAGATGGATCCAGATGTAGCTCGGGGGTCAGATGAGGTCGGGGAGTTATTGCAAAACCACTGGAAGAGGCCTACATCTCAGTGTGTGTAGAGGAGACGAGCTATGCGGGATATCTAAGTATGAAACCATATTGCATACTATACAACTCTACAGGTTCTACTCAAGTAATACTGGCCTCGATATGAAACAGTGCTTTCAACTTAGCTAAGTCCTTGCCTCGGGCTATCACAAAGTTATTAACTTTATGAATGTATTGTTTTACAACTCAAGTCTTAACTAAGTAAACAAACTTGACTTACGTAATGCATTAGATAATAAATATACCTACATATATTCAAATAATCGTACTTTAATTTTTCAGTTTTAAAAAAAATTTGGCTTTCGTTTTTGTAACCATCTTTGCGCCATGTGCCCTTAAAAATTGCATTTTTCAAGTCTCCCTCTTTTTTTTTGTGCAAAAAACATAAAATCTAATAAATCGTATACTGTCCGACTCATTTGATTAAATAGATTAACTAACTCAGAATCAGACATAAAAAAAACCCCAATGACAGGTCTGTCTAACTAATAATAAAACATAATTTCATAAAATTACACACTAGACTTGTTTAATCGGCATTTATTTACTTTAGCACCCCTCTTGGTTCTAAAGAATAATCTGCCTTACAAAAGTCTCAAAGGATTGTGAGTTTGTCTCCCCATGACATTGATACTTCTGGGGCAGTTTTATATTTAATATTCCTTTATCTTAATAGTTGATTAGACTAAGGGATATGATCACTATTATATATACATAAGTGTGATATTCCTTTGTCCCAAGGTACATTAGAATAAATATCCCTTTGTCTTAAAAGTAATTTAGACTAAGGTATATATACTACTCTGTATATTTATGTTCCTTTGTCTAAATAACTATTACACAAAGGGATATAGAGAGGTGCTAAAGTAAAAAAGTACCATTTAATCAAAATCGTCGAGACCGTTTTCAAGAAATAATGGGCACTTATATGGAAAAGGGTCCCCCATTTTTTTTTTAATCTAATATTCATTCTGACAACCAAATACACACTTTTTTTTATGAAAAAGTGGATATTCCTTTGTCCCAAAGCATATTGGACTGAATACCACTTTGTCTTAATAGGTAGTTAGACTAAGGGATATAAACTCTTCTATATAAAAAACAAAAAGGGGGCCCCTTTTCTATAAGAGTACCGAAATAATGTATATTCAGAGTTTGTTGGGGTAGCTCCCCCAACTCTGGAATTAAAATTAATTTCTCAACATAGTCATTTTTTTAAAAACCACTTTTTTGAACTCAGGGGATCTCAAAACGTTTAAATCCATCAAAATCTAATTTTCGCGTTATCACAATACTTTATCCTTATATGAGAAAGTAAACAAAACGATTAGTACTTACAGATAACTCTTCAGATCTGTAGGCAGTCAGAGTCTGTTCGTCCTGGAGTAAAACACAGAAGTATGGTTCCCAGGTCAGCGAGGGTTCTCTCAGCCAATTGCAAGGCTTGTGACCTATCTCCAGCTCTTTATCTGTAAAACAACCAAGATGAAAAACGTTAGTGAATACAGTACAATAAATAAAATCTATATTTATATTTGTTTTCAAATTTGATGCAAAAAGTTTTGGAAAAGTACAAGTTCGAAGGAGAGCTCCAGGGCTGCCACTACCCTTTTCTTTCAAATCCGAATTTTTATACTCGTACGCATAATTAAGATCTTACTGTTATTAAATTTAAACTGGACTTATAAATGATTGACATAAATAATAATAAAATATATATTTTTGCATGTTATAAATTCACTTTAAATTGCGATTCGAAAAGGTATCGTTATAATGTAATTAAAGATGATTAATCATTAAGCATAATTAATAATTAAATCTTGACAGTTTTTATGACGGCATTGGAAACGAAACTAGGCATTTCATTTACTGGCTTTACCTATAAGATGATGGTTTATAGCAAATTAGGAAACCTAGCCACTGATTCTTAGCATGAGCCCCGCGTGGAGGAAGGGATGAAGGCTAGTTAAATATTAAGTTGTTTGGAATGGTTTTTGAGACTTGATGTAGTCAACAGTTCAACAGTAGCACGAGGACAATATCAGAACCTGGCACTGCCGTAGCCACGGCATTGGGGGCCCCCCCGCAAGAATTTTTTGGGGGGCCTCTTGCCAAACAAAATTGATGAGCAAAAAAAAACCTCTTGCGTTTAGAACTGGGGGCCCCTCGTCGTTGATTTGGGGGCCCATAGTTACGCCACTGGAACCTGGTAAGAGAGCTAAACGTTCTTCGTTTGAAAGGCAGCCGAGAGAAAAGCTAGATAAACTATATAAATATATGTACAAATAATACTTATAAAAAAACTATAAATGTTTGGCGTAGTACTTATATTTATTTTAGTCATCTTAAATTCTAAAGACACAATACAAAAATTCCTAAAACTATACATTCCCATTATTTTGTGGGTAATTTATTTTTAAAAAATTAAAAATTTTATTTAATTTTTTTTTTTTTTTTTTTAGATTTAGATTTTAGAAGAGCATAATGAAATTTTATTTTGTTTTTTTAATGCTGTGTTTTTTCCTTTTTCAATCAAGAATCTAAGGAAACAAAAAATAATTCTATTCACAGCTGATAAACCATTAGTGGAATTTTATGTTTTACTTCCCTTCCTTTTCGGGATTTTTTTATGGTCGTAATCTTGTCAATGGTTTTAACCAGGCTGTACAATCATAAAAAAATATTTTATATGGGTTTTTTAATAAGCATTCCTAGATTACAAAATAAATGCTTATAAAAGATCTTCCCCGAAAAATGAAGAATCCTATTCTTAAATTATTCTTTTTAAAACGCTACGATCTTGCTTCTTTTTCCCGGACATGTACCTGCTCTGGATGTATCCTCCATAGATATATAAATTTAAGTTTGAATCTCAATGCGAGATAAGGGCTTGCATCAAGCCCTTATCTCACATAGATATTATAGGAGTTTTCGTTAGGAATTTAAAAATTTCATTTTGGTTTTTTTTTGTGAGTGAATTTAGCATTGGGAAACAAAATCGAAATGGAGCTGGAATGAATGCTTAGAATTAAGTTTGGGAATAGAAATGGTCGATGGGAGAGAAAGCTATTCTAGGATTGATTGCGAGGCTTGCATAAAGCTGGGGTTGCAGGATAAAGGATGCTGTTGAGTCTTAAGGCTCAGATTCCTTCGCGCGAGTCTGGCCGCGTCCAAGGCGTCTAACTCTCTCGGCGTCATCTGTCGGTACTTGGGTATAAGCCTCATCCACCGAGATCTCAGCAACGCTTCCAAACCCAACCTGTTGGACGGCTCGGGTTCGAGAAGCCACGCGATGGTTTCACGGACCCCGGCACTCACCACGATGTCCTTCCTGATGGAGTAGTTCCTCGAAATTTGATCGGCGTATAGTCTCGCCGTGTTGTCGGCTTTAAAAGGCAGAAATCCGTTGAGCATGGCAAATAAGACGACACCTAGGGACCAAATATCGGAGACACGAGGGTAATACTTAGTGCCACGTATGATTTCGGGTGCGGCGTAGCTGAGCGAGCCGCAGAATGTGCCGCTGTGGACTTCTCGCCCTTTGGTGTCGATGATGAGCCTGGAGAAGCCGAAGTCAGTGAGTTTGAGGTTCATGTTGCAGGTGACGAGGATGTTGTCACACTTTATATCCCTGTGAGCGATGGCCAGCGTGTGCAGGTAGAGAAGCGCTGTAGCCAGCTGTCTGGTCCAAGCTCTCATCTGCTTCTCCTTCACGTACCCTTTACTCTGGATGTACCCTCCGAGATCCCCCATCTCGGCGTACCTCATAAATATAAAGTACTTATTGGCCAGCTGGAGAACACTATGAATACCGATTATGTTCGGGTGGCTGATCCTGCTCAAGACTTCGATCTCTCGTAGAAAGAATTTGGTGTATATAGTTTTAGGCATCTTATCCTTATCGGCAACTTTGCATGCCAGAGGTTTGCAATTCTCTCCAGATTCGTCCATCTTGTTGAACAGGTATATCCTGGTATGAACACCGTCGGCGATGCGTCTCTCCAAACTGAAACCCCTGGCGCCTAACTTCTCCAGCTCCTCGGCGTCCAACTCCGGCAACAGAATGCTTTCCTTTTCCATAATAAGACTGGCTGCCATATTAACTCTCCTACTTGATATCCCTAATCCCCCAACACCGACTAACTAAAAGATCTTATCTTCCTACGCCATTTTTCACATATTTTCTAACTCCACGCCTCACTTGATTTTTTTTAAAAAAAATAAATACGTATAATTAATTTAAATTTCTTTCAATTGAAACAAAAAAATGACGTTTTCTTTAAAACATTCAAATTTTGTGACTTTTTTTGTTTTTCAGTTCACACTCAAGCACATTAAGAATTTAATACAAAGAAACCAAGACTGAAGTTGTCTGCTGAAGCCAAGAAATAACATTTATTGGCATGAGAACACTTAGATATTATTTCTTTTTAATTTTTTCTATTTCTTTTAGATACTGTCATTAAGATATAAATGACATTGACAAGTCAAAATCTGTACGCCCACTAAAACCAGATGAGTATTGACAAGAGACGTTATTCCAAGTCTAGATCAGAAGTGTTCAATTCAGTTCCATCGAGGACTGTATTAATATTAATCAGTATCTCTAGAAGACATAAGCATAGAAATGCGCCACTTCTAATATGTTTAGAAGCAGAGTAAGTAATGAAGCCCACTGATTACCAACTCAGAGATTGATAGTACGTTACCTGATGATAATAATCCAATCAACGAAGGAAAAATCATGGAACTAAATCGGAAAAGTTGAATCCACAGCTAAAATCTATCCGTGAAATAAATTGGTAGTGCGTGAAGTCTCACGTAAAAAGGGTTTCGTTGGTGTTGTAAACATGAAATTTAGTAAGGGGGGGGGGCAAGATTTTGATGTTTTTTGCAATCTACTCTTCAATAGCTTTCATTTGATACCTCACTCAAAATTTTTAAAAAAATCTTTTTTTTCCGTGACATCAATCAGCCGCCATCTTGGATTCCCAGTTAATCCGACCAAGTTGTTATCCTTATTTTTTATTTGACCCATCAGACCGCACATTATTCATATTTTTTTATATTTTTAGTAACAGCGAAAATATAGTTTTAGGGGGGGGGGGCATGCAAAATTTTGATGTTTTTTTGACAAAATGGCGGGGGAAATTAAACACTTTCCCTACATGGTAGATATTTTTGTAATCCTCTCTTCAATACCTTTCATTTGATACCTCACTCAAAATTTAAAAGAAAAGTTTTTTTACCGTGACAGGAATTAGTCGCCATCTTGGATCCCCAGTTAATCAGATCAAATTGCTATTCTTATTTTTTCTATGGACCAGCAGAACGTACATTTTGCATATTTTTTTCATAATTTTAGACACAGTGGAAATAAAGTTTTAGGGGGGGGGGGGGGGGGGCTTTCAAATTTCGCGTCACGTGAATTATCAGCCATTTTGAATTTGAACAGGGTATAATTTTGAGTTCACTATATTTTTCCCGTGTGCGCGTCAAAACGACCTTTAATACTGGAAAGTTTCATGTTTTTATCTCTTTTGATTCAAAAGTTATTGGAACCTTACAGAGTGACAGACAGACAGACAGACACAGGAACGAAACTATAAAGGGTCTCTTTTTTTGGTTTTACTTATGAAACTCTAAAAAGGGCCAAGTTCCAGACCCCTACACACAAAAGTTAGGTTATCAAAACAGTGATAACTACTGTGTGACCCAGTCTGCTCTTTCTTCAGTCCATAACCTCACTTAACTCCTACTTTCATGAGCAAGACTATTATTTCATTTTTATAGCTAAACACTTGGTCCTTTTTTGAATGATGGTAGGTATAGGCTGACTTTTTTGGGATGGGGTCTGGAACTTTTTTTCTTTTCTTCTGAGTTCTCTACTTCTTATTGTCCACGAAACTCCTACTATATTTACTGTATAAACAGGAGAGCGTAGCGAGCCTACAATAACTTTATTTAATAAATATTTACTACAAATGCTAAATCAACAGGCGAGCACAGCGAGCCTTCTTTAATTTATTTGATTAAATAATTACTATATTCAGTGGCATATCCACCGGCTAGGTCTGGGGGAAGCACATTCTAAGTCAGTATATATTGGGGGGGGGGGGGGGGAATTCGTAGTGGTAACAAGAAAAGGGAACTACTTATTCAACAAAGCAGCTGTCCCCCCCCCCCCCCCCCCCCCCCAAAAAAAAATGTACAACTAATAAACAAAAAAAATCTCCGCGCCCAAGTAACAACAACTGATTTAGAACGTATTCGTTAGAAAATGTTATGCTGATGCTTACTGCATTACAATATCTTACTGTATGTTATGGACGTCGTCTGCAGTTAATTATTGGGGGGGGCCTTATGGCAGGGGGTCCGGGGAAATTTTTTGATAATATGACCTCTCAAAACAGCGCTTTACTGCATTTCTGAGGTGAAATTGAATATGAGGTGAATGTAAAAAATATGTATTAAAAAAAAAAAAAAAAAAATACGGCTATATATTTTTTTTACTCTATTGGGTCTAGGGGGGGGGGGGGGGGGGGGGCACGCACACTGCAGTACATTTTTCTGCATATGTACTTCTTTACTTGTACACATTTTTCTTCTCTTACTGTCCCTACACAGGGGTATATCAATGGCACGGTTTAGATTCGGTGTTGGTGAGATTCGTTGTACAAAGATTTGACCTTTTATAGGTTTAAGATCGGAACCATCTCATGGCATTTTGAACCCCTCTCTATTCCCCTATTAAAGAAACTTGGATGTTTAAAACTAATTTTAAGTAAGATTCATTACCCATATTATTAGTTCATAAGATCTGTGAGCCTAAAGTATTGTTATTTTGTCACTGATCTAGGTATTTTTCCTTGTAAAATTAACTCATTTGAAAACTAATTAAATGACTGAATGTTAGAAGATCGAGTTGATTGAAAGGTAAGTGGATTGGTCAGGTTACATTTCCACTGGTCAATCAATCAATCCAAGGTCGATTCAATCACTAATTATAGACCTACTAATCACTTCTTCGTGTCTTAACATCATACTAATTATCTATTCCTTTAATTATTTATTGATTAAAAATTATTTGAATCTAAAAAAATTATACCGCACTATTACTTTCTAATACATTGTAACACTCGGTAGATTTCCGTAATTCGCTACGGAATGTTTGATTTTTTAATATTTTTCCTTCCGAGCTTAACAAAGGTAGCTATGTAATCGTTCTGAAGAACGAAAATATTTTATGTCTTCGATTTCAAAAATTCCAAGACAGAAATCCGTTTCAACATCAGGGAACATTTTTGATTCTGACAGTTGTTTGTCTGACTGTCTATCGCTCAATTTTTGCGAACCAGACTACCGTCCAATTTTCATAAACATTGTATTGTAGGTCACAATTAGCCCATTGTTGGTCTCATATAAGTTTCAACTTTCTGTGCCCATTTGATTCTCTTCCCCGTTCATACTAATATATTAAATGTATTTATACTTATATCTTCAAAAGTACTTAGGATGGTTTGTCGATAGTAGCCTTTAACTAATTAAATTAACTAAGCTAACTTTTGCTAAATTTATACTTTAACTAATTTATCGATTCGTATATTTAAATACACTACAGTTTAGAATGTGTTAATCAAAATCGTCTGAAACGTTTTCAAGAAATAATTTTTTTCACGGTTTTTAAGAGTTTTTGGGGGTTAGCGCCCCCAAATTTTGAGCTAAAATTCATTCCTCGATTTCACCTTGGGATATGATTTTTCTAAACATGTATGCCAAAATTTGTCAAAATGGGTCCAGTAGTTTAGGCTCCAGGCGACTAAACAGACAGACGACAGACAACATACAACAGACAGACATTTTTTAAAACCCCCTTTTTTGGACTCAGGGACCTCAAAACCTGTAAATCCATCGAAATGTGTCTTGAAAGTAGTTATTAAACACATCAGATTTCAAAAATAACACACTCCTCAGCGAGGCACGGAAACCCTGCTAGTTCTCTCCATGAATAACTACATACACATTCGACCTGGGGCATCCCTCTATATTGTGGAACTTATCGATTATTTTTAATTTGAGTTTCAGAGAGTTAATTATTAATAATATATAATAAATACATTAATATACTATACATATATTAATGATTTTTGTCCAAAAGATGCACATGCATTAGGGTTAGGATATTTTTTATTACCAACAAACTTAGTTTAAAAACATCTCATTTGTTGATAATGTGAGTTTAGTTAGATAGAAATCCTGTAAAGAGAGTTGAAGCTTGAAGTCTGTAACTGATTACCCGGTACTTAGATAACTATGGTACCTACTTCACTAAGTTATATTTAATGATATCGAGATACTTAGTATCCTCCTTGGGTACAAGGGTTCTCTATATTGTACCCAAACATTACAGGTTAAACTAAGGTTCAACACATTGAAAAAGGTTAAAACTATTATTTAATATTTATTATACATCTAAAAACATTAGACTACCATTATTAATTCTACTTGCTACAATGAAGAGAAAAAAAAACTAAAATAACAAAACAAAAATAAACAGCAAAATGGATCAGAAACATGGATGTATGATGAAACTTACATAGTTCCATCCCTGATAAAATGTATCCAATCCCTTCAATCCAATATCCTTAAGCCGCGTCCACACCGGACGCGCATTCGCAAACAGGGTTTGCAAACGTTTGCAAACAACCGCAAACACGACGTCCACACCGGACGCGCATTCGCAAATAGGGTTTGCAAACAACCGCAAACACTACGTCCACACCGGACGCGCATTCGCAAATAGGGTTTGCAAACAACCGCAAACACGACGTCCACACCGGACGCGCATTCGCAAATAGGGTTTGCAAACAACCGCAAACACGACGTCCACACCGGACGCGCATTCGCAAATAGGGTTTGCAAACAACCGCAAACACGACGTCCACACCGGACGCGCATTCGCAAATAGGGTTTGCAAACAACCGCAAACACGACGTCCACACCGGACGCGCATTCGCAAATAGGGTTTGCAAACAACAGCAAACACGACGTCCACACCGGACGCGCATTCTTGACAAACAGGTGTTTGCAAAAGTTTGTCCTTGTTCCCAGTTATTTTTAATTATTTTCCTACACACTACATCATCAAGTACTAAATAAAACTATATTGCACTTGCATTAACTTAGTAATATGGTTCTATCAAAACGCGGTATAAGCGCCGGCTTATTTATTATCATTGGTGAGTTAGTAAAACATGGAAATAGTAAAAGAAGACGAAGAGTCTGGATGTCAAAAAAAAATTTCTCCTCGATCATCCCTGATTTTAGATTATTATTTATACACAAATATAACGCCAAAACATATAAGAATTTGATACAAATTGAAATCTATTCTTTTGATGGAAAAAATATAAATATCAATGTAATATTTCTTCTTATGAGGGCCCATAGGAGGCTCGGGCCCATAGGCCTGTACCTTAAGTAATATGCTTGGAAGCAATATTATTATTTAAAAAAAATAGTAAGACGCATTTTTGAACTTTTATGTCATATAATATATATTTATTTATTTAATACGGTTATTTTTAATATTGGATTTACATAAACTCATCTATAGTTTCAATCACTATTTATTAATTAGTATATATTATTAATTAGTATATAGTTATTTGATGCTATAGTCATAAATAATACGAATGGAAAAAAATATACGTTTACCGGGTTTCCAAGTCAAAACACAGGCTGTTTGCGAATTCTCAAGGAGTTTGCTCAAAAAGCGTCCACACCAAACGCGCACAAACAGCAAACATCCTTTGATGTACCGACTCTACCCGGAGCACCCGCGAACACAATCAAGCATTCGTTCGTGCGCGCGGTGCCGTCCAAATCGGCCGCGCGTCCCTGTTTGCAAACACGATGCGCGTCTGGTGTGGACGCGGCTTTAGAAGAATAACTAATGCTCCTTTCTATGTCTCCAATTTTACCATTCACAATCACCTCGAAGTTCCCTTTGTTCGCGACCTAGCCACCTCCCGATATAAATCTTTCCGTGACACACTTTCCCATCATCCTAATCCTTTAATTCACAACCCAACATCATCATTCACCCCTAAAAAGACAGTGGCCTCGTGGCCCATTAAAATCAATTAATAAAATGAAATATTCATGTGAGTAATACTGTGAAGTACTGTCAATGTACAGTTTATCATATCATGTGCAACAAGTCAATATCAAACTTATGTTATCTTTATTGCTTATAACATGTATAGTCTATGTTTATAAGTACTTCTCCTTATTTTTGCATGTTTAACTTTATTCAAAAGTTTTTTAAAAGTTTTATTTTGCACCCTGTATATAGAAATTAACTTACGAAACTACGAGATAACCAACGAAACTAAGAATTATATTTTAGATAAATAATTTCTAGTTAAGTTAATTTTGTATTATTAATTAAAAATCCATTTAGATAACGAATTAACTGTTATATTAAAATAAAATGGGAGAAATTAACTGTGACATAAGACAGTTTAACGACACGTGAGCTAATGAGGTGGTAGGATATAAGATGAACGCAGAATTCTGCGTCTGAAGTCAGTATCTCCTGAGCCGCCGAGATGAGGTTCATTCTGTCAACACTAGCTCTCCTAGCTATTATAGCTAGCTCCACACCTGGTCAGTATAATCAATTTCTTTAAACATATCCATATTTGGACACTTCTTTAGATTGTTACTCCCCTTATAAAGAAAACAGAGGGGAGTAACAATCTAATGAAGGTGTACGGGATGTTCTTCTTTAGACTGTTACTCTCTATAAAAATAGAAGTGTGATATTCCTTTGTCCCAAAGTACATTGGACTAAACATCACTTTGTCCTAATAGTTATTTAGTTAGTCATTTATGTTCTAAACACACATAGGGGAGTAACAATCTAAAGAAGTATCCATATTTATTTAAATTATAATTAATTTCTTTTAGTTCCTAAACTAATATCTAAACGAGTAGGATACTGACTCCCGTGTCCAGTATCCATCCTTGCATTAGGATTGAGGATAAAGTAATTTCAAATACATATTTGCTTGTTATTTATATAAATAAATCATGTATATTTAACTATAGTCTAAAATATAAATATAAAGTTATTTTATAAAGGAAAATTTAGGTCAAACATTTTTCTTTCTTTTGGAAAAATAATAACAAAAAATAAATTAATATAAAAAATTAAATTTATAAAAGTTTAAAGAAACTAAGGAAGAATAAGTTTAAAGGAAGTAGTATGATTATTTTCGTTTTAATTATTTATTTATTTAAATAAATATATTATAAATTAACAATATAAATATAATTTACATTTTAAATACATAAATATTACATAAAAATAAATAAATATATATTCTAAACTTATATAGTCCTGTACGTCTAATTTTAAGATTATTATATAACTATTTACCTCCTCCTCCCCCTTCCTTTCGCCTTAACTATTAATGCTTGGAAAACAATGTAAAGAAACATTAAAGATTACATTATAAGTAAACTCAATATGGAATCTCAATATAGATGAAATTATTGGCAAAACTGTATTGTCCTAAATGTGAATCTAGATGAAAAACTGCATTTTCCAAGATGAGGGCCTAAATGAATAAAACTGTCTTTCCTAGAGGGAAACCTAGATGAAAAACTAAATTTCCCTAAATGAGAATCTAGATAAAAAACTGCATTTTCCAAGATGAGGGCCTAAATTAATAAAACTGTATTTCCTAGAGGAAAACCTAGATGAAAAACTAAATTTCCCTAAACGAGAATTTGAATGAAAAACTGTATTGTCCCAAATGAGCATTTAGATAAAAATTGCATTATCTAAGATGAGAGCCTAAATGAAAAACTGTAATATTTCTAGTTGAGAACCTAGATGAAAAACTAAATATCCCTTAATGAGAAACTAAATGAAAAACTGTATTGTCCCAAATGAAAATTTAGATAAAAAACTGCATTTTCCAAGATGAGAGCCTAAATGAAAAACTGTAATATTTCTAGTTGAGAACCTAGATGAAAAACTAAATTTCCCTAAATGAGAATCTGAATGAAAAACTGTATTGTCCCAAATGAGCATTTAGATAAAAATTGCATTATCTAAGATGAGAGCCTAAATGAAAAACTGTAATATTTCTAGTTGAGAACCTAGATGAAAAACTAAATATCCCTTAATGAGAAACTAAATGAAAAACTGTATTGTCCCAAATGAAAATTTAGATAAAAAACTGCATTTTCCAAGATGAGAGCCTAAATGAAAAACTGTAATATTTCTAGTTGAGAACCTAGATGAAAAACTAAATTTCCCTAAATGAGAATCTGAATGAAAAACTGTATTGTCCCAAATGAGCATTTAGATAAAAATTGCATTATCTAAGATGAGAGCCTAAATGAAAAACTGTAATATTTCTAGTTGAGAACCTAGATGAAAAACTAAATATCCCTTAAT